>BMAW01122633.1:0-45878 GCA_019974015.1 Nephila pilipes | reverse complement strand
TATATATATATATATATATATATATATATATATATATATATATATATCGTAGCTACCATTCAGGTGAGCTACAACATATTGAATAAATGTCTTCTAAAATAAGATATTAAAGAATTACTCCATTCTGCGTGGATCATTCAGCCATAGATGTGATGAATTAAATGGAATATTTGACCTTTGGTATAAAAAATAGCAACTTTATTAAGATGATGCTAAATTATTTGGAAGTTTTATCGTTGAAGCGTTTGTAAATAATATTCGGAGGTGAAAGAAAATAACATAAGTGTTTCATCCACATCCTAAGCTCGTTTTAAGTTACAATAAGTACATGGGTGGAGTTGACAACTTTAACTCTAGTATATACAAAAATATACAATAAAATTATATATTTCCAATTTTCTCACTTCGGGGATATGGCTCTAGTGAATGATCATGTGAATTATTGTATTGCTAAAAAAAATGCCATTAATATATTTCAGAAGAAAAGTTACAGGAATCTATTTTTGAATAGATTCTGTACTTGATCTGATATATAGTAAAAGGTCACAGTTTAGTGTTATCACATAGGAACGAGTACCAGAAGATGAAAGAAAGTGTCGTGAAGATTATTTTCTAAGAAAGAACATTGAAAAGAAAACAAACAAAATTTGCAGTTATTAAAAGAAATATCTGTTAACAAAGTGTACAGTGTAATGTTGGATTGCTTGTCTAAAGCATTATAAAATATCACTCACAAACAACCATTAAACACATTCAACATTATACAAAATTCGCAAATAATATACCTTGAATTCAAAAGGAAATTTATTTTTAAGTTAATATAAAGGGCCTATATTTATATTCTGTATTGTAAGGTTCATCCGTATATGTTTAATTACATTATACGCATTTTCATTACCTTTAAAATTTGTCAGTTAATAAGGATACAATGCATTTTTGAAAAAGAGGTACAGGAGAATATTTAAAGACAATTAGTGGCTATTCTGACAGAATAACCAAATTAATTAATAATGTAATTTTTGAATTTCTTAACTAAATAAGAATCTCTAAATTATGCAAGAATAAACTGAATGAATTTTTTGTTTGAAAATTTAAAAAGGAAATATTCTCACCTTGAAGAATACCATAGCGTCTTCAAAAATGATATTGTACACCAAATTTTAAGAGATTCTTAGGAACGTATACTAAATATTTACATCCTGAAAGAGATGTATCTTCAGTAAATCAGAAAATGGGGGAAATATTTGTAATTATTTTCACTTAAGCATATTTATTCGTCATATTCAAAATACGTGATACCATTATTAAATTCAAAATCAGTTGTAAATAAGAAGTATTTTTTGTATCAATTAATGCATATTTTTATTGAATTTATTTTGATATAAAATTCAAAACATATCCACTTAATTTATTAGTGTTGCAGTTTCTACTATTATAGCTTTGACTGTCAACATAAAACATATATTTTTATTTCATTTGTTCCAATAAGAATATTAGCTGCATGTAATACTATATCAAAACGATTTCGACCGTAATTCATTATCTCATTTTTTTGATGGAGGGCACTCAAGTGAAACAAAAACTGAACATCAAGCCATCGAGATTGAATAATATGAATTACATAGAAAATTATTTAGTCGATTGGAGAAATAAAATTCAAGATATTTTATATATTTAACCTAATTGTTTCCATTCCTTATACTCATATACCTATAACAGGAGAGCAACAAATGATGTTAGCAAAAGTAACTAATTTTACTAAGAATTGTATCTGCTCTTTTATGTGGAAACCCACTTGAAGAGTCATTTTGAATACTGAATGACATTTCTGAGGTTGATTCTTGAAAACCAATATTAGATATGATTTCAATCTGAGCATTCACATATATATATATATATATATATATATATGTGTGTGTGCGTGTGTGTATAAAAAATTACATTCGTAATGTTTAGATTATCATTAACAGTATGATGTGTCATTTTAATAGCGTTTGCATTAAGTTCAAACTTGCGCTTAGTGTTTGAGTTTTGTTATACATCCTATCCAGCGAAAATCTGTGTACCTAAATGTATTTAAACTTTATTATTATTTTTAGTATTGATTTTGTGTTGTGTGACTTACTTGCATATCACATACTTTGGAATTAAAAGACCTCTCATTTTTATTGTAATTTAGAGTCATGTCTCATGATGATATAATTTTGCTCAATAATATTTGTATTGTATAGAGTGATGTCCATCATTATGCAGATATATAACAGATGAAGTGTTTAGCGTTATACGGGCTCTACGCAGGTAGAAGAACATCTATTATGAGATTGTTGGTTACTTTTTGGAAATGCTAGATAGATGGAGATTTTCTTAATGATCTGTTTCACATGATAAATTTTATGAAGCAAGAATAAAAATGTATATATTATTCAAACAGAACATAAATATTAGGACAAAATATAATATAGGCGCCATTGATAAGTAGCTAATTTAAACTTAACTGGATTATATAAACTTCTAAAATCACTCGGCAATTGCCCTTTTAAATTCCCTTTTGACAAAACAAGAAATGTCCTATACACTTATTAAAGAAATAAATATCAAAAAAAAAATATGTCATACAGGATGATACATCTTTACTCCTCGGAAATGATTTAAAAAATATGACTATCGAACTTGTTGCATTAGATTTACTTTGTAAGTACTAACATTTTAATTATATTTTCAGTAATATTAAATTAACTAAAATCATCCTCCAAAGAATATAATGATTTGGTTCATAAAATACCAATTTTATTTTAATATATCTCTTCATTCGTATTTCCTGTTATGTGATTGAGAAATCCTCTAATGTACATTAGTATTTTACATGTATTAAAACATTTGGGTATTAAAATAATAAAATTCCATAAGTGTAAAAAGGCCGTACTACTTTAATCAATTAATATTTACTAATTTCAAGGGAAAATTCTGGAAAAAATTATACAATATAATTTTAATACAAGAACCTCCTAATTCCAAATTGTAGCACAATCCCGAAAGACTTAAATAATAACTTTATTCTTCTTATAGAAATAGGTATTTATCTTGACGTACTGAAACATGTGAAATAAATGCCAATTTTTTTGACAATCTCAGGGAACTCTATATCATTTCTGTTGATAAACTAAGAAATTTAATTGTTCTAATCCAGATTCCGCATAGGGTGGCGAGACATGTAAGTAATGACTCATACATCAGTGGGTCAATTTTGTTTCTTGTTATGACATGGCAGTAACATTATGCAAAAATGATAGTGTGAATTCCAATCTCAGTTGAAATAAATCCATTGGAAAATCAAAGACTACAATACAACCTCTACATAATAAAATATCTTATAATGGCTAAACTGAAGCACCAAAGAAAACTCAAACACCAAAACAGTTTCTCCCAAGCTATCATCTGACAACATACCAAATATGAACAGATCATTATCCCCAAATACATCAAAAGTATTATTGTCAAAATCAACGTAAGCCTTAATATCCTTAAGGCTAAACTACCATCAACATCTAAATATCAATCACATGGTCAGAATAGGGATTGAGGTGTTAGCAAAATGTCATTTCCAATTGGTCATTAGGACAATTTTACACATGCTTATTTCCTAGAAGGAAATAAATATATAGGGATCTCTAAGCATAAAAAATGCGTTGTAGAAAAGTTATGACTGCTACAATTGATCTAGATTAATCATTCAGAAAAGGTGTCATTCCAGCATTCTGCATAACTGTTATTCATTTTATTTATTTTCCATGAGTCAAAGGAGTCATCCGGTATTTATTCTTCTAAGTGTTTTGAACACATGATCCAATGAATAAGTTATTCCATAACAGTTTTTTTTTCTAATTAAATATGCAAAGAGTAGTCTAAGGTATATCTACCTCCAATTCACCAAACTTGTGGAATCATTCTAAATTTCATTTAATTGTTGTGTGTCTGATAATGATAGGAAAAGTTGATATGGTTACGGAATTAGTATATATTTAATTAATACTCTGTATTATATACGTAATTTTAAGATATGCAATATATATATATATAGACAAATTTACATATTTCTTATTGTTTCGATATGCAATTTGGATAAACATTAGATTATAAAGTTTCTAAAGAAAATATTTCTTCAATCAACTTTGATTTCTTTAAAAGTAATGAAAATATATGTCAGACACATGTATGATGGATGATTTAGGACTTCAGTATGAGGGAATTGAATGTCTCATCCTAGTTGGGAAAATAGATTTATGTCTATGGTGGAAATCTCATCATCCAATACAAAAACATATGCATCAAGGATTACTGAAGCGGAAAGTATGTTCTCTGTTGGCTTGAATGGCAATCCTTATGATGTCAGTCTAATGGTACATCCATATGAAGAAAGATAAAAAAAAATAGATTTTTTTTGCATATAGAAAATTAAATCAAATAAATAAACAGAAATGGAACCTGTCCAAGAATAGATGCTTTATTTGACTAATTAGCAAATCCAAGCAATTTTCTAAATTGCATTTAATGTCAGTTTATAAGTACATTAAAATTATTCATAATGATTCTGAAAAACTGGCTTTAACAATACATTTTGGATTTTATGAGAAGTTGAGATTAAATTATAGATAAAAAAATGACTTCAAAGATATCCAAAGAACAATGAGATAAAATTTATGTAATTATCAAGTAAATTTCCTGTAAGTTATTTTGAAAATATTACATACATAACATATTCGGATAATTAAAAATATCATATACATATGTAATACAAAATTTGACTTTGCTTGAGAATGAAAAAATAAAGTTAAAAAAATATAGATTTTAAACTAAACAAGTAGTAATTAAATATTTTAGGACATAAAGTTTCCATTGTGCAATATTCTCCAAGTAATGATAGCATCAAAATATTCAAAACTTAATTTCTTCAAAAATGTAAAACGAGATTCAAATATTTTATTGTAACATCAATTTTCATCTCAAGTTCATTAGCAATTAGGCGAAACTACTCAAATTGCTCAAAATTGGGGAATGAAAAATGTCAGCATTTCTTTCCTAATTTAATGAACTTCTTAATTGTACCAATTTTATTCATTTCTAATAAAAATTTACAAGCCTCATTTATATGCAGATGCTTCTCATAGATCGCAGGTGTAGTAACCTAATGGTCATGTTTACAGCCAGGGTTATTTCTGACGAGTCGTAGGTTCGAGTCAGTCGTCGGTTCGTTGGATGACGTGGCTTGGAATTTTATAAAAAGAGATGATTCTTAGATGACTCCTCGTCACTTGTACTAGGTTCAAAATTTCGAGGTTTGATTCCAATAGCCATTGTGTTCACTTTTAGTTTCGATGTTAATAAGTAATTCATCAATCAAAAAAAGTTATTCTCAATAAGTTTTCTTGCTATATTAAAACAATAACACCCACAATGCTCCCAGAATCTCATTCCATTTTATTCTAGTTAAATGAATTCTTGTAAAAGAGACTGTTCTATGACAGAATCTATTTAAAGGAATTCTTGTAAAAGAGACTGTTCTATCACAGAACTTGAAATTAGAGGGATTATGCAAATTGTGTTATTTCATAAGTAAGAAATATCTCTTAATATATACAGATTATACTGCTCCGGTACGACTTAAAAATATAAATAATTAAACAGGAAAATTACATAGATGATGGGTTAAATTATCCAAGTTATTTTATGAAATTATATACAAAAGGGAATTTTCTAATTATGAAGCAGATGAAAAAATTTTCTAGAAATTCTTATATATATTCACACAATACTATACAAATGACTCATTTATTTCAAAAGGAAAAATTAATCCAGCAAAAAATTGTATACAGTTAATGATACAAAATACATTAAAGTGAATTGTATCAAGAATATAAATATGTTTAAGAATGGTAATGTTTAATATGCTTAATATGGTAAGAAAAATATGTTTAGTTTTTTTTGTCATCTTTATATAAAGGAATGATTATACATGAAAAAACTCATTACCATTTATAGCATCAAAGATTTAATAAAAAAACTAAGCTTAATTTCAAAAGAATATTGCTGAAATATAATTAAAGTCTTTTGCAATTATATAAGACTTTATAGGGTTTACTAATTAAATATTCATTCACTTCTAAAAAAAATTGGATACTTGATCAATCTCCATCATAATATGTATTTGAAAAGCTTTCTGTTGATACTGTATGTTAGCTCAATTATTAAAATAATTTAAACAATATGCAATATGAATCGTACAACAAGATAAGTATGGTAATATTGTACGGCTGAAATGTATATTAAAGTCTGAAAATAAATTTTCAACTTTCAGAATTGTATAAGCTGATTAATTGATAGGAATGCAGTCATCACCTTTATGATAATTCAAAAACATTCCACTCAAGTAACAACATTAAGCAAATATTGTCTTCAAAGATGGGGAATTTTCATATTCCTCTCCAATCGATAATTCAATTTATCCACTTTTACATGAAATAAGGAAAATAGCATTTCTACCTGCTGAAAAACATCACGAAAAAATAAGGTTTATTAAAATTCGCACTATTGGATTTTAAAAGTTAAGAAGGAGATTTATAGTTGTTAGAGGAATTTAAATTCATTTATACCAGAAAACATATTCTATCATATTCTTCATCTTGCACTGTATTGAACCAATTATCCTATATGAATTATGAAATTGATAAATTTAATCAAATCGCTAATACTGTGTTTATCCATACGTCAGTAATTAAGAATTTTCATCTGGTATATGAGTTTCAGTGTCTGCATGGCAATCTCAATATGGTTCATTCAATATATTTTCTCCTATACGGAGCTCAACCCTAACATATGCTACTATTTATTTATATAATTACACATGTAAACATAGCATTTAGATTATGGCATACCAAAATCCTCTTATTTATGAGAATAGGGAATGCAAAGTACCTTATCTGTCCTTTGTACTATATGTCTTATTTACATATTTGCTGAATATCTTATTATTTAGGGAATAAAACTTTTAATTTTTGTATTTTATTCTGTATTTTATTTTAAGGTTATGGAATATTTCAATATAATATATTATTAGACAATTTAATTTGAGTATATTAAATATTACCTTTTTAATTTTACAATGTATATTATTTTTGAGTTTTAATAAATATACTCACTATTTTCCAGCATCAATTTTGAATGTTATTATATTTTTAACATAAATGGATATGTTCTACTATGAATTATTATAAAATATTATTATGTCTCTGTATTGCTTTAAGTGATGAAAATCATTATATTTTGATATTAATTAGATTTAATAAGTACATATTAAATTGTAGTATGTACAATGCATCGAATGATAAAGACTTAATTTGCGGCTTCAATATTTTAAGTAATTGCACAATAGATTTGAACAACATTGAAACTTTGATGATTGCATTATGTGGATTGGAATAATATAGTATTTATTGAAGCAGTGATTTTGCAATATGATTGTGAACATATTACAAATATAACAGTTCTATAATATCAGTGTGAATATATTATGTGAATACCGTCTTATATATGTAGTAATAATACATTGTTGGAATTGAATATATGCTAATATTACAAGTATCTCGGAGATGAAGGCAAATGTTTAATTTGATAAGACTTCTCATCTACTTAATTGTAATACGCTACATCGCATTTTGTGTGAAATTATCTCTGTTTCAATATTAATAATTTAAATGATTTCCTTTTTATTTTGAAGATACAAATTTAGCATGTGTGTATTATAATTCAAGAATTTGTCAATTGACAAAATCCAAAAGATTCGTTCTACATATCTTCGAAATGAAGTAATTGGAGCCTTCAAACATTAGTAAGAATATTTAAAATAAACTCTACATTAATAATAAAAAAAAGACGCACCAAGAAGGAGTTGCCCGATTGTAATGAAATTTTGTATACAAAGACATTTAAACAGAACATGCAAATTATTAACATTTTTTTGTACAATGACTGCATAACGGGATTTACAGCTCATCGGAACTGCGCACTCAGAAGGTGTAAATAAGAAGCGATTCTCAATCTGATGGTCAAATTTTCTGTTGTATTGCGATTTAGAATACCTTAAAACGATTGATAAGTGCTTCGAGGATGGATTCGGGGTCAATTATGAGCAACTTTCAGAGTTTGAAAGATGTCGTATGATTGGAATAGAAGAGGTAGGTTGGGCATAACGGAGAATCGCTCGTCTTATGGGTTGGAGCAATGCAGCGATTAGAAGATGCTGGAAAGAATGGGTGGACAATGAAAGATTTCAACATCATGATGGCAGCGGTCGACCTAGGCCACAGCAGATCGGTCACTGATTATCAGATCAGCTGTCACAGCGTGTGATTCATCGTTATCATTCATCAGACGTGTGACACGCATATGAGTGTCCACCATGACCATACACATAAAGGGTGATAGAGCAAAATTTAATCTCGTACCGACACTCTACGCCACATGCTACTCACGCCTGCACACTGTCGAGCCAGATTACAGTAATGCTTGCCTCGATCAGATTGAATGACAGGGATAATAATGACTGGGGATGTATAGTGTTAAACGACAAATCCCGCTTCCAACTGCCTCCTGACAATCATCAGAGACGTATCTGGAGATGCCCAGGGCAGCGTGCTGATCCTGCCTTCACTATTGCAATCCACACAGGCCTTCAACCAAGAGTTAAGGTCTGGAGGGCCATTTCCCTTGATAGCCAGACCCCTTTGGTCGTCGTTAGAGGAACACTTACAACTCAGCTTTACATGGACGACATTCTGAGACCTGATTTGCTACCGTTCCTTTTGCAGTATACTTGCCTTTTTTCAGCAAGGTAATGCCAGACCACATACGGCACGTTTTGCTAAGAACTGTCGTACAACTTTTCGAACATTTCCTCGTCCAACCAGTTCGCCAGATCTCTCTCAAATAGAGTATGTCTGGGATATGATGGGAAGGCGACTGCTTCTATGAGAGAAAGTTGATGATCTTGCCCAAAAATTGAGCAAATATGGTAATAAATACAGCAGGAGACCATCAGGGAGCTTTTTTTCTCCATGTCACATCATGTAGTAGCGCGCAACCAGGCTAGAGGTGGGTCAACACCTTAATGATCTTGTTAATTTGTAACTACGTAACTCTGAAATAAATCATTCAATTTTTCTGGTACTTCAATCATTTCCTATTTTGTACATAATTGTCTCCGCAAATTTTGTGTCCATCGGATAACTCCTTATTGGTGCGTCGTTTTTTTTTGTTATAGAGTGTAATTTTATTTTAAAGAGAACACGTAATATAAATTTCTATAATAACAGTATTTTCACACATATCTCTCTCCCTTCACCCCTCTCTCTTTATATATATATATATATATATAAATCAATAGTGTAAAAGTTTATGCAACAAATGAATTTTTCAAAATAGAACAATTAAATTGCAGAAAAAGGATTTTTATGATCAATAGAGTGAAAAGGCATCTTAGGGGAAAGGTGCTTTATACTCAAATATTTGCACCATGACAACATAGGGGGTATCCCGGCAAGGATACGTATGGAATGCTGTCATTCGGTGCCAAGGTAGTTTAAAAAGGTGGATGAAGGACCATTTAAAGGTATTTCTTGCTAGTAAAAGTGAAATCTTATCAGTATTCACTTATGTAAGATTACGACATAATCTTACATTAGTGAATTCTGATCTATCTACAAGAATACAACAGGATTTATTTGAGTGTGGCAGAAGGATTAGCAAGCTTGAAGAAGAGCCTAATGTGATGAGAATTACGCCACAGTTCGGAATTGTCAAAAGTAAGCACTCAAAAACTTGGAATGCCTTCTAAATGACAATTAAAAGAATTAGTGGTGGTTAAAAAATTGAAATAACAAGAATTGGTAGTGGTCGACCGATTAGAACAATATCAAGTAATAGGCGGTATATTGTTATGCAGACAAAGAAAATAAAGGAATTAAACATCGGATAAC
Source organism: Nephila pilipes (assembly GCA_019974015.1). Taxonomy (NCBI): domain Eukaryota; kingdom Metazoa; phylum Arthropoda; class Arachnida; order Araneae; family Nephilidae; genus Nephila; species Nephila pilipes. Next base: position 35,850 of record BMAW01122633.1, on the reverse strand, counting down.
ATTGCTCTACATTTACTTACGGCAGCTGAATGTCAGGTATCACGGTTTACGGTGACCAATCGCATGAATAAAGATGTCATTTTCGTTCATCTTCCTAAAGCTTTCATACCGCTAACATCAATCTATGGGTAGAAACGATCATAGTAATTTCAAGAACACAAATCCTCAACTATCATCAATGGAGTCAAATTCTGTTTACTGATGTTTACTGATCAGAGTCGTTTCAGTCTGAGTAACGATTCTCTACACCAGTTGGTACAGAGAGAGGTAAGGACACGATTTCATCCCACTAACATCAGGGATAGAGAACATTGGAGTGTTTCTGGAGTGTTTGTGTAGGGAGACATTATATGAATCGACGAAAAAAACTCCAGTTTTTTTACAGTGTCTTACTTACCTGAAATCGTCCATGCAATGAAATAATTTTCACGCATATATATCTTTTTCAATGTTCCTTTGGTAACAACTTTATATTATGGCAATGCATGTCCAAACAGGACTTCTTAGGTTATAGAGCTTCTAGAAATGGAGGATATATGAAAATGGTTTGACAAGCATATCTAATGATTTAAATCCCATCAAACATGTGTGTGTGACTTTGGGGAGGTTCCAGGTGGCAAGATCGTATCCTCCGGTGAACGGCAAATTGTTTAGAGAGGACACTACTTGCTTGTTTCTTACTTCGACTTACGTCTAAATGTTCTTTTTATATAAAACGCCTAAATTTGAATGAATTGTTTACATAATACACTTTATTATTATAAATTAGGAGTATTCAGCTTAATTTGAGAAAAAAAAATGATTAAAAATAAAGTAATCAACTAACATTTCTAATGTTATATTTCATCTTTGTATAAAAAACAATATTTCTTTTAATAATATAATAATATTTGAAGGGAAAAATTTCTAATGTATTTTAACAATACTCCTAATCTTACTATATAATCCTAAGAAATTCAAAAAAACTGCACTGTTTTATGTAATTTATTCAGTTACATTGAGACATATAATCTTGTTCATTTTCTTCTTTTATTATATAGTCAAATAGTAAAAATAAATATGTAACAATGCGAAAAAAGTCTTAAAAATATATCCCTAAGATCATAAAAATAAATCGAATATGATGTAAAATTTCTCTCTGGAGTGAATAAATAAAATTGAATTTCATTAAAACGTACTTTTTTTCTAAAACTTTCCACAAAATATCATCATAATTGATAGAAACAATAAAAACTTTCACAAGCCTCAAGCATATAAACGATTGCAATCCATGTGGTCATCCTTTTTTGCAATGAAATACTGTTTTTTCTTATGAAATAAAACATTTTTTTCCTACATTGCAAGTACTTATTTCCTCAAGAGAGGTAATGCAAATAAACAAATTTTTATACATTTTACATACACTTTTTTCCTCAACGAAACCGCTTATAGCATATGAATGACAAGAAAAAGGCAATGATGCGATAGAAATTTAAGTAGATTTTGACTCCGGTTCTGCTACTTATGGGAATAAATTATTTTTTCTAATCTCAAACATTTATTCGTTTGTTTTAAAATGGCTTTTTGAATTTATTAAAATGTCTTTTTTTGAGTCAAACTTTTAATCTCCTTCGACATAAATTTAAGGAAATGAATCTAAAATACCATATTAGAAAAAAAGTAATGTAGTTGATAATCATTTCAGCTTACAAATTATACAAAATCTTTTAATTTATTTTGAGTCACAACTAATTCCGGACTTATTATTAATGAACATTATTTTCATTAATTCTAGTATAAAAATTCTTTCATAACAATTTTATTAAATTGATTTCAAATTTATATAAGAAAGTGTTTTTTACATATGAGTTGAGGTAGTGTAAATTTCAGTGTTTATGATGGTTTAATACTCATGGTCGCTGACTCCCGCTTGGTGGTTTTCATTGAATTTTGAGTTCACTCTTGATCCTACTTAAACCCCAATGTTTAACCGGGATGACGTAAGAAAAACGTGTTGAGGTCTGAAGTCCTGCCATTTTCGTGGTGTGGAAGTAAGGAGAAGAAGTTCTCAGCTCAGGTGTCATCTTCGTTACTTGAACCAGGCTAAAAATTTTGAGGGCCATCGCCAATATCCTTAGTGTTGCCTCTAGTTCGATGTAAATAAATCCGAATAAAATAAAATGTAAGTTCTTCTGTATCTTAACACTAGAATTACAGAGGTTGGTCTGTGACGGCTCTATCTGCGATCTTTTTACTAACAGTCTTCTTGGGGAATTTTCCGTCTTTGAAAATTATTTTTATTAGAAAGCTTCATCCGAAGAAGAGAACAGCGTGATCATGTAAATTCAGACTGATATATATATATATATATATATATATATATATATATATATATATATATATATATATATAGTATAAGCTTTCAAGTTAAAGAGGTAGATGAAGAGATAGGATAGACTTCTATTGGAGCAATGAATATTTAGTAATTGATATTTGTGTTACTTAAGGTGACGATCGAAACTAGACTAGATAGATAAGAAATCAGATTTCTTAAATTTAGTAAGTGTACTAAAGTATTTAAAGTCTTCTCATATCTTGCATATTTTGTCAATTGTCCTTATATTTATTAATTGGGTGCTTATCATAATTTGGATTGATCAAACTTCTGTTGTAATAAAATTAAGTGTTTTAGAAACGTTGATTCTTCCTTCCGGCATTCCCACACTGAGGGAAGAGAGAGAGATTCCCTCACAGGTCATATGTGGCACAAGACGTCGAGTTTTACTTTTTTTCACAGTTGTATTTTAATGCTAAGCTTTCTAACTCTTTGAATTTTCCTAAAGATTCAGTCTAATGTTTGAAAACCAATTTTTTTTTAAATTCTAAGGAATACTGTTTTTTATTTATATGTCTGTATATCTTGAACTACTATGGGGATCATACTTGAACCGAACAAAATAATTACTTTCTCTTTTCTTTTGACCAGGAATTAAATTCTACATTTTTCAGTTATAAAAGAAATGTTTAAAGAGGTGTATTGCACCAGATTTTTCAAAAGGGTGAGAAAGAAAGAAAGCATGTCGACACATTTGGTTGGCATCTGTTAGGTAGATGTGTGAGCTTTTGTGATTAGAAGCTATTGTATTGGAATGTTATAGAATGTTCTTATCTATGTCATACGCAGGAAACTAAGTAAAAAGAAATTTTTCCCTGTTGAAAAGTAAGCAGAAGGAAAACAAATTAGTGACATTACAGTTTTGCACACTTTTAGTAATGACACCCAGAAAAAGAATTATTTGGAAAGAAGAAGGTTTGAAATTGCTAACTGAACTTTCAGAAAAGGATTCTTGAGCCGAAAATATGCCTAATGATGATGAAATTTTTCTTATAAGTGACGAAAGTAAATGTATAAAATATTCGTATAATTTCATTATCTAAATTTCGTACAAGTAACAGATAGCTGAATAAAATTATTCCAAGTAAATACAGTTTAGCAATTAATAAAACAAACAAAAAAATGTAAATGTGTTAAGAAAAAAATTAAAAAATGAAAAGCAATCACCTCTTCAAAGTGATTGGGAAGAAAGGAAAGATGGAACTATGTGTGAAAACACAGCAACAGTGTTTGATTTCTACTAGTTGACGATCTAATTTTTACTGGTATTTTAAAAGAAATTCTGGGATCCAAAACATATTGCAAAAGAAATAATAGTAATAGAAGTCCTATAACTTCCTGGAGACTTTTCATACTCGATAAATGTATGAATATCATAAAGAAATATACAGAAGTTGAAGCAAGATTAGAACTACAAAAAGAAACTTTAATCATTTGTTTTGAAGAACTAGTGTCATTTATTGCAAAACTGTATGTTCAAGGAGCTTTGGTGAGAAAGAGATTTCCATTACTATCCTTTGGTCAAATACCTGGGCTCACAATTTCTTCCCTTCAACAAAGAGCAGGTACCGATTTTGAAAAAAAACATGCGATGTATGCGTTTTGACTTAAAAATACCAAGATCAGAAAAATTAAATGATGATATATTTCTCTAATATCATTTGTTTAGATTACATTCATAGAAAATTGTTTCATTTGTTAAAAACCTGGAGAAATCATTACTGAAAATGAGCTGCTCTTTCCGTCACAGACCTAATGAGGATTTTTACACTTTGTGACAAACAAACCTGATAAACTTAGCATCAAGCAGGGAACTCTTTGAACTCATATCTACAACCAATCTCAGAAGGTATGTTGTTCATATGAGTTCAAAGAACATAATCAACGCATTTTCGTACTTCGGAAAAGAAGATTTCAAATCAAATGATCTCAGTGTTGGTAAAAATTCCGCTCTTAGGTTAGTACAGCAGTATCTCAAAAAAGGACGAAATATAACAAGTGAGAGGCCTTTTACATCTCTAAAACTTGTAAAAGCCTAAAAAATTGAGATATGACAGAACAATGGATAGAGCAAAAAGAAAAGTTTCAAAATCCTTGAAGAAATAAAAAATAGAATCATGTTCAACAACCTTTATGACACACTAATATTATCATTCTTGTTTCTTACTATTGTATAAAAACATAATAATACACTTCTTCTTAAGCACATTGTATTCTTCATTAGAAATTACTCAAAATGAGAAGAAAATTCCTGTAGATGGCAAGAAAATACTCCATCGTATGCGCATTAAGGCATTGGCCTATTCATGTTTTTTTTACAATATTTTAGTTTCACCGGCAATTAATGCATTTGTAGTTTTTAAAGAGACTACAGCTTCTAATCTGATCAGAAGAGAATATATTCTAAAATTAACAGAATATATGAGAGAGAAATCTATTGTAAAATAATCAAAATTTATCTGCCTATGTACTACTCCAGAAGTTTCGAACAAGCCAAAGCATTGACAGATAAAGCAATGTTGAGACAATAAAACTGACACAGTGCGTAAAAAATATTCAAAATTCGTATGGGGATTATGCACTACGAAAAAGAAACCAAGACTATAGCATTATGTGTGAAATGTTTCGATTAAAAGAAGTTTAATGTAAATAAAATTTCATGTATATTTAATTTTTATTATGTTTTAATGTCTTTTAAATTTGTAAGAACATTTTGAGACTTAAATTAATTCAAATATATATTATACAAATGATATTTTTTACATTCCATTTTATACAACTTGCCAAAATATTAAAGTGTGTATTTTGCAATTAGGAGCTAATTTTTATGATAATATCCTATTACCTACATTTCCTATTATATAATATATTAGAAGCTAACTTTCCTTAATCGGTGATTAAAAATGGTATTAGTCATGAAACACTTTATTTTTCGTCTGTGTTATCATAAAAAATATGAACAACATAATTGAAGTCCATGGTTCAGCTATGATCCACCCCGAAAGTTCTAGACATGCCAAAAATAGTTCTAGGTAATTCTTGTGTTAATCACATTATTTTGAATTTTGTTTATATTTCAAGCTATGGATCATACTTGTTCATTGACCCATGTTTGTTTAAGAAAACTTTTAGAAGTATGCAAAATATGAAATATTTGGAACCTTTAGTTTTTCTTTTACAATCTTTTTCTCTAAATCTGTCACGAGGAGAAATTCAGATTAAACTACTGAAAAAATTCACATGAGACAGTGAATAGGAACTTATTGTAGCTAGTATTATAATTTCTTTAAACGAGAGTAAGTCAATAAGTAGGTTAGAAATGCTAATTAAAAATAATTAATTAAAACCAAGATATTTACTTAAATTCATGTTAATTTCTATGTATAATAACTTTTACATTAATTAATTTATTATATGTATTTATCAAGTTTTCTGTTTCTGTTTCATTAAACTCTTTTGACTAATGCATCAAAGAATTATATACGTCACATTCAACATCTCCCAAGTTCAATTTAAGCGGAACAATGAGATGATAATTGTTGTGAACTATGTCTGAACTGTATGATGGTTCTTAAAAATGTTGATTTGTATTTCCTTTATTATTTAACTCTCCCACTATCTTAAAGTTTAACCAATAAGTTCAAAACTCCAATTGAAGATAAGTAAGAGCAAAACAAAGCAGTTTATTGCGATATCAAAGAGAGATATGACAGATTTGGCATATCAAACCGCTTTGCATAAATGGAAGTTTCTACATAAATTCTTTTGACTGCTGCATCAGACAATTTTGTACGTCTCGTTCAGCATCCCCGAAGTTCAATTCAAACAGAACAATTAGGTGATAACGGTTGTGAGCTATATCTGGGCTGTAAGATGGATGTTAAAAATGTTGACAACTATTTCCTTCATTATTTAACTCTGCCACCTTCTTAAAGTCTGGTGAATAAGTTTCAAAACTCTAGTTGTTTAGATACGTAAGAACAGAACGATGAACTATAAGCGAATATCAAAAATTTGGGATATTAAAGTACTTTGCAGCAATAGAAATTGAGTTGTTTTTATCAAGAAGTGTCCAGAAATGTCCATAAGGACACTAGCAGGTAAATAACCTTCCCATCGTGACAATACAGTTAAGGTAAATCTCTGTGCAAATCTAATGATTTGCTATAAGCTTATATGCAATAAATGTTATTCATCAAGAGCAATTAATATCTAATATTAAGGGATTCTTCAAGTTCAACTTTTTTTTTCGTTTCAAGTAGCGTTCAGAAGAATCCAAAAAGACATTTGACGGCAAGTAAGCTTCTTATCAACGTTAATGACGGTAAATTACAATGTTGTTAAGTTCAATTTCTGTGCTCTTTTAATGGTCTGTTTTGAGTCTATACTTTATGTGTGAATGTTATTCATCAGAAGCATATAAGATCATCTAAGATTAACGGATTCTTCAAATATAATTCATCTTATTTAGAAAATTATGGAACATCTCGAACATACATATGAAATCTAATTGGCCAAAAAAGAAAAGAAAGAAAATATTAAGTATTCGATTGATCAGCAAAATGATCATGCATTAGCACTTGTGCACAATTTGACTTGCAAGATAATGCAAAGTGTAGCATGTGTAACCAAAAAAACTGATTTGACATATTTTTTGTTGGTCTGTGGAAAATACTTGAATACTCTAAAATTTTCAAATATTTTTTTCTGAAACTTTATTAAAAATTTACTCTTTTTTGTGAGACGTTAGAAAGTCTTTCTTGATTCTAAAACTATCCTAAAAGAGGAATAAAAAGCAAAATAAAGAGCCATTATTTTTTAGTACTTCATATTCTGATTTTATCCAACATGTTATTATTTCCTAATATTGTCTTTAATAAAATGTAATTCCCCACGAACTATCACATGTGAAAAATTCACCCATAAACGAAGCACTAAATCTGAATTTAACTTTTGTTCCTGTATCCTTTTAAGTTCAAGTACCAGATGGTATCGAAAATTTCATTTTACAATTGCATATAACTTTTCTCCCATCCCCATCAGAAGAAATCAGAACACCTTGATACAAACAGCTGGAGAGAACTCATCATTTCTTTTCCTTTAAATGTGTTTCTTCGATCAGAAGATCATGATATAGAATTTCTAGACATGTCCATAAAAGTAACTATTTTACTCATAACGAAAGATGTTATGTTCCCACTTAAACTCTTTATCGTATATCTTTCTTTATGATTTAAATAAATGACATTTTTTATTTCTCAAACAAATTTGTCAGTTTTTCGTTATGGGAATAAATTCAGTTATGAAAATTTTAATTGAAAGTTAATTAGCAGCAAGTATGTCATTTTTTCAAATACATTGAAAAAATAATATTGTCTAATAATCTTAATTTATGACCATATAAAGCTTCGAAATTAGAGAAATACCAAATAAAAGTTCTGTTATTGTTTTTTTTTTTTTTTTTTTTTTTTTTTACAATCAGAAGCTCATTTAATACAAATATGAGCAAAAATAAAGACTTTCCGTCAAACACGATATTTCAAAAGAAAATAAATATATTTATATTTTGTAAGTTTAATCAAACGATATATCTAGAGAACAGACAATTACTTTGATAACATACCCCTTATGTAGGAAGCCATGATAGTTCTAGTTCTGCACACTGAAACTTTCTGGAAAAGTCATTGTAAATTTCAATTTATTTCAGTATAAAAAAAATTACCCAGTATAAAATTAGACAGGAGTCTATCCTATATATATATGATTACATAAAAATCATATATCTTAAAAAATACAAAATATATTTATATTTCTTATATAAATTTCATTTTGTAATTATGTACCATTACATGAAACATACAGATATATATATAAAATCTTAATATGATGTATGGTATATTTATAAAATAAAATTTAATGTGTAGTCCAACGTTACATGGCTTACACACATATTTTGACACTACACGCAAGATTTGGAGCAAAGGGCAAGTCTTCTTCGTCCTTTAATTTTTTTTTTCTTTTTACTTAAATATCTAGGTATAGATTTGGAATATTTTCGCTAACATTACTGTCAGAATCATTCACAAATTCACAATTCACAGTATCAGATGTATGTATTTTTTTCCCTCATGACTGTCGCTATAAATAAAAACTTATAAATGAACGAATGAAACGAACAGCTGAGAGCATCTGCTACCAAAAGCCTTAACCCCCATAAACATCCATAAATTCTCCTTCGAACTTCTAAGAAGCAAACAAGAAAGAAAAAAAGCAAGCCGAAAGCACGTGCACTCTTTAAATCTTACCAGTACATTTAAAGAGCCACGGAGCAATAAGAGTTCTTAACAATTACCCCCCCTCCTGATAGCCAGAAGTGAAATCCGAGCCCATATCACCAAGGTCAACACTCCATATAACCTATCTATATAGATTTCGTATTGTAATGTCCTATTGTAAAATGAAAAAAATCAAGTAAAACTTTCTCATCAAGAGTATCTCAATTGATACGTTGGTCCAAAGTAGACATCACGGAACGTGTCAAATGTAATATACTGGGCACAGGAGAGAAAACGCCAGCGTATCGCATGTAATAAACTGGGAACGAACGGGTTAAAACGGCTGTATCTCAGCTTCCATATAAGATAGAATTATAATTTTAACAGTTTTTAAAGAAAAATAATTGAATTTTATTACTAAATAGAAAAATAAAAAAAAAGGTCGATATATTGACTAAAAACTGTGTTTTAAGTTATATTGTCATCATAATACATTAAAACATGTATAAGGATTTATATTTTGGTTATTTATTACAATATTTATTTTTTTATTTCAATTACAGTGAGACTTCCCACCTTTCTAGAAACACTAATGATACCAAAAATAATGAATTAAGTAGTCCTTGGGAGTTCCAGACTATATTAATTTTTTACTATTTTCTTGTAATGACCAATCTCACAAAACAAGTATTCGAAACCTACTTTTGAGATTTTTCTCATTAATATATCCTTAAATATTCCTCTGCATTTTTATCAATATATTTGAATAAATTATCGAAAACTGAAGGTAAAATTTACAATTTTTTAATTTTAAAGAGAATATTTGAGGCAAAAATGATTTATTTACGAAGACTCACACCTAAAAAAAGAAGGAAAAGGCATTAAAGCAAACAAGTCCGAATCTCCTGAAGAAGAAAAAATGCCTACAGTTATTTTTTCTTAAAACACCTTACAATCATCTTTCAAGAGGAAAACAAGTTCTAAGAACGAAACATGCCTATCCAGGAATAAAAAAAGAGCTATTCAGTTGCTTTAACAGTAAGTTGTCGTAAGGAATATCATGCTACGTATCTGAAAGACACTTCAATAAACTTTCAATCAACTTCAATATCAAAAGGAATATTTCTGCTCATTCATTAAGTTTGTATAAAATTACTACCCTAAATCAAGAGAAACAAAACCATCTCTTAATGTACTTTTCTATTGAAAACCACATTCAATCAATAGTTTAATCATCTTTTGATTTTGAATAATATGTTTTATTCATTTAAAAAGAGCTATTATTATACAATGTATTAGTAATATATAAAATTCTATAGTTGAATGAGAGTAAAATTTTAGAGATATTTTTATGTTCGAAATTATTTTGTTTCTATTTCAATATTAATTTTATAAATGGGAAATAATAAATATTTCATTGTGTGTTTGTTGTTTTGTGCTGTTTATTTTTCCAAATAATAAAGACATTACTTTTTTGAAAAATTTTACATTTTATTTAAAAACTAAAAATTAATTATGCTGATTATTAAACAATATTTTAAACTGATTTACTGATATAAATTGGTATTTATTTGATAATTAAATTTGAGAGAAAATTAGAAATTTATTAATAAAGTGGTTTGTTTTATTGGGAATTAGATATGTTCTAGGAAATCCATAAAATGGCACCTTATTCGTAATATTGCAGATATTTTTTTATTATAGAATTATTTGAGAAAGTTAAAATCTTGCTGTTTTTACTTAATAGTATTAAAATTATCAAATTAGAAATTAATATGTATAATATTTTCATGACAGAGAAAACATATTTATTTTTAAAACCTATGTACAGTAATGTACTGTAAGCATAAAATGTTAATGTGTTTACAGAATATTAGCAATATATATTAGTAAAAATGTCGAAAAATATTGAATATGATTTTCATGCAAGTACTGACAATTTTGAAACATAACTAATCTACGTGAAATTTTGTTTTATTTATGTTCATGTATTCATTAACGGGATGAACGAAACAAATTTATAAAGACATTGTTTAAACTCTACAAAAGAATTTCAACCTCAGCAGCACTATTGTAGTTTTAAGTAATGAGTATATGGCTCACTATCCATTGTATTTCGATTTTTGTTTTTAAATTTATATAGATAATGACTAAACTTTATTATAGCGGAGTGCAAAATGAATTTGAATTATTACTGTGTACCAAATAATTAGTGAATTTCATATTTGCCATAAAGAGAAATATTGATATTGTCATGTTGCATTCTCAGGAAGAAACACAAAACTAAACATCATTTAATTTAAATTCTTAAGCAAATAAATCAAATACTATTGATTACATTACCAATTTATAATAGTAAATTATATCAAAATGCATTTTAATATTACACACACATTACATTTTTTTTTCTTTACTTTATGTTTGTTACCCTCGTACCATTGGTTATGTTTACATTACATGTTTGTTTCTTAAAAAATAGGTTTCGACATTTTATACCACACTTTCTGGATTTATTGTAACACATACAATTTATTAAACTTATTGTAATATTTGATGAATGTACTTCTTTTTCTATAGATACGGAAGCTATTTTTAAAATTTATCATTTTATGAGTTGATTTAAAATTAATGATTATAGCGAGTATTTTCACCCTCTGCTTAACATTTCAAAGTTCGGATATAACTGGAATACTTTAATTCAGAGTATTTGCGTTTAAAATATGAGCTTCTTCTCCAGAAATATATACTTAGTAGGACCATTCTATGTAGATACTTTCCAAGGAAAGAAATTTTATTCCAGTCACGTTATAATTGTTAAAAAAATTATTAATTTGAAAGTAAAAGTTCATCCATTGATAACAAACTCTACTGTAAATTATAAAAAATCCTGTTTTTCTGGGCTGTTGAGGTGACAAAGTTTCCGCCAATTTCTCTATTCGCTATATATATATATTACATTTATTTTTCTGTGTGTGTTGTGGGACGAATTAACAATATTATCTTCTTTTAACGCCCAAGCTTATTGTACCTATCAATATCTTATAAGGCATCCATTGCAGCATTAATATCTCTGTTTCTGAGAATAACCAAATTGGTAGTGTCCAAAGCCCTTTTTAAATACATAATTAAAAAATTAAGAGGTTTTCTCATTTTTCTATGGAATAAATGCTGTCGCTAACCGTTATCCACCCTCATCCTTTTTTTTTCTTTGCTCCCTGGCGTGTGATACGTTTCTCTAAGTGACTGAGTTGTAAACTAGATTGTTTTAACTCATTAATAGAATGCAACTTATTGTCAAATGACATATGTCTATATGCCGAAATAAACGAAATTTATGGAACAAAATTCTTGGAGATTCTTCGAAATATTTTATCTCACACAGAGAATAGAACTTGATCTATCAGAATACACAGATAGCAAAAAAAGATGTCCCACATTCATTAAAATATTTGATAGTATGTTTGCTGATTGCTTCATTCCAAGCATCTGTGGCTGTCCATTCTGCAAATGGAAGAAATTTGATTCTGCAGTGCATATTTTACACAAAGTGCTTGAAGATACGTCTGTAGTGTTAAAAACGAACACAAGGACTATGGATATGATCAAAGTGACTGATCCATTTATTTTCAAGATGTGATTCCACTTTCATAAATCTACATTTCAAAGCTGCAGTCAATTGTGAAAAATTATAGTCGTATATAAAAAAATTACCACTCTAGGAAATTAAAATTAGACTATGCAACGTTCATCAACTGAATCATCTCTGAGTGTTAATACTGTAGAACTATTCCTTGTGACAGCTCTGAATCATTGTACAAATATATTATTTGCAATGCATTCATCTAACAACTTTTATTAATGCAGATGTGATTAACCTAGGACAAAAATTAACGACCACCCGGCTACATTCGAGATCTTTAGTAATTTTGTATTCATCACAAAAGCAATAGATAGGTTTCACATATAAATTAATAATTTGAATTAATACCTGATTTAAGCAACAACATTTTATTAAATCCTCAATAAGTAAACAAATTAATTTAAAGTAGGAGTAGTGTTTTAAAATATTTAATTTAATTTTGTTTCTTGTATTTATCATATTTAGATACAATGTATATACTTGATAAAATTCAAATGTAAATTAAACATGAAATGTAAGAGTTAATTTTAAGTGCTAAGTGAATACAGTACTATTTTAATCGAATTCGAAGAGAAAACAGATTTTAGTAAAAATATTGTGAGGATTATTTTTGATGAATTTTTACAAATTTTGAATTCACTCTGTTTTCAAAAGTTATTGGAAGGTTTTTAAAAATTTTAAGTACAAACAATGCGATAATAATATAAAATATTTTGTTTTAATTGATTTTGATTTGAATGTTAAGACTTTGTATTATTTAGAAAATAACTATCATTATATATTATTTCAGTATGTATGTTAAAATATAAAATGGATGTTACACTGTTCTAAACACTTTTGATCCTTATATAAATTCTCAAGGCATTATTTCACTTTTCTCGTTTAACTAAAATAATGGAGAAAGAAATTATGAATATAATGACTTATTTTAAATGGAAGTATAGTATTGTTTTGGTGAAATGTATAGCTAATTGTTTTAAATGTTTAGTTGTCAAAAGGAATTAAATTTCTAAAAGTGTTTTGTTTTGAAATAAAAAGAGGTTTAACAAATGTTTAAATTGGATGATTTCTCTAGAGAATATTTTTCAAGGAAAGCTTCAGTCATTATAAATTATATATATGTTAAATAAATGAATTTTAATATTTTCGGATCTCTGAAGGAGAATTATCTACCTTAGAATGTCAAAAAGAAATATTTGTGAATTTATGATATTTAATAAGATAACATGAGGCCAAATGTAACAGGTACAGTAGTCAAGCGTACGACTTTGTTTATCGATAATTTATCTTTTTGACGTAGAGGATAAAGGCTTCAACAAGAAATTTTTGAAATTTAGAACAATGTAAGAACAAAAGAAAAATATATTTTAATAAATCCTTTTGAATTGAATTGAAAATTAGTTTGCATGTAATATTTATTGTTATGCGTTACGTTTGTCTCTACTCATTTTATTTGTGATAAAATATTTAAAAGAAAACAGATATTATTTACATCATAATAAATTATACGTGATTATATACTGAATGTTAATAAATTATCTAACATTCTAGTTTAGAAATGCCTCATAAAATATGTTGGGGAATAAAAAACTCAAGAAACTGTGATGGTGAATTGCAAAAATACTATGTTCCACACCTACTTATGTCAAATGCTTAAGACACACAATGAGACGCAACAACTAGAAGAAATGAAAAATATGTTAATCACACGCAGTAATATTAATTGATATCTATTGTACACGGCATATATTGAACTCGTTTGCTTATGTCTTGTTTATTTTTTGTTTTGGTATTTACAATGTTTCTTAAGAAGCTAAATTTTATTTTCTTTTTATTATTGCTTCTTAAGATTCAAGCATTTATTTAGTTTCTTTTTGCAGTGAAACTAAATTAATATTTTGCAATTGATTCTCAGGCCTGTACCAGAGAAAAGATGTATTCAGGTGTACACTTTTGGGGAGATGAGAAAAGACGATATCATTATCTCCTATTTTTAGCCATTTTTCATATTTTAACATAATTTCTCTTTTTAACGACCAAATAAATTGTCCGGACGAATTACTCACGATACATTCTACAACATTCACTCCACCTATAAATCCTAAAATTCTTAAAATTAAGCGTGTAATAGTTGTATCGTGAGTACCTTTTAAATGCGAAATTATCAAAATTTAGATAATTATCCGTTTATTCGCATAAAAGACGCTACAAAACGTTATTTACACTATTCCTCTTTTTACTTTGCCTCTTACCATGTAAAACGTTTCATATCGTGAAACAATAAATTACGTAAAACGTATAATTATAGCTTCCATTAATCTTATTAATTAAATTTAAAATATCGTAATATGGGAAAAAAATATTTATTGATGATATATCTGAAAATTCTTTAAAGTAAAGCGTCTCACCCCAGCAGTAGAATTTCATTTACCAAAATGCACAAAAGTAAGAAAGGTGTATAGTTTTCGTAACATATATATATATATATATAATATGTTACGGTAAATGTAATAAACAGGGTCATCCCAAAGACAAAGAAAGTGCCATTTCCTTCCATAAAATAATAATTATAATTATATATAAAAAAAAACTCAACATTAAATTTGCAGTGATACTCTAAAGTGTCTATCATCTCTAAATGCTAGAGGAACTACTAAAATTAAATCATGTTGTTCCGTGACCGTGGAAAATACGTATCAGCATATTTGACGAACATGCATAGTATTTGTGCTAGCATGGGATATATTTTCGAAATAACTTTTGTAACTCTATTGGATGATGAAGTATGACAGAAAGTGAGACATTGTGGGATGTTTCAGGCTCAATTATATACATAGAGAAGTTCACATCTACGTTTAAGCCCGTAGGATTTTATCATAAATATTTTTTTTTTCATTTGACATTGAGGTAAATAAATAATACTTGAAAATACAAAAGCTGTTATTTCGGAAAATAAATGACATTATATATAAGTATTGAAATAAAAACACACAAATCGATAAAAAGTTTGATTAAAACACAAAAGAAATGGGAAAATATTTTTTTTTCTTTTTAATATATGTATCAGGAGTAATTTCTGCTTTTTGGAGTATACATTAAGAAACTTACACACATTTAATTAAAAAGGATAAAATGTATGTAAAATTCTTAGTTTTCTTCCCTTTCTCTATCAATCATTGGTTTTATATTAATTATTCATTTCACCTCATTCCAAAAATGAAACTCAATGACTAGTTTCATTCATCAGAAATCTTAAATTATACTATTTATTACTTGGCGTCAATCTTACTTTATACACTAGTATTATTATCTAAGAATATTATTACAAATTTTTGATTATATTACATATACTTAACAAAAATATTGTGGAATGCTGTTTACTTTTTATTGAATAACCCCTTCTGGCAGTGTAGTAAATTTATCCATTCGTTGCGTATATGGAAACTTAAGGAGAAAGAAAATAACAGTTACCTATATTTATTTCAAACACAGCTGTTTTATCGACACGTGGCAAACCGATTACTTAAAATATCATTTCTCATTGAAGTACGTTGCGAAAATTTCTCTTTCTTCAAGAATATCTTAATGTTTACTATTTTATGTACTTACTCGTAAAAAGCCAATGTAATTTTACAGAAAATGTATTAGCTATTTTCTTGATTTATAGTCGGTGATAAATGCTCTTGCCAATGTTTCCCCATTATATATATTTTGATCTATGCTCTGTTGGAGTAAAATGATTGAAAATACTGCATTAGGAAGAAACTGATTTGAAGAAATATCCATTCATGTGATCCATTCAAATGCATTAATCAATGTTTCAAAAGGAACATTGTTGTTTAAATTTGGAATTTTCTTTAATTTTACGAAATTTGATTTGATGCGATTCCTTTTTGGAATTTAGTGTTAAATAAATTTCAAATTAAAGTATTTCATATATAAATAGATAGAAGTCTACAAGTTGAATTTTGCTCATATTAGTTTATTCTTCTAAAGACATTTTATAAGCTGCAATATAATATTTGATAAATTCTCACTTGAATATTTCCTGCCGAAGTACTGTCGTATTCGAAAGTATTCGAAAATATTTCATAAGCTGAATTAAACACGGGTAAATTTTTCATTTTCATATATGGAGCTGTTCTAAATAATATCTAATTGATCGCTGAGATTGGTAAAAACTTATGGTTAGGTAGACATAATTATTTCTATTTAAAAAAAATTCTAAAGTGCAAAGATGTAATCTATTTCTGTAAATTTAAGCAATGAATATTTTAAAGAGACAACATTTAAAGTCTGATTAAATTAATGAAGAACGTTTCACTAAACATAAAAACGCATAGCAAGTTGTATAACATATGATCAATATATGATGAAAGCAGTTTTATAACCAGCCTTTGGGTAAAAATTTAATATAATATCTCTCTGTCTATAACACACACACACACACACACACACACACACACACACACACACACGCACACACACACACACATAATAATATGTAACTGCTATATGTATATATATGTAATAATACATGCATATATGTATGTAATATGTATGTATATATATATAATAATAACTGTAGCATAATAATGATAATCTTCTCGGATTTTTTGTGGTTTTGATATTTTAAATTAAATTATTTTCATGGTACCAGTATAATAATTAATATGTATATATATATATATTTGGAATTAAACACCAACAATTCAATTAAAAATTAATTAAGAAGTAATATCAATAATTTAAAAGTATAACAATATGTAAGAAATCATTATGGTACCATTGAATTAAAATATAGTAATAATCATAAGAATAAAACATTGTACACAAAGAAAAAGAATAAAAAAATATTTAACTATAAATGAAAAACATTACATACTATACAAAATTCTGATGGAAAGTAAATTAAATTTGAAAAAAAACTTTACAATTCCAAAAATATCAAAAAGAATAATAATAAATAAATAAAATTACTGACGAACTGTTAAAATTAATTACATCCCATTTCTCTTAATGCAGTAAGTTCTGCCTTTTATTATCTTTCACATTGTACAATTTGATTACTTCTCATATCTGAGGTTCCAAGGGCAGTTTCTGAATGAGATAATATTAACTTAGTCATTAGTATAATTTACCATTCAACAATTGCAATCTTTCACAGCGGATTAATGTTAGGACGGATGAAGATAGTAATATATATATATATATATATATATATATATATATATATATATATATACATACATATATATATAATGAGATATAATTGCCTGAAAATGTTTATTGAAGCAGAAAAAGAATTATTTTAGCAACCTCTCAAGTTAAAAACCAGCAGAATTTAAACAAGTGTTATACAGTGAAACCAATTTCTGTATAGGAGTGTCGAAGATGTCAACCATAAGAGAGTGGAATCAGTGTATTACAGACGTCTTCATATTGGCTCCACTAAGAGATGACAACTCAGCCAGGAGTCATTTCATGTAATGTACCTAATGTTAGAGAATATGACGTTCTTGCAGCGGTATCAATGGTTTTATAGCGACTACGGAGTTTCTTGACCGTATCGTCACAGTTGATGAGAAGTTGGTTGCTTACTTCAAGCAGGACGCCTGAGATAGTCAATGCATTCACAGCACTGTCGATTCTCTAATATGACTCAATTCAGATGTACAGTGTCAGGGAGTAAGGACCGTGTTGGAATGCAACGTCTTGGTATACCACGTATGCTCTATACAGGTGGTGGATTTGTATTATGCCAGTGTATAGATTATGATCACTTCCGGTGGTTCAAAATTGAGATGTAATTGAAAGAATGATGTGTCAGTTTTAAATAAAGTTTCCCTAGTAACTAGACTAAGCATCTCAATTCGGCTTTAGCGAAATTTTCTTTCTGGTAAAAAATATATTACATTCATTAAACATTTTTTATATGTGGTAGGCAAAGGATAATAGAGTTTCTTTAACATATCTATGAGGAAACTTAAATTTTTTTTCGATAACTCCCTTTTGTCGAAAAAGACAAACTGCTAATCTTTGACGTATAGTGCACATTTGCATGTTTTATACATGTTTTTGCATAAAGGTAAGACAAGGTTCTAAAACTTATTTGACAAATAATTCTACCTTGTCACTATAATATCACAAACAAAGGCATAGTAGTTATCGTATACATTATGAATATTGAAAATATATTTTGTTTTGTAAATTTTGCTGTTCCCTAATCATTTATTTGAATTAAGTGTCAGTTCCAAAAGTGCAAGTTTTGATGTAAGGAAGGTGAAATCACGTACTCCTAAGAAATAACACAAAATATATTAAAAGGTATTTAATTTTTTCTTTATTTTTATTAATCAATAATTTTTAAGCTAACGGAAAACAATTAAAAAATTATACCGAAATCATATTATATGTTCGAAATTGTAGATATTGTATCTTTCATATGTCGCAATCAAATTTGTCTTTGTTATAAAAGTTTGATACAAAAATCATGCACTTAATGTGCGAAAATGATGACAATTGATACTTATTTAAAGGGTTATACATAAGCTGTCAGACATCACTTCCTGTCATTTTCGTCATGGTTAATGGGCATTTAGTTTTCTTTCTCCTTTCTTCCTTGTAGTTCTTCCTGGTTTGTAATCTCTTGATAATCAGATTTCCTCCAGTTTTACTTTATTCTATAAGATTTGTTTTTCTTTGGCTGATGATTTTTGGAAATGGTAATTTTGTTTGGTTTTGGATAAAGTGAAAAAGTTTAAGAAACCCCTTTTCTTTTGATTTTTTTATTTTTATTTTATTTCTAGAAAAAAGGAAACAAATTTGTTGGCTTGATGGATGTTTGTTTCCATGAAATTTCTAAAACCAACTTGAGGTAAAATATGTCTGGGTACCCCTTAATCTTACTCAGTACTATTTACCAAATTTTGCTTTACAGGAACAGTACCTCAAACAAGACTTGAAATAAAACGAGAGCAGATTATAGATTCTATGAAAGCATGAAAACCTTGCAGAATAATCTCAACAAATATTGTGTTCTTAACCTAAATTGTGAATCAAAGCTCAAGCTACGCTGCTTGAGTATAGAATAATGAATAGACTTAAGATTACATTTTTTACTTTAATGGAAACTGCTTGTTTATTGCAAGAAATCATTATTCTTGAATGAGAATAACCAGGACACATTTTTTGTCATAGATAGCAGGTCTTTCTTTACATGTAAGTAGACAGGAAACAACTCTTGCTATAGAATAAACAGCGGCATCCTGATTTACTTCATTTTCCCTTGCTTATAATCCTTGGTCTCAACTATTTCCCTATTAATTTAAATGTAATCCCTGGAATACTAATTATGTTTCTGATAAATTATATATTATGAAGAAAAATACCTTTTTGTGTTAAATGGAACGGAATAGGCAAACAGAATTAGAGTAATTTTTATTATTTTAAGACTTTTTTTCTCTTTTTCTTAATAATCAGGGTACAATTGTAATACCGTGATGTAATTGGAGAGATAAAGCTCAAGATATTTAATTTAATTAAAGCTTGCAATTGAAGTTTTCCTGAATTCAAAGTTTCTCATAACTTAAAGAAGTTTCAAAAAGCCAAGAAATATACGAGTAATATAAGAATTAGACATAACGATAAAATTAATTTAAACTAGTCCTGAATATTTTTGAACAGTTAAAAATGAATATTTGCAAATTAAATGGGTGGGATAATTTAAATTTCTTTCATAGTATCAAAGTTCATTTCTTAAATTTAAAAATACCTTTTTAATCACATTTATGGAAATTGTTACTCTCTACAGAAGTGTTTTTTATATATCGTCATTTAAGAAGTTTTTATTTTATAATAATTAACATTGAACTTATGTATAGGATATTTGAATTAAAAATTCAGCATAAGGTATTTGAAATGGAAACTGTCTTCCATGGTTTCAGAGAATACACATATTTTGCTATTAAATTACTTTTCTGATAAAGCACTCACAATTAAAAGAAATAAATAAAAGAAGTTCTCGGAGATTAAAAGTAATTTTAAATAAGTATCAGTATCTGTTAGACGTTTATAAATGTTTCATTTGTGAAAAACCTTAGATTGTTCTTCCACATTTAAAATTATCCTTGGTTATTAATTTTTGAAGTTCCTTTAATAAACTTTTAAATTTCGTGATGTACGAGAGCTAATATGTACTACTTTAAAGCGGCTTCTATACTATTAGAAACATAAGCCGCATTCAAAGTATATATTTTCGTAAAATTATTAGAAAATGTAAACATTTAAGAACAAGGCCATAAGATGAAAAAATAACATTGATTTTTTTTTTAAAAAAAAAGGATTCAGCCTATTATTTAGCACAATTAGGAAAATATGTCTGGTTTCTTTTAATTTTTTTAGACATAAAATAATTTTATTTAGTTTTTCTGGTCCAAATTAAATCATTCACAGGTATTTTAAGTATCTATAATTAAGATATTTAACATCATTTGAGACTGTAAAGTTATGAAATCCATTTAACATAAATTACAACGTATAATTAGTAACAATGATAGACACATCATGGTGAGATAAAGAAATGCAGCACATCGATTGAAGAAATTATTAAGAAAGCTTATCCGTTCTAGGTTTAACAAATATGTAAAAACAAGTTTAATAAATTCTCATTCGTGCTGCTTTATATTAATTTTCTTTGCATTTAATATAAAATACTATCGTAATGTATTCTTTAAATTACTTGGCTAACATTTGAGACTTATGTCATGAAGTAAAGGTTTTGTATTCTCAAAGCAGTTTGACTGTGCTTAGCTTAAGAATTCTCTTCTTCCAGTAGAGCTCCTTCGCATCATATGACTTAAAATAATTTTGATGTAACTAAAAATATTCTTTAACATTCTTCTCTATGCGTAATGATCCTCACTCTGATCAAATATAAAATATAGCTAAAAATGTACCTATATAAGTGTTTTCTTTATAAATTACATTTCTCTTTACACTTGTTTCTAAAGACTTCTTATATTCTTTATTTAATATTTTTCAGTAGCTTTAATTCAATATAAAACAGTTCCGCTTTAAGCTCAGTGGAGTATATGCTCCTTACTTCAAGATTATAAATAACAAAAGTTATCACCGTCTAAAAGCAAACTTATAAAAATAACAAGAGCAATAGCAAGAGACATGTAATAGTAAATTCACTCCATTTGGCCCTTGGGAAACGTTTCATCGTATGATTTCTTTCACAATTCTTTTTTCAAGCGCTTTTAGATTTCAACTATTTTTCTTTCTTTATTTTTAGTTATAAATGTTCAAAGTTTTCTGATAGATTGCAATACAGTTTATACTTTGGATTGATATTAATTTCTTGGTATCATGTCCGGGGTTCTGTTTCGTTAAAATATTTGTTTGATCGATCGATTGCTTCATGTCCAGAGAGAAATAGATTGCTATGTTATTCTGGAAAGACTTAAAATAAATGATTCGTAACTTCATTGAACACTAGATGTTATAAAAAGTGAAATAAGACATATTTAGAAAAGAGTATTAAGTAAATAGCTCCTATAAAATTCAGGTATACATTAACATTTCATAGTCGTTACATATTTTGGCATCGCATATATATAAATATAGAGATGATGAAGACGAATGTATATGAAATTAAATGCATATAGCTGTGATTTTGTTACACGTTATCAATCATATAAGATATGTGTTTAGTTTATTCATAGTAGTATGTTTTTTCCATCAGAAATGCTGAAAAATCTTTGAAATCTATTTTAAGCTGTGTTAAGTTTAAAACGTTAAAATAAACATGAGCTTTCAAATAATCATTCAGTTATAACACCTCTCTTGTCTGAATATAAAGTAGTCTTATCTTACATTTATTTTTTATGTCCCTTGTTTCTTTTGAATAATATAAGTTAAACTTAAAAGGAAAAAAAGTAATTAACTTATTGAAGCAAATTATATTTCAGTCATTTGTACATCTCTGTTTATTTAGGAAATTACATCTTAATATATATTCGTGTGATATTTGAGACTCATATAGCTTTCTTCGCGACACAGACATCTGAAGGAGGGTTTAATAAATTTTAATACTTATCGTGTTTTGTTTTTATTAAAAAACTAATACTTCAGAAATTCGAGTTTGAGTGAGAAGGTATTGCATTTTAAAAAACTTCGCTTTGCTGTGCAATGTGATACATAAAATAATAAAATCAATCGTTATTAAAACATTGATGTAGTGTAATACAGAAAACAGGAAATTATAAAAAACAGCAGCATTTTAACAAATATATGACTCTAAATTTTATATATGGCTTTAGTCTAACTGCGTCTCAAGAATACAAATTTGAAAAGGGAACTACAAGTAAATTTGCTGAACCTGTTTCCCTTTAGCTTATTAGTCGTCCCTTTACCATTTCAGTAGAGACCAATGTTATTCAAATTGTGAAACTTATAAAAATGAAAGCAAGCTGTAAACGTCTCCCAACACTGAACACTCAAATTTCTGTATAACATAAAAATTACACTAGTGAAATTAAATATTTACCAATAAATTTATTTCTCTTTTTCCATATTAGCGATTTATTCATGCATTAATAAATAGATACTGTAACTATTTATTCAACCATAACATATTTTGTGTCAAATAAGGAGACTGGTACTAGAGGTAAAAGTACTAAAGGGTTTGATTTCAATCTACTTTAGTCATTTGATTTCATTGAAGGCCAAATCCTTTTGTTCAATTAACAAACACATTTCTAATATTATTGTTATTCATCTACATTTAATTCCCTTGATATCTTATTTTTATTTCTGTTCGTTCAGTTATAATTTTGTTAAATGGAAACATCAAACTTTAGTCATATAATATATATTGAAAATAACGAAGATAAATAAATTCTTCACCCAGCAAGTAATAATAAGTTTCTTTTTTTTTCCTGAAGTGTTAATTAAATTTTATTTTTGTTTTTTTATATTAGTAGAACTATTTATTTTTAAGACATTGGAATATAATTAATAAAAGTTTATGGAGCATATTTGCTTCAAATGAATGATATAATATTAGGGATTGGTTATTTGTTTATTTATTTTAAATTCCTTTAAGTAATTATTTTTAAGAAACACTAAAAAAATATTCTTTTTTTTTGGCTAATGTATGAAAACGAATTTTATTGATAAGTTTTTTTTATTCAAAAGTTGCTAATAATAGATGCTATTTTTTTTTTTCCTTTATTGAAGTGATCTCTTTAACATATTAGTTTTTAAAACGAAATTTATTAGTAAATAATAACAAACTTTTTACTTTCTTTGTTAATATTTTCTTAATCGTTCACTTTTTGAAATAAAATGTTTTATACGGAAGTCTGCGTAGAGAAATTATTAGTAGTAATGTTAAATATATAGTATTTTTTTAATTTTTAAGTCATTAAAAAATAAATAATTGTTTCTAATGGTAAGAATTTAGTGGTAATTGAATAGCTATTATCCACTCTGACAAAAAAGTAAATAAATTTATCTGTATAAAATAAATTTCAGTGATGTTAATCATGATTTGAAGATTTTAAAGAGAACTGATGTAAAAAATGTACATTTTGGCAACTGTAATTATTTAATCCTATAAACACTGAAAGTAGCTAATGAGAGAAATTAATTACTTCAAAAGAATCAAACAATATTACTTAATGACTAATTCTCCTTAAATCTTCGTTAACAATTTTAGTTGAGTGAACTTTTAAAAAATATAATCTTTCATCTTTTGAAGATTAGTACACTTTTCCAATTAGAATGAATTTAATTATTTAAGATACCAAGTTTAACCAAATGTCTTTTGGGGTTTAATATCAATAATTAAAATGCTCCTTAATATATTATTTTGACCCTGCTATGAACTTTTATCATTGTAAATTTTTAATTTTAATTCTTATTATTGTTTTATTTATTTTTCTTATTTCAGTTTCTTTTTAAGCTTATTTATAAAATATTTAAAACCACCCCTTGATCTTCTTTCAAAATTAACACTTAATTCTTTTTAGAATTATATTTTATAAATACTGAAAATTATGAATATTCAATTAGAGTTATTAAATAATTATGCATACTAAATCCACTGAAATAAACTAACAGCTTACACATTCGTTAAGTGAATATCGCATTTAAGAAGTATGTTATGGAAGTAGACAAGAGAATGAAAACAATTACGTTTTTTTATTATTTTTCAGTGTTATGTATTACTTTTGCACTTTTTAACTGTGTACTGAATACATTTATAAAAGTTAACATTAAATAAAAATTAAATTTAATTGAAAAAGACAGATGCAAAAATCTAAATATAGAGAAATAAGGAGAGAT
Organism: Nephila pilipes; assembly: GCA_019974015.1. Taxonomy (NCBI): domain Eukaryota; kingdom Metazoa; phylum Arthropoda; class Arachnida; order Araneae; family Nephilidae; genus Nephila; species Nephila pilipes. The sequence continues at coordinate 11,207 of BMAW01122633.1, read as the reverse complement.
TTTGTCTAATCTAAACTCATTAAATCTTGGATAACTGTTATCAAAAACAATGAAATGTTTCTTTTATTTAGATTATCAATATGTGTAAGTAACTATACATGTATATCGTCATCGAAAAGGAAATTTTAATTATATATATATATATATATATACGCCCATTTAAAAAGCTTATGTTTATTTTATGCATTATGTATACTGGTTATTTTGTGTAATTCTTGTCTTCGAAAACAACACATAAAATTGATTTCAATCAATGAAGTATTTTCAGAAAATAAATAAAATGAGTTTTTTAATTATATTCTGAGGTTTAGATTTTAATAAATATGTGTAGAGTTTTTATTAGCAATCGATAAATCTGAATTAAAAAAAACCCGGTTCAGATAGACCAATTGATGCAAATTGTACAAATTTAAGTTCATAAATGAATATTATCGGTGCACAGATAGAATTTTAACTTTTGAATAATATATTTTAAATTTTTCAACACGAACTAATAACAGTTTCCAAAAAAAAGGTTTTTAGCAGTTTTCAAGATTGTTTATTCGTCATATGCATAGAATGGATATATGTTCTGTTTATCACTTAGAAAGATATAAGAAAATATATTAAGGAAGTATGCACAGATTAAAGCTCTGTTTAGAAAGTGAGATAAACAACAATATTTTATTTTATTTTTTAAAAATCATATAAATTTAAAATATAATAATCATTAAATATTGCGTTTTATTTTAAAAACTGCTTAAATTAAACAAATACCAGGCCACTGAGCATTATGTAATTAGGCAATGAGCTCTCTAATACTTTTAAAAACCGTAAAACTTTCTGAAACCTTAAATAAAACTATCCTATATACCAATTTTCTACATTATATTATAGAATCAATTATATATTAAGTTACACAAAATTATGTGTGTGTTTAAAGTATTCATTTAAATAGTAATAATATATTGATTTGATACCGTCAACCATTGCAGGTAGAAATTGCTCTAAAATTATTGAAAAGTTATTGAAAATGATTCGTCCGATTACAGAATTCCATATTTTCCAAAGTAAATGATATAAACTAATAAGTAATACATGAATACAAAAGAAAAATATAGAAGTTTTATATTGTGAGCGATAGATTGCACTAGCGTGTTCTCCGTGAAGCTTTATCTCGAAACCTGTTTTAGAAATTTTCTCAGATATACCTAGCAAATTGGATCGGTCGCAGTGGAACAGGTGACTTGATGTTCACAACTGGCCACTTCAGTCAGTTGTAGTGACCTCATGTGATTTCTTCCTTTGGTGGTTTGTAAATGGTTAAGTGTATCCAGCGCCATTCCCTATAAATTTATTTGAACTTAAACAACGTATTTCAATTCATGCACAATATATAACGTTTGACACTTTACAACGGTATTGGCAAGTATTTACATGTTTAAGGTATCCGTACACCTTCGAAGAATTTTTTTGAAATACATTGATATTTGTTATAAAAATATTTTTTTATGCTAAAATATAACCTAAAACTATGAAAAGCACATTTAATAATTTGCTTTTAAATGAAAAAAAAAATTTGGAGTGAAAAACATAGTGAAAATAGTACATAAATTGATTATTAGAATAACGCTCATAACTCAAAAGTAAACAAAAATATCATTATTCTGTAACTTTTATCTTATTCATCATAACATTTTTGGGGGCTGGTACTACTTTCATGATGAAAATCTTATTACAATAATTTTTATTGTGTTTCGAGTCAAATAACAATGAAAAACCATAAAAAAGTTACAACAATACATGATTTACACCTTTGTTACTAAAAATATATCAATTTTATAATCATGAAAGTAGTAGGGGCTCTTGAAAATTGTATAAGGAAGACACTAGCAAAATTTCAATTAATTTGGTCCATAACTTTTTCTGATATCTACGTTGCCATATGTAAATATGTCGAGAAAACTCATTTTGAGAAAAATCAAAAACGAACTTTCAATTGCAATTTTTAATAATAAACATAATAAAATATATATAAAATGCCCCTGATTTATATATAACACCTTCTTTGCTTTCTAATACATTAATTTTTTTTTTCTAAGAGCTCTGAGTATTTTTCGACGCTGCTTTACATTTGGTGTTGAATGACGTTCAGCATCGAAAATTCGACAACTGTCAAGGTGTTTGTAAGATTTTTAGGTAAAATAACCAGGCTTTACATTTAATTTCCTTAAAATTTTAACACAGCCCTTGTACCCATCATTAAACTGTATGACAGCATCCAACGCACCAGATTTTAAAATTTTAAGGCACACGAAAACCTCTTTCCGTACCCTCTGCCAAATTATGCCATTAAAACATTCATTGGCATTCTGTTTCTTACCATGAAGGCACTTTGATAGAAGTTCTTTAGAACACAGTTCTAAATTTGTAGGTTTAATTAAATTTAATATATCATTGGATAAGCCATTATATTTTTCTTTGGGCTTTTTGCCGCATGACAGTGCTCGCTGATAATAACATCAGCTATATTTCCCGATAGGGCACTGTCCATGCATGGGTTTCTTGCCACTCGATGCACAGTGGTACAAAGACGCAATGATGTTCTGTTGAAGTTTGAGTAGATTACCTACATTACTTCGAACAGCAATTCCATAGTAATTTTGCAATCTGTCAATAAACGAATCAGTAAGTTTACCTTTACCAGAAAAACTTTTATTTTTGGATTTCAGTTTGCGCAATCTCGTACCTACTCTTTTCTGAACATGCCCAATGCATTCCAGTTTAGTTACGCTATCTTTCCCATATGTGTCTTTCACGCTGATGAAGCCTTTAGAATCTCTGTCACCATAATAGTGTGAATATTTCAAACCTCGTTTCACAATTGATCGTTTGAAGATCCTGTTTGCGCCAACAGCTTCCATCTTTAATGAGGAACCTTTAAAATTGCTTCGACACACATGATCTGCTTCAAGCGTCTCGGATACAATACCTTTGGGCATTTTCGAAAGCTTTCTGCAGGTCGGACAATATGATGACATTATTTCAATGTCCACTACTTTGCCAGTGTCGATTGACAAAGCAGCAACACACACATTCATAGAAGTGTAACCTCTACGCTGCCATGTTTTATCGACAGAAACACCGCATTCAGCCAATTTATTTTTAGATGAATGAATATTCAAAACTTCATTAGCTGCCTTTTGCATTGACAGTTCACTTACTTCTGAAATCACAGACATAAGTTTATTCTCATGATTGGTGTATGCAGTTTTACTGAGCCTGGGGAAATTTAATGTTGCACATAATTTAAATGCTGCAGAAAAACCTTTCCCAATTTTTCTCATGGCATAAACAAATCTTGCATTTATCTCAGGATAGTTTAATGTTTTCTTCGAGCTGGAAAATCCTGTGCAAAAGTCACAATGCTTACATTTTATTGCAAAACTTGAGCACAATCCATACCTCGATTCTTCATGTAACAGCAAACCATCGTGGAAGCATTTGAGGCAACAAAGTTGTAAAAGTTCTATGTCAATAATTTTGTTGCCGGTTAGCGGTTTATTTTCATATTCAGCAATTTCTTCATCTAGAATGACAGAAATGTTCAATTTTGAAGCACTAGCATTAGCAGTTACAGTACTATTTTTGCTATCATTTTTGGTAAAACCATTACAACGAAATTGTCTTTTTCTTTTAACACTAATTCTCCTTTTTGAATTTCCCATTTTAAACGAAAAAAATTGAGCTTTTCAACCATAAAAACAATCTTAAACAGAATCTTATAAGAATGAGAACAGAAACCAAAACAGATGTAAACAAACAATAACGATTCTCTTTTTTTGCCAGATTCAAGATAAAAATGTATTTAAAAACCTGTTGCCAAATGTATTTTCAAACATTCTGAAAATTCAGATTCATGTCTTAAAATTTATTTATTTTGTACCATTGTACACATAAAAGATATTTCGAAAAATAAAAATGTAAACAAACATTTCTTCCAACTTCCTGTCTGCAGAAATGCACTTCCGGTTTCAAAAATCAGCTAACGAGTAAAATTCAAATCCCTGTAACTTAAGTTCTAAATAAGGTATAAGGAAAATTCAAACACTATTAGAAAGAAAGAAGTTTAAAATTTAAACTGATGTTAAAATTAGAAAATCGAAAATTTTGACAAAAATGACGTTTTAAAGGTGTACGGATACCTTAACTGACATTATATGTATGGCTAAAGGAAGTTACGTTGAACATTAGTAAAACCCATTTCCATATTTTCAATTTATATACATGCATTACTTATTCTGTGTAGCATATTTATGAAAATATGGAAATTTTAAATTTTATGAATAATTTGGAATAAACCAGCAATTCAATACTTTAATATTAGGAGTTGTGTAACAAGTGTCATATTTTTTTACAAATTAATTATATAATTACATCTTTAACTTTCTTCAAAAAATCCCTTTGAACATATTTAGTTTAATATTGCAATATTTATATCATAGTATGAAGACCTTAGCATTTCTTGTAAAAAAAATTTACACCTCTCGTAAGCCCATTATATATATATATATATATATATATATATATATATATATATATATATCAAATCTATGCAATCTATGCAGAGGTAGATAATTTAACAAATTACAAATGTAATTATATCAATTATTCAAATTACAGTATTTTGTGGTCGAGATTGATGATTAGGTCCTTTTCATAAGAAAGCAATTGTACAATAGTTTTTCACAAATTATGTATAACTCCCCAGTGCTTTTGTATCGTTTTTGATGAGTAAAGCTTTTTTTAGTTATTCTTTGAATAATAATCATTAAAACCAAAATCTATATTTGTAACTATATTTGCATGTAAACAATAGAAGTATAAGTGATGATTGGAGACTATTGGAAATATTGGATCTTACTGATAAATAGACCAAACACAACTGGGAAATGAAGCTAAATAACTATTTTTGAATTTTATTAAGCAAGATAAAGGTGGAAGGTATGTCGTATCACTACCTTGATTGGAATATCATCCTACATTGCATGCCAATTATAGTTTTTAATTATAAAAGATTAAAAAATTCAGTGGACAAAATCAAGACAATCAATATCCCTCAGGATTAAGAAAAAGTTTTTGAGGAGGAAAGAAGGTGTGATTGAAGAAATTAATATTGAGTGTTTAGATAACTTGAACTTCCGCTATCTTCTAATCGACCTGTTATAAACGATAATTTTACAACAAACATCATACTAGTCTTTGATGATTCTGCACAAATCAAAAGAAGCCTATCTTTGAATGACTGTCTAGTGAAAAGTAAAACTTAACCCATATATTCTTAACAGATTTCAAATGCGGAAATATGGTGTAATAACTGATATCCTCAAAACATCTTTTGCAAATTGGCTTGAATGGTAATGGCTAGAATTAGCTGCGATTTCTTTGGTGGGAAGATGGATGCCCAAATAATGTCAAAATTGACAGATATTGATTCGTGATGTTTCGCAATATGTCAAGCATATTTTTAGGTGCAACTATAGATTATCGTTTAGACATAGTTTCTGACCATTTTAAGTCAACAGCTCAACTACTAAAAAAAGTCAATGTATATTGATAATTGTGTGGGCAGTGTTGCATGAAAGTTTGAACTAATAAAGTTTATTGAAAAATCGAAAGAAATCATAACTCTTAGAAAATTTTATTTGAGTAGCTGGCAACACAACTCTTTTGATTATTCAAAGAGGGATTATCATGAATCATAAAAAGAATTTCCTATTGTTACAAGACATGCCAGCTCTTGTTCTTGCATGGTACATTAGAAGAGGCACTTTAATAATTGATATGATTAGTGATAAGAAAAATGAATCTACAAAAGTAACTAAAGATATTCTGTCAAAATGTCACAAAATATTTAATACAATTAGCACTACAGCTCCAAATACATTATATTTCTCAGATGTTGCACATAAAAGTTGGAAAATAGAAAACAATTATGATGCTAGTTAACAAACATGTGCTACATGTCTTTTCTTAAGAGTTCCAAAGAGTTACTTGTAACTTGGTGGGATTAAGATATAGACTCGCCCCTCTAAATGGTATTTCTATCTAAAGGTTAGAACTCTTAGTTTGCTGTATTGTCGTGAGATTAGCCATTGGCATATGTGAATATTTAAAGGAACTATTTGATCTACTCCTGCATTATTTGTCCTTTTCTCTAAATTTTTTATGTTGGATTAAAAATGATAGACAATGGGCAACATTTGTGATGAATAGTGTTTAGGAAATAAGGACTGATAGTGAACCAGATCAGTGGAATCATGTGCCAGGAATCAATTAATTAATTATCAAAGAGTTGGCCTTCTACAGATTTTTTGGCAAGCTCTTTGATAACTCGAAGGTGATGGCATACTTCTGCCTGAATAAAAGACGAAGAAAAGATACCGTTTCCTATCTATGATTTAGCAATAACAAGAGTGTTGTAAATGAAGAAAGAAGAAAATGTATTGTTATTTTTTTAGCGGTGTCCAAGAATTTTCCAGAATTCCAAATTAGATTTTCAAAACATGAGAACTTGTTAAGAACTATTCCTTGAATTATCAGATTTTGTAATAACAATAAGAATAGTAACGCTGTCCTTCAACAAACATGTTTAGCCCTGAGGAACTCAAGGAAGCAGAAATAAAAATCATTCTCATTGTACAAAAGCTTTCAAATAATCACGAAATATTAGGAAATATACTATAAATAATAGATAAAGATGCATTGCTCAGAATGAAGACCATATTGACTTTCAGAGGAGTTATTGAAGTTTTCCAGTTCCCACTTATCTTGCCTTAGATCACTATGTTGTCACAAGTATAGTGTATAAGCACAACAAACTCATGCACTGTGGGAATCAGACTTTGACTGCATTATCTTAAAGTGAAATATTGGGTTTTAAAGAGCAGAGGAGTAGTAGTAATCCGTTAATGTGCTCAGTGCTAAGATTTAATGCCAAGCCTGCTGTAGTGAACTTTGCTCCTATCCCAGAAGACCGAATTAAGGACCCAGTAATTTTTGAAGTAACATGAATAGACTTACCAAGACCTATATTTTTGAAAAATAGAGGTAAATCAGAGATTTTTTTTATTTACATGTGTATTATTTCAAACCATACAATTGGAACTTGTGACTTCTATGTCTACTGACAAATTTCTGCCTGTACTGTGAAGGTTTATAGCTCGTAGGGGAAGTCTTGGAAATATCTATACTGATAATGGTAAGAACTTTGTTGAAGCCGATCCGCTTTTGCAGAAAATTGACTGAGATCGACTGATACCTGATGGGATTACAAAGATAAATGAGCGAAAATGTATACCTTCGCTTCTCCTTGGTAGGACGGATAGTGGGAGAATTTCATTCCCTTAGTTAAAAAATCTACTGAAAAAAATCCTCAAAAAGCCTACTTGATATATAAAATTCTCCACCCTGTGAGCATGAAAAGTAGTCAACTCTAGACCACTCACTTATGTTTCAGATGACAATAAGTTTGAGCCAGTGACAGATTCTACGATTTTATAAGAGTTAAAAGAATGTGGTGTACCTGATCTTGACCATTTAGAATCTATCAGTCTTCAAAAAAGATTTTCTATTCAGCTAAAATTCTGGAAGACCTTCGTAAACGTTTCAGACTGGAATATTTGGCTCATTTAATTTAAAATACAAAGGCAATTAGGAGAAATAATGGCGTTACTGCAGGAGAAATGGTTGTTAACAAGAATAAAATTCTAAAGAGACTTTGCTGGTCATTAGGAAAAGTCAGAGAAACTTTGCTTGACAAGGATAGTATTGTACGCTTGGCGAAGATAAGAAAAGATAGTGCTCAAATTCTTCGTCCTATACAACGTTTGTTTTTGCTGGAAAAATAATGATGTTTCTAGAGATTGTCTTCGTTATAATGTTTATAGATAAACAGGAAAAAGTACCCATTGTAGGAAAATTAACCAGACGAAAAAGATGACTCAACCTATGTTTTGAACTCAACCGAACAGTCAACCAATCCAAATTACAAGATTCGAACTTTAAGTGAAAGCTGTCCAGAGACTAAATCTCTGATTTCAATTTTTGGTTTTGAGTTTTTAGATACAAACTCAAAAGGCGTTAATATCCTGCACTGGAGATGAAGCAGCAAACTTCTCAACTTGCTAAATATTTTTTATAAATGTGTTGGCGTTCTGTATTTGTTTTTAGATTTTATGAAGACAAGCGAATAAATTTTATTGTAATCTGGTTTTAGTGATAAAAATCCATTTTTCTGTTATTTTGTTATGCCTAAAAACCATAAATCATATTTTACGGACCAATAAATGCGAGCATCTAGCATTAAAGTTTGAAGCATGAAGTTCTTAAGTTAATTTATTGCTCTGCAAAGTGCTGATTTAAATGAAACACTTCTAAAAGAATATATAGTATGAATGCGTTCTTCCTAAATATAAATTTCTCAACACTTTTAAAAGAATAGGCTTAACTATTAAAGAAGTTATATATATATATATATATATATATATATATATATATATACGTAAACAAAAAGAAATTGACACTTATTTGATTTCAATGATATAAACATCATTTATATGCACTATTTGAATGTAAAACCTCCGACGTGGTACTATTACAACGTTGAGGTTTGGTATTACTTTTTCTTTTCTTCTATTTCTTCTATAAATTTCAATATTATACCATAAAAATTTATTACATAATTGACTTCTCTTATATTATTGCTATTTTTATATGAATAAATTCAAATGTCTATATAAATTAAAAGGAATGTATTCGTATGAAATCATCACAATGATTTACTCTGTATTTAAAAATATCCCACATATTTAGTACGAGCACGGTGCAAAAACTGATATTTGTTGTGAAACTTCTAGCAGTTAATTTCATTTTTTTTTTAAAAAAAATATTACAATTAATTTATAAATTAAATAGAAATGCTTATGAACTTAAAGTACATCATTATATATTCAGTATGCCGATATATGTCTTAATATGAATAATTTTTAAAATGTAATAGATATATTAAATCATAATTCATCAACCAATGATATTTGTATAAAAATTATTATATACATGATACAAATAATTTCACCAACATACATTTTTACTACTACTTACATTTACACTACTGAAAAAAAAATTATGCAGCTATTAATGTTTATTTATATATCAGTAATAAATATAGTTTATGCATATTCAGCAAGAAAATTGAAAAACAAAATATTTAATTTAGAACCATGTTAGACTTATAAAGTCCGTGCAATTAAAATTTCGAATTCTAATACAATGTAAAACTATTTATTTCTTAAAATGGTACCATTTGTTTGGTTTAAATGTTTTAAAATTAGAAAATGTGGTAGCAAACAGAGAAAACTTTGCTTTGGTTTATTAAGCATTATTTATCATTCGATTGTGAGATATTGACAATATATAAAAAATAATGATTGCCACGAATTAATTTAAATGAAGTTTTCACACACTTGTACAAAATTATATATTTATAATAATCCTTGGAATCGAGTTTTAATAAACATGTTATATTTAAAAAAAATTGAGGTTTTTTTTCGTATTTTAACTTTCATTATAATTTTTGCTGCTTTATAATGCACTGTTTTTTTTCTGAAGAAAAAGCAATAAGATTTCTTGTAAACTAAATTATAAAAAAATGCTTGAAATACATTGCGTAAAACTCTGAACAAATATCTATATGCTTCCTATACATTTTTCTCATTTTGTAAAAAGAAAATGACGAATAAGAGAAGAAACAAAAACCGGTAAGAGAAATCCAAACAAAATTTTTCCTAAAGTCTGAAGAAACTTTAAAAATAAATCATTTGCCTTAACTAGTCACTAAACACTACAGAAGTTATTTTTTTAACTGCTAAAACAAAAACTAACTCATCTTATATTTGAAAGATTAATTCCCACTTGCTAAACACACTTCAGAACTTTTCAAGAGATTATGATCCGAAACAAAACAAGTATATTTATAGACATTTTTGCTCGAACGAAAAAGTTTTATGGAAACACTGAGATTTAATGGATTAACTAATTTGTTGAATAGATAATTATATTATCACGACAAAAATCTAAATATCTTTTTTTCCTTCCTGTTTACAAACTCATCACCTAGATCCAACAATATACTAGCATTCAGGTTAAAGTCCTGAAATAAAAAAAAAAATTAGAAAGCCTCGTGCAGCTTAATTGCTGTAGAGTAATTAGACTCTAGTCAACAACGCAATAGATCAAATTTAAGCACTCCTGTCGCTCATTAAAGAAAATAATAATATATTTCATATGATTAAATGGATAACTGGTATTATGTTTATGTATGAAGTGCTCAGTATTCCACCATGGTTTAAATCTATTTAATGTTTTGCAGTAGTATTATGCATGTACATGTCACACTTAATCTTTCTTTTTAAAATGCTGATGTAAATTTACTACATCCAGAACATAATACCATAATTACCGGCTCTCAGTGATTTTGCATGAATACACAGGTTATATAAAAAACATATCAGGCCATCACTTATATTTTTGTTATTTGTATTTGTCTTACATGTTTACAAGAAAGGACTATGAAAATAAAGTACTAAGTAAAATATGTATGGTATAGTACGCAATAAGTTTTTCGTATTTTTTTTTTTTTAAATGAACTCGATTATTGAAGCAATTACATGAAAAACATCTTTTCGTTTTTCCAATAATCAAAACTATTTCTCTTTTTGAAAGCTAATATTAGTTACAAGAAGATATATTTTCTAATATATGTTAAAAGAAAGAAATTTAATATATTTGATGGAAGAAATCTACCGATAAAATGTGAATTGTATATGGATTTTTTTTTAAAAAAAATGCTATATTTATTTTCTTACTAAGCAACATATTTAAGAATATTGAGTTGGGCAAATTTTGGTCATATGTTGACAGAATTACTGTATACCAATACAAATACTATTGGACAGAAATTAACCAGAAAAATATAACTGAAAAAAATGGCTTAAAGCGTTAACTAGCTTCTTTCTAATTAGTTATAAAAATGTTAATTACATTTGTGATGTTTCAGCTTTTTCTAGAAAAAAAAAATTAAAAATACTTACAAGTTATTATTTTTGAACTTTTTAAAAATCTTTAATTGCTTATCTGTACATAATACTAACGTGAAAATTCATTTTTTT
>BMAW01122630.1:0-14452 GCA_019974015.1 Nephila pilipes | reverse complement strand
ATTTTTCAAAGGACTAACTATATTATGCATTTGGGGCAATGACACTGGCAACAAAAGTACTGGAAAATACTACCAACTCGTAATTAAGATAGAGAAGTAATTTTAATTAGTTTCTGGTTTGTTCAACGTATTCGTTGGTCATTCAAGAATGAAATCATCCTCTGTTTTTCTTCTTTAAAAGATAACAGCATTCGTGGTCTGGAACAATTACGTTGGAAAAATATTGCGATTAATTATTTTCAAATGCTTTCTATTTTTTTATCTGCAAAAAACACAACGAACACTTTGAAATGGTGTTTGCATATATAAGTTCTTTCAATAATTTAATTTAATTATCTAAAATAGTATATTAATTTAGATAGTTAAATAATAAAAATTTAATTGTGCTTTCCAGTTATTCAATTCGTGTGATTAATTAAAATCTTAATGGTATGAATGCAAGGTCCTATTAGTGGTAGTTTAGTGGCCCTGGTTGTAGACTTGCGGTCGATGTTGCTTTCTTCCGTTCGTGGGTTCGAGTCCCTATGGCACAAAAAACCAGCCGCGGAGAAGGGCTAATGCACAGACTTCTTAAAATATTTCTTAATTCCATCCTTCATAGATTTATTATTTCTTATTACAATGTAATAACACAAATATAGAGGACATAGAATATTTCTTGACATGAACAAGGGAACAAGGCAAAGATGCGCGTAAATCTTTTTTTATTAGACGGATAAATAAACATGCACACATTACTTTTCATTGCTGAGAAAAAGGAACGAATTCTTATTTTGGAACGCCTTTTATGATTCCATTTACGCACTGTTTTTCGTGCAATTATCCACAAAAAAGGGGGGGGAACTACTGGATTTCATAGTTATAAATTTTATGTATTAACGGGTATTCTGTTCTCTTCGTTGCTTTACATTTATTAATACAGTTTAATAATACAAATATATAGAACATAGAATATTGCTTGTCATGAACTGGAGGATAATTGCTTATAGCAATAGTGGATGCCACTATTTTAATTAGACAAACAAATAGACATACTCCTTATTTGAGTATATCTTTCGTATAAGTAAGCTTGACGAGCCATTCAGAAGTCTCCTGTTGTTTTGTTATTCAGTATAATACAACGATTTTGCAGGAAATTCGAATAATGTCCTTGAGTTTCAGTGAAAATATAGAATTGTGTTCTCAGCATTTCTCCCATTTACTTGAAGAGCACTAAAACTATGTTTACTGTGTACCCATGTATTTGTTATTGTGACTCTCTCTTGCTGAAACTTTAGGTAAATGTTATTGCCGATAGATGAATACGTAAATATCATTGATCTAATGTATTTGATGATCGCATAATAAATCAATCGTGAGCAGAAGGTCATCGAATTCTTACAAATAGCTTTTATTCATTCGTGATCATTGCAGTTAGTTTCAAGAAAAGATATGTTTAGCATTATTATTTGTTTTTTTGCATACAAAATATTTGTGTTTTACTGCAATTTTTGGCTTTCTGCAATCATGTTTGGACTCGTATAACGTATCTGGATCGATTTCGTTGTATGACCCTGGATTTATGACTAGATTGTATAATTACATTAACAATGCATTCGTATCGTGTTTATTAAACATCTCGAGAATAAATGGATATATTAGTTCTTATTAAGAAAAACATTAAAATTCTTTTTTTCGGCGAGAAATACATTAGTAATAGCTTCTTTTTAGAGACTTCAACGAATCGCGTATTACCGATTAATGGCTTGATTACCTTAAAATTGCAATACTGCTATTTCACATTACGTCTATCCAAAAAATGATAATCTTTTAAGTTATAAAAGAAAATCAATTTCTTTTTTTTTAATCGTGCTTCGGCTCCAAGTAATATGTTTGCTTAACCCCTCCCTCTCTTGAAAATTATTATTAGTAAACAGAGTAAGGTGCTTGCAATGGCTGACACTCCATTCAACATATGATTGCTGCTGTTGATGTTTATCGAAAATTTCAAGGCTTTGTTGACGTTGTCTGTGGTGGACCTACTCGAGCCGCTTATTACATTCTCACTTTACCATGAGGCGGCACGTTAGAATTATTTCTGTATTAGTTATACAAATTGGAGTGTTCTGCTTGCACACCTGTGGTAATGGTATTTAAACACATGAAGTCAACAGAAAAACAGCAGATGAGGAAAGGGAGTTTTTGCCTTGGTGATTTGATTGCTGGTCTCCGTCAACTATCAAATCTGATTTCTCTTCTGGACGTGTCTGAATTTTCCTTTCTCTGTTGAAGTCCGGACGAGTCTGGATGAGCAGAATACATCTCGAACTAGAAAAGGTTCTAGGTTCTCGCAATGAAATTAACCAGAGTTCGCTGTGGACGTCGAATGGATGCTCGAATTTTGCTTGCAATGACGTCTACAAAGATACTCGACAGCTGTTTTTTTTTTTTCTATGTTACATTCTAACTTGTAACTTTCAGATACGAGCTGTATCTCTTCGGCTATCCTTTAGTTATTATTTTTGTAAATATTTGAACAAATTTCCTTTTTTGTTTTTTTTTTCTATCTAATTGAATGAGTGATATTCTTATGCCCAGTCTTATACTGAATGCTATTATTTTTGTATTGATTTATTTGATGTACTTTATAATATTAAATTTTCCTGAATCATTCACAACTACTGATTTAAGTCAATTAAAGTGTGGTTTATACTTACATATCTTAATATTCTTTCATATCTCATTCGAAGGATGCATTTTGTTTCACTCCTCCAAGATGATGAAAGAAGATAAATGTAAAATGTCCACTGCATTGTTTGTCAGATACTACAACATTTAACTTCTCACTTAATAACTTCGTAATATTAACCTTAAAAATTAAAATGTTGTTCTGTTAATAAATGTTGACTTACCAAATATATACCTTCTCTGAGGCAATAAAGTCTAAGCATCGTAAAATAATTTTTAAATTGCGATATAAATACAAAGAAAAATAATCATTTGCAATTTCACAACAGTTGGCTGATATATTCCAGAATGTTATTGTTACAAAATGAGGAAGTCCATAAGGCGACGGTCCACATCTGGCCTGGATACAAGCTGTCACGCAACGAGACATACTTGTAGACTGATAAAGTTCACAAATAGTGCTCTAAGGGATTCAATGACGAATTGTTTCCAACTATCGTGATAAATTGGTAACAGCCTGGGAAGGCTGCAGATGCCATCGCATCTGATTCTTAATGTACTCTATGAGGCAGAGATTGTGACATAAGAAATGCTCGGAAAGTGTAAAGACAATTCATAATAAAGCGTGATGTGTGCGGCCAGTCATTTCTTTGTTGAAAAGAAAGGGAACACTTTACAACTGATCATATATTTTCATTTACGTACAGCTGCGTAGAAAGTGTGTTCCTATTGACTGACAAAGGAATTTGAATGTCAAAGACAATTGCAGCCCAAATCAAACTTTGTTTTCTGAGCTAGGAATCTACATTTTCGCTGATAATTAAGTGGCTTTCCCTTCTCACAAATACACCATCAAGTCCTATTACAGTAGTGGCGGAATCATTAAGCTTAAAGTTCCGTTGACTGGTGACTAATAGTTTTTACTGACGAACTCCATTTTTAACTGTGACTGCGGTAGCCGAGCGGTTGTGGTAGCGTACTCTCGTCCGGCAGTTATTGTTGAGTCGAGGATTTGAGCTTTGTTGCCGCTAAAGAACTGTAGTGTAGCAGGGGCTAATACACGTTAAATCTGTAAAGTTTTAAACTTTCCAGTTGGCGGTTTGAGAAGTTTGAAGAATGAGGTGCCATCTCAGTTTCATTCTCGTCCTCGTCCTAGGTTTAGTATTACCAGTTCAGTACCCCTTGCGTTGCTTCTTGTACGATGTCAATGGAATAAATCAATCAATCAACCATTTTTAACTGTATTCTAAGCAGGAGTGCCGACGTGTCTAAAGACCTCCAGGGTTGCTTAGAGATTCTGCCGTAACTACTGCATTTCCCACAAGCCCAGGGAGCGTATTGGTCTAGATATTATTTCCTTTGATAGCCGGATCCTGTTGCTACTCAATCGCGGTATACTTTCAGCATAGCAGTACGTTGACCACATTCTATTAAATTCATTGTTTTGTCGTACATTTTGTGCTACTTTAGAGTTACTTTCATAATTTACTTACTTTCTTAATACCTGGCCACAAACGTCTCATCTTACAATTGATTATCTTCACAATTGTTGAATACTTATTTATTCAGCTAAATACCTGATTTCTTCCGAAAAGAGCAAACTTGAGAATTGATGAGGAGGAATTTGCTTGGTTTCAGAAAGCCGTAGATTGAAGTAACCCGTAGTATCAAAAAGTTTTAATTATTATCCCGGTTTTAATAAAGTTTTAACTATAACTAAAAATAATCCAGATTGAATCTAATTTTTATTTGTTATTCTTAAGATTTTGATACATTGTCTCCATCTAGAGTTATGCATTTCTTCCAGCGTTTCTTGACCTTTTGAAGGCAGTTAATGTAGAACTCAGCAGACTGATCTCTATCTTCTTCATAATGTGGGTTGCTTTAACATACGACTTCCTGAAACTGAACAAATCAATATTAGCAGCCGTAAGTTTCAAAATTAAATACTTAAAGAGCAATTTGTATTCAAAATAAATTTTATCAAGATGCCTCTGTTATTTCTTAGCAATTATTAAAACTTTATGATACCCCACGTCTAATCATAAGAGATAATATCCTTTACTGTGCCAATCCCACAAACATTAATCAATCAATTGAATAAATCATAATATAATTGTCTTGCACGCTTTTCTTAAAATCAAATTATGGTTATCAAAGTTCAGCCTTGTAGAGTATATCTTATCTCTTCAGTTATTTCTAAACAGAAAGTATAGCTGATTATTTAGTCGTTAGAAGATTCGCTATAAAATTTGTATTTTTAAAACCATTGATACCAAATATTTAAATTAAACTTCGTATTTTAACGTTAAATTCTGGGCTATTGGCGATGTCCTGGTAATCTTGAGTCTAGGTCAAGGGACTGGAACAAAATCTGAGCAGGTATCTCTCTCTTCAAAATTCTACACCTCGCTAATGGGAGGACTTTAGATCTTGACTAGAATCAGGCGGGTGTTAAGTGTCATCAGGATACGAACTCGCGACTCTACAAAAACAATGAGCACGTGACCATGATTATTAGGTTGCCACTGTCATCTATCGGATGATTCGATCAAAGGTTCTAAAAACACTCACCGTGTTTAAAGAAATAGCAAGAGCTTCCAGTTCCAGTGAGAATATTCTTATTGACATACAGAAATACCTATCCTTGTACCACTTAGTAATTATTTGTGATATTCACATTACAGTGGTAGAAAAAATATGGAAATCGGCTTATAAGCTCTCAAACAAACCTCAAGGTTATAGCAAGAACATGAAAACAAATAAATTTCTCATAATGAAAATATGTATGCAAATGTGAGTGAAGAATATCAAACAACGCTGTAGACATACTATTAGCTAAAATTCGAGAGAAAACATAACTCAGAATCACTCCAGAAGGGTTTGGGGGAAGAATACAACTACATAATCATATGAAAGTGTAAAAATAAACTCTTAATTTGTAAGACAGTACTTGGAAACGAATAACTTAT
Organism: Nephila pilipes; assembly: GCA_019974015.1. NCBI lineage: Eukaryota > Metazoa > Arthropoda > Arachnida > Araneae > Nephilidae > Nephila > Nephila pilipes. The sequence goes on along the minus strand of BMAW01122630.1, from coordinate 8,813 downwards.
ATATGATTATATCAAGAAATATATTTAAATGGCCCCAATCAAGAAGCAATTTGTGCAACGATCGACTATAATTGGATTATTCGAAATGAGCATCCGTTGTGATCAGAAAAGGCTATTACGAACATTTATTGATAAACGAAATCTTTCATGAGAGAAACCAAATATGATTTCTCTATCTCTTTCATTTCCTACTAAAAATGTTTTTCTATCAAGCGAGTCATATCTTGTTTTGTGTAGGACGATGCACATAGATTTCGCATTCCGTACATGCCTTTCGCACAGACTATTTTGTACGTATCTGTATAATCTGTACATATTGCGACCTGTGCATATCTTTTAGGTTCATCTTGTTCTGGAACTTTAATTAGAATATTAACTTCTGCTTACGTCATTCGCAATGTTTTTTTTGTTTGTTTTTTGTAACGAGAATCGCAAAAATAGAATATCTAGCATGGTTCTCTTCATACAATTCTTACGACTGAAAGTGATAAATGTATACAAATGCCATGTATGAGTATAAAAATCTCCGAGTTAACACTTGTCAAAAGGGCGAAACTACGATTCGGTCATAAGCCTTTTCACTCGCATTTAATCCAAATTTCATTTCAGAAGCAATTGAATTACTCACAATATATATTTTAAGATGTATATTAATTTTATAATATATATGAATTAAATATGTAAGAGAGCCAATATTTTAACCAGAAGGCGTAGAAACAGAATTTCACTTGCGTTGTGAATAAGTTTTAGTTTGTGAACAATACCTCTCGTTTTATGATAATTTCTTTCACAAAATGAGCTAAAAATATTTGTGAGCGACATGTAACATTTTTGACTCTGACCTTGACACAAGAGTCGGCGTGTCAGTGCCGTCTGACCGCGACACAACAAGTAATTTGAATGCGTGCATTAAAATAATCAGATATGCGTTGGCGTAGAAAATAAGTACTTTGAACACGTTTTCTGCTCAGATATACTGTTGTAATTACAGTTTGTGCATTTCGGTTTTAATTAACTGATTTAGCTACTTTATATCCAATATATACATACTCTTTTTCATTTTTCTGCTTATATGTAATACTTAATACTGGTGTTAGAAAATACATATAAAGAAATATTGCTTTTGTATACCTGTCTTGTCATTGAAATTTTTAGTACCATTCTGTATAGCACGTTTCAAACATGAGGATGATTGTTATGTACTTATTCTTTGCTTTTAGACAAACTAAACATTATTATTTAATGTTTATTTTGATTACATGAACCAATTTCATATTAAATATAAATTAAATATATTACTACTATATCACAATTATAATTCCTTTGTTCTGATGTATTAACAATGAAGCTTACGACAACCGGAAGTTATTTTAGCCATTGCTTTTGTGAATTGGTCGAGCACTAATTATTATAGTAAGGTTTCTCTTAAACGGAAGCTTTGTCGAATTTAATTTATTTCTTCCTTGATTTTCTTTCTCTAAATTTATTTATTTATTATTATTATACGGATCGTCGAAAAGGCATTAGATTTTTATGACACTTTTTAAAAATTAATTTTTCCTCCCACTGAACTGAAAGCGTGCTTAAAACGAGTAATATAAAAAAAAAATTAAAGTCAATTCCTACTTAGGTCAACAAAGAAATTTTTTATTTTAGTTACTTTTTTATTAAATAAGTACAATTAATATAAATAGGTATATACATATGACGAATCACAATATTAAGCGGCAATTTTTCCCACATATAAAACTAAAATTAATTAATTCATCCGATAGATTAAAGGGTTGGAACGCAATTTAGCCCAACCACCCTTGGCAACAGGAATTATTTGGTGGTATTTTGCTAAATGTAGCTGCCCTAGTATTCTTCGCGGACTTAACGTTCAGCCAAAAAAAAAATCGACAAGTTTGGCAATTTTTTGAAATCGCGACAAGTGGTTGGGCTCAACTGCATTTTTACCAATTAAATATAATTAAATAAATTAATATTTGAAAAAACTGTATCAACATCAAGTGTCATCCACTACAAGTTTAAAAAAATGTACCTGAACTTGAGTGAATGAATAAAAGTATTTTATTAACGATTGAAAATTTGAACATAATATATCAAACAAAATAGTATTTTTTTCAGGTATTAGTATTTTCATTAAATACCATTCCTAGGAAATAGGATATCTTATTACAAATTATAATAATCCAGTAACCTGTAACGTCCCTTAAATAAGCAGCTATAATCATTTAAAGAAATTTTAAGAAGCTTAATTAGTATCAGGTTGAATCCTCTGCAAGAGAGAAAAACAACGCTTAATCTAATAATCTACTTTTAAGAAATAAATGATCGATTAGCTATATAGTCTAATATCCTTTAATTCATGATGTAAATAACTTTTATGAATGGAAAATGAAATTTTATAGTAATAAGTATATGTTGTAACGCCCGAGCTTTGCTACTTATTTTCTGAGACATCTAGATGTAATTATTAAGCATAACTCAAGAAAATCGTACTGGATTTTATTCAATCCTTAGAACGATTCAAAAATCAACTAAAGTTATGAATGTGGAACTAATAATATGAATGAATACGTCCAAAGCTAAGACTCATAACGGAAATTTCTACTTATCTTAATAAGTGCATACCTGGATTCGAATCAGGAACAAACACTTGTAAATTGGATCCGAGTTAATTATCGACTTCTGGAATATCATCGTAACCTTCTCGGACCAATATCGTGAGCAATTGAAAGTCGCTGCTTCCACTTATCTCCGCTTACGTCAATATCTCCGATTTCTCTTTATCAGATTCCTCCAATTCCTCTCTCTTTCTCTCTATCTGAGATATCTCTTCTCTACTTCTTACATAGCAATGCTTATTTACGAAAGTCAGAGTTTGATCACAAGGCGGGGGTGGGTTTCTCGATTCGAATAACGTAATAAAGTAACCCCAAAGGTCAGGTGAAGTGTCTTAGAAACCTGTTAAAAAGTTTCTGAACGTTTCGCAAATATATATACAGTTTTTCCCATTCTATAACTTAAAAGTAGAGTTCACCCTTAATTTTTGATACAATTCCAAATTATCCTTTAATTTATGCGATTCCCCGCTTGTAAAATTTTCTGAAACAAAACTTCCTATGATCGTACACATGTAAAGCATAATTCCTACTAGATGGTGTATCTCCAGCAGAAATCCCTCAAGATCTCTTCATCCAATACCGAGGAAGTTACCACAGGATCTAAAGAAATCCCTCCATATAAATTAGAAGCAAGGTAAAATTCTCTCTTTTTCGTCTCGGCCATGTAAGCCGATTCTCCGCTGTAGATCTTCTCAAACTGTATGTAAAATGGCCTCTCTCATACAAAGGAATAAATAGACTTCATACTTTTACTAACCGTCTATTCTATAATATATATATATAGACTTTAAGAATCTGATAGGGAATAGCATTCTTTTGCTGTTTATTTTTAATGGATCGAGTTAATTGTTTTGACATCATCAATCAAACTATCAATTAGAATATGAATAAGAGACTTGTAATTTTTATAACTGTTAGTGGTCTTGATAATTCCTTGTAACTGTTTATGCAGATTTTTTCCCGCTCCAAAACGATTTCAAATTCTTTTGTTTAAGTTCCTGAATCAAACTACTGTAACTAGGTTTCTTAAAGCCTCTGTTGATTAATTGTTTGAAACAAAGCATATTAATAGAGAGAAATATTTGCTAGGAATATATGACACCTTGGAATTTTCTAGAACAATCGAGAAAACCTTGTAACGTCACTTGCAGTTTCAAAAACTTTCAAAAACTTTCTTTCAAAGCATCTAAGAATTTCGAGTTTCTGATATGATGGATGTGATGAAAATCTTAAAAGTTGACGTCTGATTCTGATAAGTTAGAAATAAATACGTTTCGAATTATTTTAAACGGAAGGAACTAAATATTGTTTTAAATCATACATGAGGATGTTGCTTTCTCTTTGAAAAAGATTAATAATTTTTTACGAAAATAAATCTCATTAAAAGAGGAATGACGTAATATAATGACATTATAGTTTTCAAACGAGTCCTTAAGAAAATACATAGCGATTAATTTTTACCTCAAGGTATAAAAGTCTCTTAATTTTGTACAAAATTGATGTATGTTTTTGTTATTAAATGTTTTCTGGAATTTCCTGGGATAATTTATTTATTTTCTCTTTTTCGCTCAACACGCATTTTTAATGTAATATTTTACGCTGCAGATGTTTTAGCATTACTAGTATAAAATGAAAAAATATATATATTTTTTCGAAAATACTTTCAAACTCTTAAGGTTCGTACACACAATTCGAACAACTCGTTCAAACGAAACCGTCTCTGGTTAAATCGCGCCTTCTGTTGAGCTCGTCGAAGAACCAACTGATGAATTGTGAGTTCTTTTGACTCATATACAGTGGCAAAATAAAGATGGCGGACATTATGTCACTGCATTTAATCGTCTCAAATAAATAGTTAAAAAATAAAGTATAATTTTTCTTATGTATATATTTTATTAAAATGATTTCCCTGCTAATTTTTTTTCGTAAAAAGGAAAATAAAATTTGATTTCAGTTGTGCAAAAATGAAAACGTTAACAGAAATAAGAAAAACCAGTCAAAAAAGAACTCGGACGAGTGGCGATATTGTCTTTTTTATCGGTAATTCAAAGTGAGATTTCCTACCTTGGCCTTATTTGTCGATTTAAAATTTTGAATTTCGCAATTCAAGCTAGATTTTTATTCAATGTTGTGAGTTTAGTAAAATTAGAAGTTTCAAATGGGAAGGCAAAGAAAACAGACTTCAATATAGGCAAGAAAACTCGTTTTAAAGTATCATAAAGAAAGGAAATCGATTTGAAAAAATCATTAAAGTTTTAAATAGATCTCATTCTACATTTTTTGATGTAATTAAACGTTTCAAAATTTCAAAATCAATTGAAAATAAGCATAACCCTGGAAATCTGTTAAAAACTGTGTTAATCCAAAAACAATAAGACTGATTTTACTTAGAAACAATTTACATGGAAGGGTGGTACGTAAAACGCCATTTATAAATAAATGCGACTGATTGAAAGGAATGAAGTTCGCAAAAACTTATGAATATAAAGACTTTGAATTTTGGAAAACGGTTTCATTTGCTGATGAAAGCAAACTTAATTTGTTTTGCTCAGATGTTCAATGCTATCTATGGCGAAAACCAAATCAAGAGCTTCAAGAGCAAAATTCAAGATCTACTGTAAATCATGGAGGCGGCTCTATCATGATTTTGGGCTGTATGTCTGCCGGTGGTCCAGGAAAACTTTACATAATTTATGGCATAATGGACCACACAAAGTATTTAACCATTATGAAAAAAATGTTTGCTACAAAGCGCCGAGCATTTGGGGATTAAGGTTTTCAGTTATTATCAAGATAATGATCTAAAACATATAACAAATATTGTGCGCTTATGGCTTTTGTATAAATGCTCACATGACAATCACCTGACCTAAATATGATTGAAAATTTATGGGCATATTTGGAAAATAAATTAAAAAATACATTACAAAGACAAAAATGTACTTAAAAATGTACTCCAATTTGAACTTAAAATTGATCCAAATTTTTGTATAAAACTTATTGAGTCAATGCCTAAGAGACTGAGAGTCGTAATAAAACATGAAGGATTGCCGACAAAATGCTGAGTACTCTTACATTCATTATACACTCATAGACAAAAAAAAATTAACGCACCAAGAAGGAGACGTCAAAATGAAACGAAATGTTACATACGTAATGACTACTTTGATATAAGTAAATGATTAGATGATCAAAGAAAAAGGATCATTTTTCAGAGAAAATGTCAAAAGAACGGAGGATTTAATACCCTGTTGAAACATAAGTAGCGCGAATGCACGATGCGATATGATCGGGCATTGAGGCATACAAGTTCTGTATGATGTCTTGAGACATTTCGTTCCATATTTGCTGTAGCCTTGCCTCCAGTTCGTTCAATCTCGTGGGATGCCCAACTCTCCATCCCAAATGATCCCAGATATGCTGAATTGGAGACAAATCTGGGGATCGGGCAGGCCAAGGAAGGATAGTAACGGTGCGGAGACAGTCTTGTGACACCCTTGCCGTGGGAGGCCGAGCATTGTCTTGTCGCAAAATGGCTCCTGGGAGCTGTTGCATGAGTAGCAACACATGTGGTTGCAGGATGTCATGGACATACCGCTGGGCTGTCATGGTGCTACGGATCAATACTAGGGGTGACGGTGTATTGTAGGCAATGGCACCCCATACCATCACACCAGCTGTGGGAACAGTGTGTCGCTGTAAAGCAAAGGCAGGAATGAGGCGTTTACCACGAGGTCTCCACACAAGAACACGATTGTCATAACTGCTGAGATTGAATCTTTATTCGTCACTAAAGAGGATCTGGTTCCATTCCGCTGCAGTCCAGACGGAGTGTCGATGGGTGGGCGTCAAGGGTAGCACACGTAATGGGCGCCGCGATCCCAAATGTCCTTTAGCCAGGTGCCTTCGTATGGTTCGAGAAGACACAGGGGCCCCTGGTGAAGGTGCTACCAGTGCCTGGACGGCTGTCGATGAAGCAGTTTGCTGTACTCGTGCATTTCTTACGATGTGGCGGTCTTCTCGACTATCTGTCGAGGGCGTCCTGAGTCTGGTCTTCGTGTAAATGACATCTCTCAGATCCACTGGTCCCAAGACTTCCTCACAACACAATGAGAGCGGCTTAATTGACGAGCTACTCGCCTAGCTGACCACCCAGCTTCCGTCATGCCGATGATTCTCCCCTTCTCAAACTGTGACAGCTGCTCATATTGTCTTCGAAAACGGCTTAATGGCATGTCTACCTCAGCTCTTCCTTTGTAAACGATTCAGCACACTCAAACAAGCTTTGGTTTCCTGTTTTATACTCCACGGAGAACGAGGTGTACCGCCCTCTATCGGCTATACATAATGAGCAATCTCGCTGCATTTCTAATCATTTGCATATCTCCCCGACATGTATCTTTATGCCAAGTTTCGTTACGATCCCGCAATTATTTCTTGGTGCGCTAACTTTTTTGTCCATGAGGGTATTTTTTAACTTTAAGTGTCCGAGTTCTTTTTTTGAATTTATTTTGTGTATATTTTTAGTGTTTATATATTTTCAATGAATGAAATTACTTTGCAATTCTTTTTATCAGGCTAATTGTAGATAAAACTTAGTGATTTTTTCATTATATTTGGTTTTGTTACACTAGGTATTTTTAGGTATCAAAATATAGGCTTATAGGCTGAAATGTGATAAAACCAGCTTTCGAATTCTTTATTCATCCACTGTACATCTGCGAGTTAAATCGCTAGCGAGTTTCTCGACAAGCAAGCTCATAAATATCTAAACAGATGATCTCTGAATATAAATGCGTGGGAAAAGTAAGACTGCAAAAATTTTCCTTTTACAGCATAAGTAAAAATAATTTCTGCTCTAGAATAAATATTTCTCTGCAATAAAGGAAAGATAATATGGGATAGATCTAGCTTGTGTGACATAACAATATAGTTGAACAAACAAAAGCACAGCAGTCTTTGTCAACAGTCTAAGAGATATCTACTGGTACGCATACTTCGAATAACGTGTAACCTGTGTATTTTAGATCCTGACACAATAATACAGCGACCTAAATAAATTCCTTGCTTTTTTTTATCTATTCAGGAAGCCAAACATACACAATAACCAAAAATATTCCTAAATAAATATTTAACTTGAAATTTCTTGCTCCATTACTAGATAAATAATTCTTAGAATTGTGCAATGTTCCCCTTGTTGCTAGATCGATTGCAATAAGTTTAATAGAACAGCTATACATTTTTCATGGTGTTACTTCGTTTTGTCTAACTCAACTTTTCCAATACACTTTTTCATACAAATTTTAAAGCATAATCTTTATTTTCATTCGAATATATTTTTTACAATAATCTCTTCATTATTTCGAGTGGTTCATTCAATGGAATGTAAGAAGTTTGTAATTCCTACAACTTCCCACCTTATTATTACTTCTTGTTAATGTCGTTGCTAAGCTTATTTAGAGAATTACAGAATTACAAAGTCAAATGAAGGCTCGATACAAAGTCATCCATAGATAATTATTCAAGTTCTTTTTATTCAGATCAATATTTAATTATCATATTTTATCTGGAGAAATTAATACCAAAATATGTGTAATTTAACATTTGATTACAGAAAAGAATGTTCTTCTTTCTAACCCATTTGAATTTGAGTCTTTAGAAGGATTTGAGATAAGGGTCGGAGTCCTTAACCCCTTTGAAAAAGAAATCTGAATTCATCCTTAAGTTTCCCCTCATGATCTTTCCTTCTTTAGTTAAGTACAGGAAATCATGATCTTTCCTTTCCTATGAAGTTTACTTTAATAAACTCGGGTGATGCGTTCCTAAGATACTCCAGCGATTGATCTTTATTTTCAATCCTCATTCTAGTCAATCAATTTTCAATCTTTCCCCCAACTTTTTATAATGCCTAGGTCACGGATATACATTGATTTATGCAGCATAGCCAGATTTGGCTCTTGCGCCATAAACCTCTACTTTCACTCCTAGAGCTCCTTACTCAACCCTGGACTGATACAGATGTTTCACATACTACCTTTGGCTCACTATCTTTGTCACTAACTGGATTGAAAAACTCAGTATTCAATTTTAACTGTTTATGTATTTTCTTGTATTCTCAATACTATTCATTACAAGAAACTAATTCTGAATCAATCTACCTAAATAATATTTCATTTATTGGGA
>BMAW01122629.1:0-29166 GCA_019974015.1 Nephila pilipes | reverse complement strand
ATACAGACCAAAGATGTCATTGAGCACGAATGATTTCTAAACACAGCTTTTCTAAAATTATATCATAAATTTCGAATAAAATATATTCTATTTGTCAGATTTTCAATATATGCAAAGTACTATTAGTGGATGAATATGAAATATAATGCAAAATACTCAATAAATTACATTCAGGAGCATTTATTGTATATTCCATGACCAACATCATGTACAGCTGTAATGCATAATTCGCTTCCAGATTATCAGAATAATTTTATTATATTTATAATAAAATTAATCCATCCAAATACACAAGATAATTTGTTATGTCTTTCTTCTTATTTAGCCAAATACTGTGAGGGATTGAATGTTAGAATTGCACACCGTTGGTAAGATATTATAAAATAAATCGATATTTAAAGGATGAAACTATAACTACACGACGTTCCATAATTCATTCTGCAAGTAGCAAACACCCTAGGCAATGTAAATTAAAATGGATATCTGAAGGAAGGAATTAGAGAGTAGAGCCCATCATCCATCTATTGACATGCTTGAATTGCAGCATTCTCCTTGGTGTTGAATGCGCAGTCTTAAAATTAACATACTAATCCTGTAAATACTTTCTGCCCGTTAATTTGTTTACAAAACTTAAAATGAACTGTATCAATGACTTGTGAAAACATATTTAAGAAAATTATATTAAACTTTCATGTTAGAAAGGCTTTATGTGTGACTTTGTATGTGACTTAGTTGAGAATATGATTTGAAGTAATATGTCGTATAAATATTGTCACCCCATGAATAAATTTCTTTGTGACATTTGAATAATACATTTTATTGAATTGGAAAACAGGAATGATTTCCCATTTAGTAATCATTTTCAAATATTAAAAATATATTTGTAAGATTGGGAAAAGCTATATATTCTGTACTGTTGATTTAAATATGAAGATACAAATTAAAAGAGAGATTTTTAAGAAAATGATCATATTAGAGTTTTTAAATACTTTTGATAAAATATGATTGATATATGGGTTAAATCAGATAACTATGATCACTTTAATTCAATAAATCATTTTAAATATAATTAGAACAGAATTGGGAACGCTTAGATAATATGATAACTATTTCATACTTTCTGTGGCAATTTCGTCCTTGAAGTATAGAGATGCATTTGAAGCAAAATCTTATATCGAATATTTTATTTTCTTTTATAAACTAAAAATATTTTAATATTTGATTAACATAAATCTATATTTAGTTACACAAAATAAATAAAATTTCATATTTATGTACACAAGTACTTCGCTTCTACAGCATTTCATGTTTTTATAAATAGTTGAAATTATCACAACTACCTACTTATACCTGATAATTCATGTAAGAAAAACACAAACTATTCAGATCTGTAGCTGAAAAATTATTTTAAAATGTACATCACATTACATCTCAAAGTAGAAGGAAACTTGTATCTTAATATAATATAGACATACATAGAGACATATATATATATAGCACATAAGTTACAAACTTCGTATAGAAATAAAACAAATATATTGAGGTGGTTAGTAAACTTCATATATAAATATATGAAGTTGTACAAAGAGGCTATGTTGGCAAACTTTGAACTAAATATTAGAATTAACTGCTAATAGATCTGATGCAAAACACTATATAATAAAATATAATGATAGAATTAAGATTAAGAACATGACTTATCATTTTATTAAAATATATTATTAAAATTAAAATTAAATACAAAAGTAGGACAAGTGGTTTGAGAATTTTATATTGGTTTTATGGTACTGTTTACCTTTTATGGACTAATATGAACAATAAAATGTATTAAACGCAATGATAAAATGTCCAAGTATTTTATTACTAAGAAGGATTCTACAGGATTAACTTATAAATTAACTTGTGTCCCTGAGGAAAATGTAGAAATCTAAAAATAAGAGACTTACAACTATTAGAAAAATACTAACTTGGATGAATTTGAAAGAACTGACCACAGACATATTAAGCACTTTATGTTCATGAATAAAAGAGAGGTAAAGATTGCTCATGAATATTTTGAATAATGAAGTTATTCCTGATTCTCAAGGATTTCATATCATTGGAGATATATGTGTAGATATCTTGCCATAAAAATTGATAAGGAATATTGATGAAAATATATTACAGAATATTGTCTTTCTATTTAAGGAATAAACTACTTTAACAAAATTAATTTTCTGGTGTTTCAGACATGGTTTCATTTCCAATTAAAATATCAGGATAAAAGAGCTTTAAGCAATACAAAAACTAGGTAGATCTATTTTAATACAATAATATTTAGAGTCACAAACAATCTACAAGTAAATGCAAGATTACAAACAATATGTTGATTCATCTCCACTCAACATGTTGTTATGGAAACATGAACATCAAGCAAGGATTATTGAGAGGTTTTACGAACAAAGGAACCGATCTTCATGATATAAATACGTAACTGAACGTGCCACAACATATTAAATTTTTTGAGTAGTAAATCTAAGACAGAATTTTCAATTCAATGCTTACGAATAATTAATTAAGATTTATATCATTTTATACCTTATTCAAGCTACATTGGTCACCTTTTTTAAATGGATTTCTGCCAATGATTTTTAAAATAGCATAAATTATCACATTTAGCTTAATGATTCAGTGAGCTTTAATTATTGCATGTAGGTCAATTTAAACAATTCAGATTTAAAAGATATCTATTCAGAATTATAAAAAGTGGGAAAGGGTTAGTAGAAAACATTCTTAGCGCCAATTCTTTCTTTTTGAAAAACTATACATCGCATTTTACTCACATATACAGTGGATAATTTTTTTTATCTTCAATTGGTACAAAAAAATTATTTTGATAACAACTTTTGACTTTTTGAATTTATAGATATTTGTATTAATGTTCTTCGAAGACACTTATTTGCTGAAATTTAATAAAAAATTAAAAAAAAATAAAGCAATCAATCCTGAAGATTTAAATATTTTTGTAATTGAAATACATTTTTTTACAAAACACTATTTTTTTTAAAAAAAATGAAACATTTCTTAATTTTTTTTGTTCTTCGATAATGTTTTCTCTGAAATATCTAAAAAAATTTTGTATTGTGATTAGAAATGAGACATCAAATTAAGGCAGTTTTAAAGACACCGTTATTCCAATGAGAATTCTTATGTGTAGCGTAATTTATAATATTTTCTTGAATTGATTTTAAGTATGACTTTAATTGGAACGTTCCTCATAATTAATTTGAAGATACATAGTCTTAAAAGTAAATTATACGAGTAATATGCAAGCAATTTTAATCAATCGTACATTTAATTGCATTACAATTAAGACAAATTAATTTTTTCTTATATTTAAAACACTTTATTATATTCTCTTCACTTATTCTGTATTACTCTTCGCAGGATATTAGAAAAAAAGGGAAAGTCCTGTCCAATACTATAATATACAATTGGAATTTTAAACTTATTATTACATTTATTTTCAAATCCACATATTATAATCTTCTAATGCACTATTTCAATAATTTACTGAGATATATTGATTGTCTCTCTTTAGAATAAAGAAATATATCCCCTGAAATATATTATAAATGTTTTTATGAATGATTTTTGAGAATGAATTTTTAATTACAAGAACCCTCAATAGAGTGCACTTGCCATTTTATTATTAAAGTCCCTAGGGAATAATATAGTTAATGCAATGTTTACCTTTATCAATAAATAAATATCTTCAAGACATTTTTCTTATGTTTCAAGCATTAAATGAGTTGCAACTTTTTTAAATAACAAAATAAAAGTAAGGGTACAAAAAAAAGGGAGAAAAAATTCAGAACTCGTTCATCTACCAAATCTTCAAAGGTTATTTTGGTAATCAATCACTGAAAAAAGCACTTTTGCTTATTAGAATAATTCATTCTTGTACTTGAAAAGGGTATTCAAATTTTCTTTTGTGATTCAAAATTTTATTTAAAAATAAAAAAAAACACTCAGTAAAAGTCATTTGCATATAATAGTAGCATTTGAACTAAAGCTAACTGAAAAAAATATTAACCAAAAAATGGATAAACTGTGAAAATAGTTTTCGAAATTAGAAAGAAAATATATGGTATGAAAATACAAATGAGATAGGATCAAGTGACACGTAATTTGTAACATAAGAAAGATGTACAGTAAATAATAGAGCCCAAACATTATTAGACTGGATTGATTGATTAATTATTTATTAATTTAATTTCCTAAAGTCACACTTAATTGTAGCGCAAGAACAATTAATGACATATTTTGTAATTTCGCTCTAATGATGCAGACAGCACCTAAGACTGCACTTACTTACCTTACACACCATCTCAACGTGAGTGCTTTTAGCAAATAGATTGAATATGCTTCAACTCTGGCTAAACTATAGGCCTAATAAACACCGCAATAACAGTGGTTTATTTTTCCTCTTTGTTGTGAAAGTTTTCATTCTATTAGCCTATGTTCTTTACATGTTCTTGATTAACAATATTTTACATGTTCTTGATTAACAATATTTTACATGTTCTTGATTAACATTGAAGAAGTTGATTAAATGTATATCCCTTATTTATTTCCATTTGTTTGTTATTTATATCCATTTCCGTGAAATATAACAAAATCCAAGATTGATTAAATTATCTGGAATACATATAAGAAATAACAGGTCAATTGAAAAGTCCCCGGCCTACCATATTAAAACACATTTTTTTGGCAAAATTAGTTTTTTTTATTCAAAATAATTCCCTTCAAGGGTGATATACTGATTATAGCAACCCTCCAACTTTTCGATACCATTTTTGTAGTACGATTTGTCCTTTGCTTCAAAGTAGGCCTCAGTTTCGGCGATCACCTCTTCATTCGACGAAAATTTCTTCCCAGCGAGCATTCGTTGAGCCATGTTTCATCCCTTGTCACATATTGACGCAAAAACTCGGGTTTATTACGCTTGATCATCTTCAAACATTGCTCCGAATCATCAACTCGTCGTAGTTTTGGTCAAAAGTGAGCTCGCGCGGCACCCACTTTGCACAGAGCTTTCTCATACCCAAATATTCGTGAATGATATGATGTACACGTTCAGTTGACATCTTTAGTGTGTCTGCTATTTCATTCAATTTCAATTTACGGTCATTCAAAATCATTTTGTGGAATTTTTTAATGTTTTCGTCGGTAACAACCTCTTTTGGGCGTCCACTGCGTTCACCGTCTTCGGTGCTCATTTCACCATGTCTAAACTTAGCATACCAATCCTTGATGGTTGATTTTCCTGGGACAGTGTCCAGAAACTCGGCATCAAGCCAAGTGTTTGCTTCAACTTTATTTTTTCCCTTCAAAAAGCAATATTTTATCAACACGTGAAATTCCTTTTTATCCATTTTTTTCACAATAACAAAAGTTGCTTCACTCAAAATGCTATAATTCACAAACTAATGATCCGACAGCTGTCAAATTTATACATGCATCTTTTGAGGGTTAGGGCTAACTAAAAAACATATGGATTTAATTCTAGTAGCGCCATCTATGTGTCAGGCCGGGGACTTTTCAACTCACCTGTTATTTTCGTTTACCTACAAAGGATGCGAAAAAGCAACAATAAATTTTGCCTTTTACGCTAAAAATAATGTTTACTAATACATACTGGGTTGTGATAATTAAAGTTACTCTATTCAGAGGCCTGTAGAACCCGTTCCATTTATTGGATTTTGATGGAATTTGGAATATATGCTATATGGATCATGGGGAAAAGGTTTCTCCATTAAAAATAATTCAAATTTTGACCACTAGGAGGAAATGTGGTGCCCAAAGAAGGAAAAAAATATGTTAGAATCATTAAAATTTATTCACTTACAGAATATGCTCAATATGTGTCTTATTGATATCAATAACGTGTTGAAAGCGCATTATAGCATTTTCAATGGTAGCACGAAGTACTCATAAAGGAGTTCAGCCACATGGCGTATAATGTTAGCTTTCAAATCAAGTAAAGTCCTACTTCCTCCTCTATAAACATGGTCTTTTAGAAATCCCCACAACCAGAAATCACAGGTGTTTAAGTCGAATGAACGAGAAGGCCATGCACCCGGAAAATGTCTGGATATTACACGATTATCCTCGAAGTGAGCACTAAACAATGCTTGACTTTTTGCCCAATGTGAGGAGTTGTTCCATCTTGTATAAAGATAGTGGTTTGCAAACGTTGTTGTTCCTTTAAAGCAGGAATGACCTGCTATTGAAGGAGTTCACTGTACCGTGCACTCGTGACAGAGCATCTTTTAGGACCTTGTGGAGTGGGAGTTTCAAAGAAGAAAGGTCCGAGGATAAACTCAGAAGTAAATCCAAACCAAGCAGTCACGTAAACAGATTGTAGTGGTTGTTGATGCAGGACATTAGAAGGTGAAGTACCCCATATGCGGCAATTTTGACTATTAACAGCTCCATCTAAATAAAAGTGTTCCTCATCTGACCATAGAAGTTTCCAATGCCACGTGTCATCAACTTCCATTTTTGCCAAACATCGGCAAGCAAATTCAAGGCATGTTTTGTGATCTTAAGGTTTCAGAGTTGGCATCACGTGGATCTTATATGGAAAACATTTTAAAATGGATCACAGAATTTTTCTTACTGTCGATCACGGAATCTCCAAAACGAATGACACTGATCGACCAATTACTGAAGAATAGATGGAACTGGAGGCTTTTTCAACCACAACAGTAGAGACTTCTTGAACAGTTTCTGTCCCAACCGGTTTCCGTCCTCTTCCGGACATGACACAAAAATCTCCAGTCTCTTCTAATTTCAGGATCATCTTCGCAAACTAATCCTCAATATGAGGCCTTTTCGCAGATCCTTTAAACAACGATATTCACGCAGAGAAGCTAAGTGGTTGCTGCCATTCTGATAAAGCAGTTTAACCAGTAAAGCTCAATCTTTCTTATATAGGTATGATTAACAATGCCAAACGCACGCTGAATGATTTTCTGTCTTTGACTGCAAGTTTATATCGAGGTCTTATGGATTTGCATAAGGAATATTCGATAAAAGACACCAGGTGATCAATGATCAAAATTTGTACCATTTTTTTATTGTAGTAAACTTTTTCCCATGGTCCATATAACCTATATTCCAAGTTTCATCAAAATCCGATAAGCAGAAGAGATTCTACAGGCCTCTGAATTTTGTAAATTTAATTATAACCATCCGGTATTTTCATAAGCAATAGCTTCCTTTTATAGAAACTCCTACAGTATAATATATGCGGAAATAGTTACAGCATTTTATACAATATGCTATCAAAATTTAAGAAAAATATTTATTACTTTAAATTTTGATTCCTGCGCATAAAAGTAATATTTATTTTCAAAATTCTTATGCATTTTTAAATATCGTATTTATAAATAATGTAAAATGGATATATTTATTTATAAAATATTTAAGAATTGCTTCATTTTAAAACTAATCATGAATCACACTTCTAATAAAAATTATGCTGATTATATATGAGTTGGATAAAATATCTATCTATCTATCTATCTATCTATCTATCTATCTATCTAAAGGTTTAGGTATTCTGTTGGGTCAACTCTAGCATGGATGCATAATGGATATGGTATGAAAAAAAGGCATACATGTCCCGTATGATGTCCACATTTGCTGTAAACGTGCCTTAAATTCGACTAAACTCGCTGGCACTCTAACGTGTCGCCCTAAATGATCCCACATATGCTTGATCGGTGTCAAATCTGGAGATGGAGTGAAGGAAGAGTGGAAATGTATCGCAGGTAGACCATGAGAAACTCTTGCTGTGTGTGGGCCAGCATTCTACTTTTGAAAAATGGTTCTTGGAAGCCCTGCCATGAGGGAGAATAAATGTGGTGGAATAATGTTACGAACGCATCACTGTGCTGTAACGGTGCCTTGGATTAATATTAGAGGGTGACCGTATGTTATATGCGATGGCACCTCATACCAACACATCAGTTGTGGAAACGGTGTGCTACTGTACAGCGAAGGCAGGCTTTAAAAGTTCACTACATGGTCTTTACACCTACACTATTATCATCACTGCGGAAATTGAATATGAATTCTTCGCTAAAGACGACCTTATTCCAATTGGTTTCAATCTAATCCTTTCGATCGTGACAACCCTTCAAATGGAGAAGACGGTGAGTGTCTGTCAATGATAGTAAACATAATAGGCGCTGCGATAGTAATTGTCCTCCAGTCAGATGCCTTGCGATGGTACGGGCTTACACAAAGGCCTTTAGTGAAAATGCTGCCTGTGTATGGATGGTGGACAATGAGACAGTTGGCATTATACATACGTGTCATATGATGAGACGGTCTACTCGAGTATTGGTTCAACGAATGCATCATGAGACTAGTCGTAGTGTATCAGACCTCTTTGTTGTTCACTGGTCTTAACAGGTTCTCGCTATAAAGTGTGAACGGCCTAGGTGGGGACTAATTGCCGAGCTTACCACCCGATTTCTATCATCCTTATGATTCTTCCCCTCTCAAACTCCGACAGTTGCTTATATTGTCTCCGATTATAGTGCAATAACATCTCTAGCCAGAAAGCGTTGGAACAAAATAAATTTACGCAAACAAGCTCTTCTTACTTGTTTCATAATCCATGTAGAATGATGTTTAACCCCCTCTGGTGGCATTAAGCAATGTGCAATCAAGCCGAATTTCTAATTATTTACATAACTGCCTGAACCGTAACTTTATGCCAAGTTTCATAACAATCCTCTTCTTACTTCTAGTTGCGGATAAAATTAGTTCATTTATTCATATCGTGTTCTTGTTTCTTTTTTCCCCTTTTAAAAGCACATTTTTTGAGAAACGTTATATTGCATATATATTTAATTTATTGATTTAATTTTAAAATATAAGCTAATATTCTTTCGTTTAACGATACATTTTGTTTTTGAAATCTTCATGGTGTTTTATTTTGTTTCTGAAATTCACACAGAGTTTCATTCTTTCACTTTTTACTTTCCAATTCAATTTCAGTCCTTTTATCTTTATTCTGTGGATGTTATTCACACATTTTATTTCTTTATTCCAGTTCAACCATTTCTTTTTTCCAGTTCATCTTAATTCTATACAAATTTTACAAACACTTTCTCGGCAGCCTGTTTTTGATTAATTTTAACAGGCGAGTATAAACTTGAAAATCCTCCATCAAATATACGCCTGTTTGGCTCACTAGATTACCGTCTTTAAGCCGAGTGATATGCATTATACTCTTCCAAAAATAATACATGCATTTATTTAAACAAACCTTGGCGCTTTGTTCTGTTTGACATCTCTTCCTCTGAAATAAATCTGCCAGGCTTTGCCAAATTTGAGCAGATGGAGTATCTCCCTCCATCAGTGATGCAGGGGTCTGCCTGAGCAAATGATATTCGATCGCCTAGGGTGAGGAATGGAATAAGACACACATGGAATGGGAAAAGTGCTCAGCAAATGCTCATTAGTTACATCAACTAGATTTACTATATATATATATATATATATATATATATATATATATATATATATATATAACATATGGATCAATAAGTTCCGAGACTAACCCAGAGATGGTGCTCGTAGTAAACCAGTAACCAAGTCTTTCTAGAGTACTAACCTTTGCTTGAAACATGTCAAAATTTTAAGTCTATTGGACCAAAAACAGCTGAGTTATCGAGGTTGGAGTAAAGTCGTTTTGTTAGTTTGTTTAAAAAATGGAAAAAACCGAGTTTCGTGTTCTGATAAAACATTGTTTTTTAATGGGTAAAAACACCGTGCAAGCGAAACAATGGATAGAAAAATGTTACCCGGACTCTTGTCCATCAAAAGCAACAATTTGTTGGTGGTTTGCCCAGTTTAAACGTGGTCGTACCGACACAAATGACGCGGAACGCTCGGGTAGACCTGTGGAAGCCGTTACACCGGAAAATGTGAGTGAAGTGACAAAAATTATAATGAAAGATCGTAAAGTGAAGCTCCGTGAGATTGCTGAGATGACACAGATATCATATGGAAGTGTATTTACTATCCTTCATGAAAAATTGAGCATGAAAAAGGTTTTTTCCAAGTGGGTGCCGCGATTGCTTTCGATGGAACAAAAACAGCAACGAGTCGATGATTCAGAAAGCTGTTTATCGCTATTTACTCGCAACAAAAAAGATTTCTTGCGTCGTTACGTGACCATGGATGAAACATGGATACATCACTACACTCCAGAGTCGAAGCGGCAGTGGCGCACAGCTTGCGAAAGCCGTCCGAAGCTTCCGAAAACGCAGCAGTCAGCTGGCAAAGTCATGGCGTCAGTTTTTTGGGATACGCATGGCGTGATTTTCATTGACTACCTCGAAAAAGGTAAATCGATCAACAGTGATTATTATATTGACTTGCTGGTGCGTTTGTTATATATATATATATATATATATGTGTGTGTGTGTGTGTGTGTTTTGAGTAATTTTTAAGGATTCAAATTCGAGAAAAATGTTAAATATAAACATAGATATTCCTTCTAAAATGTTTTTTGCTGAGAGAAGTGCAATTATAAATAAAAAGTATAGCAAAATAAGTAATAATTATAGTAGTAAAATAATAAATTATATTAATGATTTCTCTGTTAAAATACTAGAGATCAATAAATTCCTTTTAACACATTTATGTTCTAACTGAAACCGCATTTCTCATCTAAAAGATGTTCATTTTAAAAATAATGTCACAGCATTAAATTTCATAAATTACAGAAATTGTTAAAGCAATGAAAGTACATTCAAAAAATCGATGAATTTAACGGTTTAATGATTCTGTGGCAATCATATATTCTTTTATTGCATTACTGAGATCTAATTTTATCTATTAAAAAGTAGTAAAATCTTAGAGAAATTCAGGTATTTAACCAACACAGATTTAGGAGAAGGGGTGGGGGTCCATAAACATGTTTAACTGCGTTATTCTACTTTTACAATATAACTACCGAAATTTAATTTAGAATATTAATTTCCTTTTGTTTAGTTTAATGCCTTGTTTCTTATTTCATTTCCACTTATCAATATATATATATATATATATATATATATATATATCATCACCAAGTTAAATACAAAGTTTCAATAAAAACCAAAAGAAATTTTCACAGTGAAAAGTAAATAAAAACAAAAAAGTAAATGTGGTAGTTTAAAAGCAGTACCAGACATTGAACTGAGAAAAATGTGTTCCAGCTAGTTAACGGATTAAACCATCTTAACAACAATTATTACATTTTCATTCATATTACAAACAGCGAAAAATGAAAAAACCACCAACAAACAGAAATTCAACATTTGAAAAAATAAATAATTTTAAACAAAATGAAATAAATGTAATCTTTAAAAAATAATCTGTAGTCATTAATATACATTAATTTCTTTTTAAAAAAAGTTAACACGTTTACCGGTATTAGCAATTTCATATAAACATCCCCGTTTCAATAAAGCTTGATATTATATTGTATTTAACCGCAAAAAATAATGATCAAATAATTGAATGCAATAAAATACTGAGACTTTTGTAAGAAATACTTATACAACCAGATTTGTCTATGCCACACTTCATCAACCGTATTAGCTGGAGAAGGGTGGTGGACCAATCTCTCCACAATCAGTGATCAGATGTTTTCAATAGATGACAGATCAGTAGAACGTGCAGGCTAGGGCCACTATCAAATATTCTGTGTATCGAGAACGATCTGAGTACAATGTGCGAAATGTGGTCTTGCATTATCTTGTTATGAAATGGTTTTTAGCAGCCCTCGAAAATAGGGCACAGCCACATCACGTAAGATGTCAGAAATGTATCGAACTGCGTTCAAGTTACCATCGATTCGAACAAGAGGTGTGAGTGTTGTGTACCCAATAACTGGACAAATCATTATACCAGGAGCACGAGCCCTATACCGAAATCGGAGCCTACAGACTCGGAGCCTACAGACTTGTATACGGCCATCAGAATACTCCACGCAGATCCGGGAGTCTTCTGAAAAGATGTCATTGTGCCACTCATGATTCCAGCTTTGTCATTTGGTGCACCAGAGTCGCCGTCTCTCCGCATGCTTTAGTGTTAAGGGAAGCCAGAGTAATGGTCGCCATGCTGACAGTCCACGCATTTGCAAACGGCGTCGTACATTACAAGTGGATACTGTGTGTACAAAAAATATGCCTGTTTCCTGACTAATGATCCGTGATGTGTTTGAATGGTTTTGTAGGGTGGACCTCACAATATATCTAACCTCTCAGTCGTTAGTCATGGGTGTGTGTGGAGATCCTGCATGTCATTTAGAACGATCCTCAGAAACCCATTGGTTCCATATTCGCACGACAGTGACTCAAATTAAACTAGTGCGACGGGCAATATCACGGAACGTAGTCCACACTCTCGATATGTAACGATCCTGATTCTATCGAATTCTGAGACTTGCTGGTAAGTACTTCTTCGTATTCGAGGCATAACACGATATTTTGAGCAAACTCTGATTTTACAAAGCGTTAAGGAAAGAAAAATTCAGTAACAACTTTCCTTTTATGTAGTTTTTCAGATGTCGTTTCTCCCTCCTGCGTCAACTAAATACACTGAAATATTGATCAATTGTATATTCTAACCTCTTCTTTCTTTCACGTGAGTTTGACGTTCATTGGATCATTTCTTCCTGTTGTTGCAATTTTTATGGGCAGTATTGTATAATTTATTCTCTTTTAAATGTCTTGTATTTTAATCAAATCTTCTGTTTTAAAATTTATATTAATGATATTTCTTTCAGATGTAGTATTTATATTCATTAAGGACTTGAACTAAAAAACTATAATTAATATAAATATGATAAATAAAATTATTAACCTTAAAAAAGTGTTCTATTTTCAATGAAATAGTTTCTATACAAGAATATAATCCTAAAATCTATATTCATATTCATAGCATCTCTAAATACACAATTAATTTATTATTCATAATTACATGTTTATATTCTTTACTAATGAAATACTTATACTCTGTGCAATTACATTTAATTTTCTTTTTCATATATTTAGTATTATTATTATCAAAAATGCATTCACTCATTTTTGTAATATATAAGAGTTTTTTAACTATAATATTTTTAATTTGAACAAATATCTCTAGTGTCTAGTAAAAATATGATTTAAATTATTATTATTAAAAGGATCATTCATAAAACGAAAAGAACAAAAAATCCTATACTATTACTTCAATTAAGAATAAAAACAAAAATTATAAAAACTTTGCTTTTATGCTTTAAATAAGGCAGTAATATCTTTAAATATATATAATCTTTGGCTATATTTTTTGTTATCATTATCTAGTAATTTTTTCATATTGCTAATTATATTTTTCTTTAAGGGGGTCACTTCACGCAGCCTTTTCCCTATCTCCGTAATGTTAAAAATGACCAATTTTAAGGAACATTTTTAAAAAATTGACTGGATGTAGAGTTACCAATTTTTTTGTGTTCATTTATTGAATAGTTCTTATTATTTTAATGAGAGCTTTTTTTGAAATTTCAATTAGTTTTTTTTTAAAAAATTATTATGTGGATTAACACGTGAAAATTTAAAATACAAAGAAAATTTGTGTACATTTTAACCTCTAAAATTTTTTTGAAACCTTTTTTTGACAAAAGCTCTCATTAAAATATGCCTCTATGTACTAGTAATACATGCACCAAGTTTCAAAGCTATATGATGAGTAGGTATTTTAAAAATGTTCCTTTTGTGTTGAAATTTACACTTTTGAGAAAATGCAATTTAAAGTACAAACTTACCATTCACTAATAGATAAAAGTACCAAAGCTTGAATTGCTTGAGTCATCTGCTAGATCATCTTCTTGTCTACATTTTAATAGTCTGTTTTTAATTCTAGCTTTATTGGTTTTTTGTAAAACTGCCTTTTTTACTTTCTTTATGTGAACATGATCGGCTTCTTGAAATGCTCGACATGTATAAAATCCAGGTTGAACACTTAATAAATTTAAAACTTTTAATTTTGTAATGAATCCTTGATTAAATAGAGATATTGTTTCATACTTTCCAGTTTTTAAAGTTCCTAATTCCACATATACATTTATTGGGATTATGTAAAAGATGATGTTATTTAAATTTTGAATTTTGCCATGTAGACATCTAGAGAGTAGTTCAGGACTTGAAAAATCTCTAACTATTGTTTAATACAATTCATAGTAACATCAGGTAAGTTATGTTTGTGTTTATATAGTTTTAATTTAATTATGGCCCTATTATATGCCCACCATTTGTCGTCACTAATGAGGCAAAGACCCAAATACTGAGTATATCGCAGCGTGTGCAATGACTCTGGGTGATTAAAGATCCAGAGTGTCCCTTCAACTTCCAGTTCTCCACTATTTCCAAAGAAATTTGCGAAATACTTCTCACTGTGTGCATTTCCATTCCTCAAATTGCACGAATATCTGGAAAATACTTCGGCATCAATAACCTTTCCTGTTTCGACACTAACTGTTGTCACCACACCATTAGGTGAAACAAGCCCCCCTTTTGCCAGGGGCCATCAATAGCCACAGGTACATTTGGACTTCCATCATTATTAAATATTTTTAGCAGCTATTGCCCTAGAAGCTTTTGCAACTTCCTCTATCGCATCATTTAATGTGTGGGATAACTCATAAAAGCACTTAGTAATGGGAGGTAAATTCATCACTCCGCAAAACCCTTTCGCAGCAGCATACTCTTTGCCAATTGATCTCATAGCATATGAAAGTCTTGTATTAACTTCATGCACATTAGTATATCCTTTATTAGTTTAACTCTGAGTGATTCTAGTATTAAGAACTGGTTGTTTGAAATCAAAACTGTCACAACATATAAATAGTTCTGTAGCCAAACCTTGGTTTTGACGACCAAAATTAAAATGGATACCATGTTTCTTGCATTTTATTCACAACACACATAATTTTAAGCAATAAGAAAACAGAGAAATGTCAATTATTTCCTTCAATTTATCAGAGGAATTTAAAAAAAACTTTATACTCACCAGCATACTTACATAACGTTGATACTTACCATACCAGAATACTTACCATATTTATAAACATTTCTTTTTATAAAGTTTATATAACTTAAAAAGAACTTTTATTTAATAAAAAAACATCTCTCTCTAACTTCTATTTCTTAAATGTTTGAGCATTAAACCGAGACATAATGAAAAATATAAATGAAAAAAGTTTTCGAAAAGAACAGATAGTCTACATTAGGCGAGTCTAATATAGCACGTTGCATTCGATAACAAACGTTAAAATGTAAACAAACTCCTATTACTATTCACTTCAAGTTTTGGTTTGAAAGGGGGCGGGGCTATCAGCTGTTTTGGGTCTTGACACATGTAAACAACTTTTTAAAAAAATATTTAAAATACTTCTAGTTTAGCTAGAACAAAAATTTAAATTGCATTTGACGCAGAAAGATTTGTAGTTTCTTTTTCAATAAAAATTGAAAAATCGATTTTTTGACCGATTTGCGTGAAGTGACCCCCCTTAAGCGAAAAATAAAGTAACTAATATTTTTAACATTATAATTATTTATATATAATTCACATACCTTTTTTTATAATTTCAATTTTACTTCGGCTTATGTAATCTTTATACTTTTATTTTATCCTTATTATTATTATTTAAAATTAAAAAAAAATATCCTTATTATCTTATATATATATATATATATATGTTATATATATATATATTGATGGATAGATAGATAGATTCTCTGATTGAGTGGGTAGAATTCCTTGAAAAAATTGAAATGCATTTTTTAAACTTTTTTTTAAAAATACCATTTTTTTTCTTTATATGCTGAAATAAGGAAATGTAAACTTAACCCCATCCTCTGCAAAGGAGATCTACAAAGCGATAGTGCATACACGTATTGAAACTGCTTACATTTGATCAAAAAATCACACGCGGTAGTTGAAAAAAAATCACCTTCCTTGTTCTCTTATCTTGATGCTCTAAAATCCTTTTGTATAACAGCAACTTACTCCAGAAAGGAATTCATATAAGGTTCAAAATTGCGACATTTTTCTTTGGAGAATTGTGTGTTTATTTATTTTACTACCGCCTTGTTGAACGTAATCTCTTCCGAATTTCAGCTAATTTTTTTTTGCATGCAGCTTTAAATTGTTTCTTAAAATAGGGCACTTTATTACCTGATGGTCTATTCTTTTTGTTTTTTTAATTGCTTATTGATCAAATCCTTTGAAAAAATACAATAGTAATTTTAGTATGAACAATGAAGAAGCCCTATTTGTTTCAAGGATTTGAAGTATTATTAAAGCAGGTCTATGAAATGCCTCAAATAATGTAAAACTTAAAATAAAATACACACAAAGAACTTTATAAATTAGTACTAATTCTGCTGTGTTAAATATTACTAATTTAACATTAACAATAAATCAATCATTGGGTTATCTGAAATACTCTGTGACACGTTCACTCAGTGAAAGTAAAATCTGATTGAGATCCTAATCTTTAAGATTTAAAATATGTAATTTTTAATTTTTTTTTCTTTTCTTATTTACCACCAAAAATAATTTTAAGAAATCAAATAATATCCAAAAAATTCCTGACTTAATCTATTTTTTTATATTAAGTTATTTTTTTAAAAATAAATGAAGAGAAAGTATTGAAATCTGGATGTCAGAGACATAATTAATGTACTTCTAACCATGTAAACAATACATTATTTAAAATATAATAATATTATGCAAAAAAACGTTAATAAATTATGTAATAATACAGATTGCTCATTAAAACGAAGAAAATCCACATTCCTTGAGGTTATATTCCCTCTCATTTAACGTTGAATTTCGTCTTCATATCTGAACATTTTTCTCAATTTTCCCCCGTACTTTTATAATAGTTTAATTTACTATCTCTACTATACAGCTCTTATTATTTTAAAAACGTTGAAAATTTTTTGAAATTTCATGAAAATTGTTTCCAAAACTAATATTGATTTTGTGTCCTCTATTAAGTTGAACATATTTTCAAATTGAAAAGTTAGGCTTACAATCAGGACTTTACAATGTATTCTCTCTTACATTGTATCCATATAATATACATTTTAATCAGGTATTTGACAATTGACATGTTCTGTGTTTAATCTCGTGATATTTTAAATTTTAGAAATTCTCTAATTGGATATTGTTGGAAATAAATATATAGCTATAAATCTAGTCATTTAAGGCATGTACCTACTTTTGAAGTACTTTTTTCACAAAAGAATTGTTAAAACACATGTTTTTAGTTACAATGGCCAATGAAATTGTACATTCAAAAGTCATTTTAATGAATTTTATTTATTTTTCAAATTTTGGCTATATTTGCTTAAAATTAGTAAAAATTTACATTTACCCTGAAGTTCATATAACAAATTCTATTAATTACATTTCATTTTGCGTTTCAATAATATATTTAACTCACATATATCTGTGTTGTGAAGCTGACAAAATGCAGTTATCGCTTAAACGTACTGAGTTGAAACAAAACCTATAAACACAACATGATTCTATAAAAAAATATTTCACTTTTTTAAATGAAAAGGGCTAATAATAAAATAAATAGTAATAGACTTAGAAGCTATGTTTGAGATTCACAACGTTCCTAAAAATATACAGAACATTGTGTAAAATTTCATTTGAGTATATCAAATACTTTTTATGGTATGGGAATTTTTGTAATAAAAAATTTAAAATCACAGTTTTCTAGAAAATACAAATAAAGAATTTATTGTTTCTTAAATATATATATATGTACTTACATTAATGGTTTAATCAAATAACCTAGAAACAAATGCAAACTTTTTTCGAAATCATAAATATGTAGGCTTTAATAAAAAGTAATGCAGAAGATTTCAAAAAATTTCACGAAACCGGTGATTTTTTGGTAGGCACGCACCTTAACAATGTTGCATAAATCGCACTCCTTTTGGAAAAATAATGCATATTCAGATTCAAATCTTCATTATCTTTACAAAACCTAATCCTTTTAAGGAATAATTAATACCCTGCAGTAGGAGAATGAATATTTCTATGTTCCTGGTGAGATGTATTCTGATTTAAATATATACAAAAGCATTTGATTGACTTTTTTTTATTTATTAAAATAATAATTCTGCTTCTTATTTATTTACCGAGAAAATAATTATTGTAGTATGTCTCATATATTTATAGCAATGCTATTACTCACAACTTCTGTAGTTATTTAATATATTTAACTGCAGTTGAGTTAGACAAACAAATCATGAAATAATGCAAATAATAAATTTGGAATTTGGAAAAGATGACCTCATTGTTGTTATAAATAATACTCCTATAAATTTAATATTAGGAAAAATAGTATTAAAAACTGATTAGTCATATGACAATAAAATGAAACGGTAAGAACAAAATAATAGGAATATTTGTGTGAGTTTTTTAAAGCATTTCGTTTCATATGCAGCAGAGATTTCTTTAAGTAAATAGAAGGATAATAATTATTGTCCCTTTCTATTTCCTTTGAAAACAATACTCTAGAATAACTGGAATAAAATATGTGAATTATAGATTTCAAATTATAGAACTTCTTTATATAGTATATAATATTCAAAAATTTAAATTTGAAGTTATGCTGAATAAATCAGTAGATGCTCTATTCTTTTTTTTAATTTAAAATGTTTAAATTACAATTAATCTATTGAAAAATATTAAAGACATTACTTAAAAATATTAGAAACGAAAAATTTATATATTATTTGTGGCAAGAGATTTGAAAATTTAATATCTTACTCGAAATCATTTTATATTATAAATTTTAGAATACACAATAAGCTCTTTTACAAGAAGAAGCAGTAAATGGTGAGTATAATTTTTTTTAATAATAGTTCCAATCCTATTTTTTGCGGTTATTGACAGCATAACAATTTATTCAAAATCTGTACAAATATACTTAATAAAAATTTATATATTTTTAATTTTGATCGTATTAAGTTCAGTATACTGAATAAGGTTTTGAAAAATGTAAAGAAAAGTAAATGAAAGGAGATACATATCCTTTTCAATTTTCATTCATTTATAACCAAGTAACAGGCAACACAATCAATACCTAGAAAAAAAAGTACAAATTCGCTCTAAATATACTAATAAAGCATTCGTTAACTCAAACATTTTAAGCTATAAAAGCATTTGCTACTTTAAATAACAACAATAACTCAAAACATTAAATTTGAGATTTAATATTAATTATTAATATTCATACAATATCGCTGAATAACATTCAAGTTTGTAAATGATATTCAAATTTGAGGAAATCTGTATGTAAAAGAAAATTTCAGTATCTTAGAAATTCAGATTAATTACTATTTTACTTTCTAAGAAAGTTTCTTAATGAATGTATGAGGGCAAATAACAGAATAAAATAGATTTATCTTCAACGCTACTAATAATATTTAGTAATTACAAACAGAAAACGAAAAATAATGAATTAAAATTACAATATATGTCTTACGCTATTTATAGTAAATAATAGCAACCTTATACCACATAGTTCACTGCCAACTCAAGAATTTAAAATCTTACATTTTTTTGAGATTATATTTTCTATTCAAAATTACTAATAAATTGCAGTTGATGAGAATCATTTTAATTTCCTTGAAGTATTTGAAAAAGTATTTTTTATTGCTTGAATCAAATCATACATATGTTTTTGCTTAACTAATTCATTATTATATTGCATAATTGTCACTCGCATAAGAAACGCGTGTAGAAACATCTATTTTGAAGTTGTGTACTTGAAAAATCTACTTAATGGAATGAATAATTTAGCTTTAGTTAATATTACTTTAAGATGAACTTTTATTTTCAGTAAAATACTTTTCATATTGAAATAGTATATGTATAGAAAGAAAATATCACAAATTTATTAAGATGGTAGGAGCTCTGCCTGAAGAATATAACGTAATAGTTTTTTAGCTTAACTTAGTTTTATTAATGTCGCACTAGAAGCAACACGGACACTGCAGGTCTTCAGCTGCCAAGGATCGAGTCCACGACTGAACGAAAACCGCCGGCCAAGAATCCGAAACCATGACTACTAGGCTACTGCAGCTACTATAATGTTTAATAGAAGATTGTATTAAAAACGTTCAATTCAATGTATATGTATCATCGACACACCTGGATAAAGTCCAC
Source organism: Nephila pilipes (assembly GCA_019974015.1). Classification (NCBI taxonomy): domain Eukaryota; kingdom Metazoa; phylum Arthropoda; class Arachnida; order Araneae; family Nephilidae; genus Nephila; species Nephila pilipes. The sequence continues at coordinate 8,877 of BMAW01122629.1, read as the reverse complement.
TAGATAACTTTATAAGAAGGAGATTATTTGATAAGTTAATGATGTAAGATATTGTGTCATGGACATGTTATAAGAATTTACACTCCACACTAAAATGTCATGTATATAGAAAGTATTCCTAGGCAAAGAATGAATCGTGGTGAAATTGTCAGTAGTACCCATAAGAAATTATCGCACAAAAGATAAGTATTATTTTGAGGATAGTTTTCGCAACTATAGAATTTTGCAAGAATTTAACGACTGTCGTGATTAACAGTTACTTTTCTGTGCACTTTTAATGGTGATTTCCTAAAAGCAACTTATACTAAAGTCATCTCGAAGTCTAGAAAAGTGACAAGCCATTGTACTATATTAGAGGGTTCGTTATTCCATGAAGTATGCGTACAATGGTTCCTTCATTTGTTGACACCACAACAGGAGGCCTGCCTTAACGCCATGATCAGCAATTGAAGCAGCGTTTACAACAGTGTTGTGATCAACTTTCTCTCAGAAATTTTTACCTTTGTCGAAAGTCGGTACCCAATATGATGCCGAAGACTACAATTGAATCACATGTCCTCCTCCAAAATATTTTTGATGATATTCCTCACTAGAGCAGGGATACATTGTTTTTACTTTTGCGGTCATAATCTTTCCTTCGGATCAGTAATCGTCGAAATTCTGGAGTATGGAACAATAGTTAATACACAGCCGTAATGTTAAAGCTTGACGAATCTCAAGGATATATATCATGTTGAACAATCTCCGTAAGCTTACTCATAGGGTCAACATGTTGTAACACAAAACCGACTCAAGAAAGGAACATTTATAGAAGTTCAAAGAGGAAAATTCGGAACATCCACAGCATCTGTCACTCATATCTGTCCATATGTGACTTGCACATTTTCGGTGAGCTTAAGAACCGCTGCGGGGACAACGATTTGAAAACTTCTTTGAAGTTAAAGAGTTCATACCCATTTGGTTTTAGCAGTTGCTGAAGGATTTTTACAAGCATTGCATTCTGCAACTAATGTCACAATGGAACCAATACACATACAGTCTAGGACAATAATATGGCGGCTCATTAAATAAATTGAATGTAAAATATTACCTTCATCCATATTTTTTGACTATGCATTACATTATACAGATACTATTTCTTTTGTTCGATTATCTAATTATTTACAGTTTTTGGAAGCAAACAAGTTGCTATTTTTTGACTACCATGTCTCTCAGGAAATTGCACGAAAGATATGGTGAAAACTATATTAATACTGTATTAACAAGTACTGTACATCAATGGTAAGAGATACTAATATGCAAGAGGGGGAAAGTGGCGATTTCATTCCTACTTTTTCTTTTCATATTTCTTGGTTTAGGAAAAAGCAAGGAAACTAATCTAAATATTTTAACTTGGTTTCTTCAAATCCATTATTTACAATTACGAAATTGAATTTCTCTAACTCTTTCAACTGTATGTTGGGATTCCAAAGTAAAAAAAATTATTTCCGTCTATACTCTGTAAAATGCATTCTGAGTCTTTAACTATTTCTTGCAATGCATTAACAACAGAATTGGGATTCAAAATGCTTTCAGTATTTCATTAGTCTTTGATGTTTCAAAGAAAAGCAAAAAAATGCTACAAAGTAAAATACAAGGAATATATTCTACTCACGTATCTGTGTAAAATGTTTGAAGAAGATACAATAGCGGTTTTGAGCCTAGTATACTACACTGCACAATGCATATATGGCGGAAACCTTTTATTCCTATAATAAAATTTCTGTATGGAGCATGAATGGCAAATGAGAAAATGGCCGTTCTTGTTTTAGAAGAATTCCAGGAAATATAAAAGCAAGTTATTCAACAAAATCATCCTTTTACATCTAACTGATTAGAAGGAAAGCAAAACCTACAATATTTAATTTAAACATTATAATTTAGTATTGAAAAATGTTATGATGTAAAGAGTTTTTTTTTTTTTAATGTAGAAAACGAAAGGTTTTATGATTATATATTTATCAGTTTAATTATTTTCTGACACTTTAAAAAATATAATTTATTCAATCATTCAAATTATATTGTATATGTCTCATATCTAACTTCATAAATAAAGTAAGCATTTTTAAGATAACTCTTGAAAGCTTAACGGTGTTATGATTGACAACTGAGGGGATATACTATTTTTAAAATTTGGTGATAGAAAAACAGTATTAAGATATTTTTTTAAGAATGAATTGGTAAAATTGTTGATTTTTATGAAAATATGTGGCTATACCGATGAAATGGATTATGTTATATCTTGAGTGTTCAAAATACGATTAAGGTTAAAATCAAGCGAATTAATATAGATAGTGTTTTAAAATTGTTTTAGTCAAATTATTTTTCAGATTATATGGATGCCAGTTCGGAACATAGAAAGATAGAATAATTTTTTGTAAAATTTCCTAAATATATTACGTTACGAGGATATCTAGCTTCGAGAAATTTGCAAAAGTTTCGACAATACATCGAGGGACTGTGAGTGAATGTAAAGTTTATTTCGCAAGAGCCATATGTGGCTATGCTGCACCAAACAAGATTTAACTGTGATCTATATGTGAAAAAATTGAAGAAATGACAAAATTGATTGGCAAGAAGGAGGGTTTAAAAAAGGGAAAGGTTGCTAGGGTAACCTGGGGGTACGTTACCCGTGTTTACCAAAGATAGTAAACCCTTTGGGAGAGAAAAATATCACTACAGGTCTTTGGGGTCATGAGGATCGTACTTACCTAAAGAAATCAAGTCCTTGAGGTCTCCTGATACAATCCCCAGAGGTAGGGTGCCCGGCTATACCACCAGACGCTGGGTACCCATTTTATTCGCCTCTTGCGACATGCATGAACTACAGTATCGGCAATACATAATAAGTGAAGATAGAAAAACTAATAATGTGCTGCACAACAAATGTATTAAAACAAAATACATTAAAATACAAGAAATGAAGGTAATTGCATATAAAAAATATGCTCTTTAGAAACCTATGTTTAAATAAACTTATCAAAATAATTAAAAATTTAAATAAATTGTAAGTCATTAAAAAGTATAGGTCTTAACATTCATACTATCTTATTTATTCTGAAATAATAAAACAACATTTTTTTAGAACTTTATGAAGAAAAATGAAATATGAGTAGAATTTTTTAATTGATTGCCAAATACTGAGAAGTAAATAGTAAAAAAAAAAATTTAAAAAAATGTTTATTTTCTAATGATTATGCAAAGCTATTATGAACTTTATGTGAGATAAAAAAAATAATAGAAAATTACATGAATTATTCAGCTGTGTTCCCCTCTCTTTGCCATCAAAAATGGAAAAAAATTAAAAAAGGAAGGAAAAAATTGGACATATCACACAATTTTAATCTCATTGCAATTTTAAATATTTGATGTAATATTTTTATGTATTTTTTTTCCTTTAAAATTAAAATAAATAATGAGCCCATACTTCAGATTTTTGTGCTTTACAAAGTATATAAAAAAAGTTTTAACCTTTTAACTGTCATGCCCGAGATAATCTCGGGCACGGTACTGGTGTTCGAAAATGTCACGAACGAGTACTACTCGGGGTAATGCTTTTTTGAGTGCATCGTATTGTCATACCCGAATATATGTCGGGAAACGTTTATTTCGGCTTCATCTCTTTGTCAACCCCGACTTTATCTCGGGAGAAGTTAATGTGCGGTCAATTCAATAGATGGCAGCATTTTACTGAAGATTTCAAAGGTTAGAGGTTAGAAGTTCTTTGTTTCAAAGTGCGCGGGATCTTTTTGTTGTAAAATGGCATCCAGTTCTTTGAAACGTTATATAGATGATTTAGATTCTTCAACGGAAGATGAAGATTTTGAAGGCATCGATACTAGTGACGCAGGTGAAACTGAGGAGAGTGACATTGAAAGTAGCAGTGAATCAACGGATAGCGGTGATGATGATATAGGAAATGTGAGAGACTGGTGTGAAATAACTGCTTCAGGCCTATCAGGGCCACCTCGGTTCCCTTTTACAGGTACTCCAGGTGTAACTTTTCCTGTAAACACAAACTACACTCCTTTAGATATTTTAGAAATGTTTCTGGATTCAAATCTAATGGATATAATTGTCAAAGAAACGAACAACTATGCAGAACAAGAAAGAAAAGCAAATCGGGCCAAGATATCAAGGTGCTCCCGCAGTAAAAAATTGATACCTACAAATGACAGAGAAATGAAACTCTTCTTTGGGCTAATAATTCTTCAAGGTATTGTCCGAAAACCAAATCAGGCTATGTACTGGTCTCATCGAAGAATTTTGCATACTCCAGTGTACTCAAAAGTAATGCCCGTAAATCGTTTTATTTTGCTTTTTCGATATTTACATTTTTGCAATAATGAAGCTGAAAAAAAAGATGATTTTCCAAATCCAAAACTTTGGAAACTGTATAATGTGATAGAAAATTTAAGGAAAAAATTTTGTAATTTTTACATACCGGAAAGAGATTAATTGGTGGATGAAAGCTTGATGCCTTATAAAGGAAGGTTATCTTGGAAACAATATATTCCTATCAAACGTGCACGATTTGGAATCAAATTTTTTATGCTTTGTGAGGCGGAAACAGGGTATATTTGTGACTTCATTGTCTATACAGGAAATAGTACTGTCTTCAATCAAATACAAATTATGGACTTTCTACAAAAGTCGTCATGCACCTATTGCATCGCTTTCTTGGAAGTGGTTATTGTGTGACTGTAGATAACTATTACATGTCACCCGAGCTTGCAGATTTACTTATAGCCCAAAAAACAGATATTTATGGCACAGTAAGGATAAACAGATGAGATTTACCTACAGAATTCGCTAAAAGAAAATTACAAAAAGGTCAAATCATAGCTTTTCAAAGAGGTAAGATTTTGGCTATAAGGTGGAAAGATAAGAAAGATGTGTGTTTGATGAGCAGTATTCATGATACTTCCATGGTCAGCCTTAAAAATAAAAAAAAATGAAGATATACTCAAGCCGAAGATTGTTTCTGACTACAATCTAACTATGGGTGGTGTAGATCGCTGTGATCAGGAAATATCCTTTCATCCAACAATCCGAAAACGTCAGAAAAAATATTATAAAAAGATATTTTTACATTTACTAGACAAGGTACTCTGGAACTCATTTTTGCTCTATAAAAATGTAGTTGGGAAACGTATTACATTTCTAGAATTTCGAATCCAAGTTGTAGAAGAGCTTTTACATAAATATGATGATGCAGCTTCAGGACAAAAGAGTGTTGGCAGACCACTTACAATAGATAACCCTGCCCGTCTTACTGTACGACATTTTATAGCCCATATTCCTCCTCCTCCTGCGAAACGTGAGCCTACAAGGCAGTGCAAAGTTTGTTGTTCAAAAAAGGATAAAAATGGGAAAAAGATAAGGAAGGAAACACGATTCTGGTGTAGTGATTGTGGAGTTGGTTTGTGCTTGGAAAAGTGTTTCCAGTTGTACCACACAAGACTGAATTACTGAACTACTAATAGGTATTCACTTTTATTTATTTATTTTTTTCATTTACTTATTTTTTAGAAAATAATTAATTTTTTTTTTAATTTTTAGAAAATAATGCTCCACTAGAAGCGAACTTTACAACTGCCATGTTGAGTGGCAGCTGCCTCAAGCAAATATGCAGTAGCTACAAAACTTTAAAAATTTTACACATGTAATTCAAAATATCAATTTTTAACTACTAAGTATATTTTATTTTGTACTAAACATTTGATTTTTGCAATAAAAAAATTTGACAATTTGTGTACCCAAATCATCAAAATAACTTGACAGTTAAAGGGTTTTAATATTTTTTTATGTATTACTTCAAAAGAAACACTAATACATATATTTACATCTAACAGTTTACGCTTTTGATTATAGACAGTGATGAACATATTTTCCGTGCAGATATATCTGCTGTAAATATAGAAGATAATTATATTTCATTAATATATGTATTCTGTTGAGAAAAGACACGTCATAAAAAATGAAAGTAGACTTACTTCAATGCGCTACGTAAACTTTACGAAAGTGATATTCAATTTCATAAATTGCAGAGCTATTATAGTATAAGGGAAAAGAAATTTAAAACAAAGATTTTTGAGGATATATTTATCTTTGTAAATATTTGCTATTTCATCAATGCATAATATTATTGGACACAAACGAAAAGCTCACACGTGGATACAAATTATACACAATTGTTGCAAGAAGCAGGGGCAATATATATTGAACCAATGTTTTAACCCTAAGGAAAACTGTAGAGAGAAATTCAGGAAATGATTTAGCTCGCGATGATCTAGTTGTCATGATTAAGAATCAAGATTATAATGCCTCAATTCAAAGGCAAGTATTTGAATCTTCCTTCCATCAATCATCCTTTGTGTGTGTGTGTAAGCAGAAAATTGAATACTATAATATGTTCAATTGAATTGGACCATAATGTCTTCACTTAGTGCTGATGCTTCTCTGAACAATGTGTTTTATTCGTAACTAAACGTTGGTAAGTTATAATGAGTTATTCTCAAATAATTTTAAGTGCGAAAGTAATTCAAAACAACCACGATATGTTTCATAAAATGTGCAGGAAAGACAGTAAAAGGAAGTATAATTTATCGTTAAATGAACTCTTGTTTCCAATCGGTTTGGTATAACTCATCAAGAAATCAAAACACCCTAAAAGAAAATTCTCCGAGAAGTTCTCAGAAGTAATATAATTCTTAGAATTATATTACTGAAGAAGAAACAAAGGAAAAATAATAGAAATAATTAATTAATGTCAAAGAAGCAATAGATAAAAATAAAAAAATACTCCAAAAAGAGCAATAGGTCAACTTTTGTCACTTTACATAAACACTATATATATATATATATATATATATATATATATATATATATATATATATATATATATATATGTGTGTGTGTGTGTGTGTGTGTGTGTGCTTGTGTGTATGTGTTTGTGTTTTTGTGTATTTACATACAGTGATGACCAAAATTGGAGACACTTTTGCAGTTTTTATTTTTTTAAGCATTGTATGCTTATAGAAAATGTTATGTCTCACAAAATGCGAAATTACATATTGAATTTTAAAGGTAATTTAATACTGAATTGAATTAAAAAAATTCAAATATTTTCAATGCAAACAAATTTAAGCTTCAATAATTATTGATATACATAAGATACTGATGAATACAGTTAGTTATCAATACTTTGTAGGTAGCCTTTGTAATTTCTTACAGCTTCATACCGAAGTTTCATTGAGCTGACGATAGTTTTAAGCACTAACTTCGTTATTACATTATACCAGGAAACAATTACAGCCGCAATTAATTCCCTTTAATTTGATGGGTGCTTCTTTTTGGACAAGAATTTTCAAACGGTACTATATGGTTTCTATGGGATTGATCAGGACGGTTTCCTTGCCTGAACAACAATTCTATAGTCTTTGAACGAAACCTCTCTTTCGATAATTTTGCTGTGTTGCAAGAAGCAGTATCCTGCTAAAAAAGTAAATAAAGCATTGTCGGGAAAGAGGTTCCTGATGAAAGGTAGAAGTTTTAGTTCCAGAAAAGAGTAAATATATTTTCTGGCCCTCGGTGTTCCATTGAAGATATGAAGGCGACCAATACCATCTGCTGACATACCTGATCAAATTATTACAAAAAGTAGTATTTTCATAGTTGTCTGAATGCAGTAAAGATACAGCAATTCTGCACTACGTCTTTCATCTTTTCACTCATCTCTACCGAATAGCGATATCTAAGGTTCATCACTCCATATAACTTGTGAGCATTGACCATCTATCCAAATAATGTGTTCCTTTGCCTACGGTAGTCTTTTTTGAAGTGCTAGAATTAAGATAAGCCTATTTTTCGTGGAGTTCTACTTCTTAGTCCATTGTCTGTTAACAATCTGATGATTGTTCTTCTACTGACAGAAACACCAACATCAGATCACTTCCAATGGCCTTCTTGTCTGATATTTGTTTTTTAAATCAGCCATTCAGATAACTTCTACTGGTCATTGATGTCATTCTTGTATCTTGGAGACACAGCTTTTTTATTCTTCTGACATCATCAGATGTGGGGCACCTTTTTCGGCATTTTCTAGCTGTGTTTTATACAGAATTTTATATTTATTTCTAGGTGCACAATCTACTTATTTATTTCATATAATTACAACTTGACTAAATATTATATTTTTTACAACAATTACTTCTTGTAACATAATTTCATAAGAAAGAGTTTTTTTTTTCCCTTCAGAACAAAGTACAATAATGATTTGTTCCAAATGTAAACATGATGTCAGCTTCTGCTGGCAGGTACTAACAATTGATTGGTTCCCAGAACAAGAACAGTGATTGGTTAGGAAAGTCCGACATTGCAAAATACTTAATAATATGTTTCTTCATTAGATTAAAAAGTACCTAAAATTTTCTTCCCTTGCAAATATTTGAATTTTGATTATTTTTGTTTTGTATTCAGAATTAAATTCTTTTTAAAATTATATATTAGACTTAACATTTTGTGAAATGTAACATTTTTATATACATAAAGAGTTAAAAACGTAAAAATTTCCAAAAGTGTCCCCAATTTTGGCCACAATTGCAATTACATATATATATATATGTATGCAGTTACATATATATCTGCAATTACATATATATATATATATGTATGTAGTTACATATATATCTGCAATTACATATATATATATATGTATGTAGTTACATATATATATGCAATTACATATATATATATATATGTATGCAGTTACATATATATATGCAATTACATATATATATATATGTATGCAGTTACATATATATATGCAATTACATA
>BMAW01122624.1:164108-180604 GCA_019974015.1 Nephila pilipes | reverse complement strand
ACTCTCAACACTATGCCCTTAGTTAAAACTTTTTAATTGGTGTTCTCGAACTCTCAACACAATGCCCATGAGTAAGATTTCACTATCATATCAATTAAAACAGGTTTTTATACTGAGACATACTCATAGTTTCTAACAAAAATCTAAACTAAAATTAAAATAATTAAAAGAAAGCAATACCCATTGTACATTTACTAGCTGAGATACTTACCTCTACATTCATGAAACAATACAGAATTGACACGAATATCCCCTGAAAAAAAGGAAGATATTTATGAAGAATTTTAATAATACGAGGATAAATCAATAAGACGTATATGAAGCATATTTTATTTCAGTCGGTACTTAGGAATTATATCTGATTTATTTGTATGTTAGTAGTTTCCGTTACCAGATATGTTGTCACACGCGACACAAAATAAATAAAAACTTTTTTAGCATTAAGAAAAGCCTATCATCTTCTCCATTCGATGGTTTTTGAAAATTTCCAGAAAAATAGTCATTGTTTTCTATCACGATAGCATTTTTCTGTAACCAAATACCTTTTTATCCAGCAGATGGCAGTCATTAAGCTTACATTGACTTTTTAACTATCTAATAAAATCGAATTATCTTTCCTGAGACTGTATGCTCCCGAATACCTACATTTTCTGACAAGTAAATGTTAAACAGCAATAGTACAAAGCATTAAAAATACTTTGGAGGGAGTCGAGTACATGAATTATTAAAATAGTATTTAAATGTTGGTTACACAGAGGAATACATAGATGCCCTATTAAATACTTCTTATTTTACAAAAAGAAGATAAAAAATATTCTAAAGCCAAATCTGAGATATTTTACTGTAAAAGTATAGTAACCTATTTCGATTGTTAGATGGTTGATCGCTTTCACACTACAGGAAATGTCCACGCAATTAATAAGAAGGTTCTTTCGAAATAAATCTAAATTTTATACTCTAAACATCTATAGAAAATAATTATATTTATCTTTTAACAGAAAACAATTAATACATAAACATATGAATACACTATAGCAACAATTCAAAATTTGTGCTACCACTGAACACAGAAATTTAAGACATGTAATCCCAATCTTGCATAAACACAAATATATATTTTCGCAGTGACACTTTTAAAATTCATTTCTGAGACTTCCAGACTTGACTGCATACATCTAGTTTGGCCACCAAATTTGTCGCCAAAATTCCTCCTACATATTCAACCTTAGTGTCTGGCGAAATCTCCGCTTGAATTTAAAACCATCTTCCCAGCTACAGTAGTCGATCTACAGGAAAGATAACAAAATCAAGATTTCCGTGGCATAAATCAATAACAGGAAGTTTGCAGGTGGCCTTGTAGTGCAAAGACATGAAGATCCAAGACGAAATTTAGTACGATGCTATTAAAGATGATGATGACGTGCATCTCGAAGGACTTTTTTAAAATTTTCCTTAGACTTTTTTAAACTCAAGATATAAAAGATTTATATTTTATAACCTAATTGCGACTGAAATGTCGCTGAATTATGATTCTTACATTATCAGAGAGATCCAGTTTTTGAAGAAGATCGATCTTATTTCAGGCGTGTAAATTAATCACTGTATATTTCTTTATGTGCGTAAGCCGTGAATTTTTTAGATATTTCTAAGCTAAATTGCAGGAATCGGCTTATAAACAAATCCGCTGGTTCACAAAAAATCAGATAAATTTCGTTAATCGAGTACAAGAGATAAATCGTCAAATATAAAACGTTTTTATCTCTTATCTTATCTAATTTAAATTTTTGAAAAAAAAAAAGAGATTTTTAACGATTTTTTTAAAGTATTCAGATTACTCGTTTGTTGAGTCCACATATCACATACAAGACAAACAACTGAATGGTAACAATGTTTTCAGATAGGGCTACTAGAGTTATGTCTATCTCTTCGTAGGTATCTGCGGTCTTTGAATGGAAAACAATATACTCTTTAAACCAGTTTGTCAAACTCCTTGTTAGTTTTGCTTTTATGAAAAAATAATTGTCTACGGGTGGAATGAGTAGCGGTTGATATGATGTAAGTATAAAAGACCCATATCAGTTGTCTCCGAGTAAGTAAATCTCGCCAAACAGAAAATGTGTTTAGTGCTGGTGTCGAGGGGGGAAATGCTTCAAATATTCGAGTAGCGTTGTGCCATCAAATTTTGCATTAAACTGAACACAAATCTGTTACGAAACATTTCAATAACTTCCATTAGACTTACAAGAATTCGTGCATTTGAGAAGTACAAAAACCTAAAAAAGGACAGAGAAGACTTCGATATTCTTGCCTTCTTCGATGCGAAAAATATGGTGCACAAGAGAGGAATTTTTGCTTGCGTGACAAACAGCAAACAATAAATTTTATAAAGCAATCGAACATTTGAAAATTAAGGTCCACCTCTTCCGAAGGAAATCGCCAATACATGAATGCTCTTTCACGACAATGCCCTCAACCATACGTTGCGAATTATGAAAGAAGTAATGACCAAACGCAACGTCTCAACGCTTCCCAAATCACTCTGCATTCCATATCTGGCACCTCAGACTACATTTTATTCCCTGAGATTAAAACAAAATTGTGAAAAGACATCATTTCAGGACGATTGATGTGAGTCAAACGGCTTCGTCGGGATACCTGAACAGCCTTACGATTGTGGACTTTCAAAGCATGCATGAGGACTGGAAAAAAGTGTTGGAAACAGTGCATTGGTGCTGGAGGATCATATTTTATAAGCTATTTACTCTCTATACATATACCTTCAATAATTTATCATGACTTAAGACTCTATACTTACTGGAAAAACCATGCATATAACATATATGCAATATGTATAACCCTTACGATCCAAGATGAAACTTGAACTTACTTGTGATGACTGGAGAGTGGCGTTGGTGATCATGTAGGCCTCCTCCAGCTTACTGTCGTCTCTGGGATTGACGCAGAACAACAAGTGGGTGATACCCAGAAGCGGGAACAACAGAGCAGTGGCCTTCATGGCACGTCTGGAACGGGAATCGTTAGTACTGAAACGACCACGTCGTATGTCAGTATACTATCGCTACATTACATCAATCACTTTATCTTATACACTCTTAGTAATTTTGTGCAAGTTAGTTGAAAATTTTACTAAATGCAATATGATGATTACGGCGAAATCGTGTTTCCCCCCTAAAAGTAAAAGCCATGCATAGCAAGTTTTACAAATTTTCGATCATTCAAAAGCCAAGGGAATAGTATTTATTCTTTCATATGTATAATTAGAGAAAATTTTAATCTTTTGAACAAAATACGTCAATTACCAATATTTTAAAGATTTTGAGAGAGTAAGTGAAAATCGAGGCGCAAGAGCATGGAAAAACCCAAAAGTGTTAGGCTTGATCGATGCCGGATTGTAGAACGTACCGAACCGTCGAATGCCGAATTGAAGAGCGCTAATTATGTGAGGATTTGACCTATAAAAGGGAACTTGAGGGGATGGGAAACTAAGAAGCAACACGATGGCTTTTGGCGATGGACTCATAATTTTAAACCTGGCTGAAGTGACGAGGACGACACCTGAGCTGGCGCTTCCCTCTCCAGTTGGGACTTCGACCAGATTGAAAGTGTATCAACCCTTCCCCCCACGGGTCCTTAGCGGCATCCGCGAGTCTTTGATCATGATCATTAGACTAAGACGGTCGCAGGGAGGGGGGGCTTGTAAGTGGTACTCAGTATGCAGCGTTCTAGCTATGCTCATATTCCGATTTTTAGAAAATTGTTTTAAATGTCTTAATTTAAATACTTTAATTCATACTTATTATTCATAGATAGATAGATAGATATCTTTCGTGTAAAATAATATTAAAAAAGGCACAAGGACTCCTGAATTAATGATTTACGTGGAGTTATTTATTTTAAGTAATTTCAGCTTCAGCACAGAATATGTTCATTTCTGATTCGAGCAATCTTTGAAGAAGCTTCAGAACTTTTGAGCTATTAACACGCTAGAAAATGAGAAATACAATCAAATGAAAACTGACAGTTACGATAAATACTGATCAAAAATTCGAGCAGCGCTCTAACGCAACTTGAAGGTCAAGGTCAACAAACGCTCGAACCTACACAAAAAAACTCCGAAATAATTGAACGGCTTGATCAGTGTCGGATTAAAGGATGTGCCGAACCATCGAATGCCTGATTAAAGAGAGGTTGCTGTATTCAGTGGCCAGCAACTCTAAATTAATATTAGCGCAGTCGAGAAATACAGAGTTAGAAAAAGATTTTTCTATATCTATGTCGGGAAAAAGACTCTAAGCAACTTTTAAATCATCACTCACCTGATTTGTATGATTTCAAAAGTTGAGCTTGTCTTCATTTTAGTGACCAGAATTCGTACAATATTCACCAAGAATATGAGGTTAACCTGCGAAAAAATTTTTTTTAATGTTTTGATGATAAGGGTATGAAAAATCAAATAATTCCCTTAAAGATAATTTAACAATTGATAATAAAATCTACAGCAATAGTAATAAAAAAAATAGTTGAAGTTAGGGAAATAAAAATAGAATTTGAATTAAATGAGCATTACAAAAATTAAATTTGAAATTGAATTTGGTAATTTAGTTTTAATATGTGAAAATATTTTTATTTCTTTTGTTAAGTTCTAGAAAAAGTAGAATTATTCAAAAATAATATTAATTAACTTAAAGTACTTCAAGACAACAGGAACCACAGAAGCAATTACTAACAAGAAAAAAATAACACCTTCTTCAAATTCATAATGCTTTTTTTATTTCCATAAGGAAAGCATTCTAAAGCACAAAAATGTTGCCAATATTAACAACAAAAAGGATACAAACAGACGATTCTTCGATAAAAAAAAATCCATCATTAAATTGAATATAAAAATAAGAGCAAGCAATAAATTGTTAAAGTAGAAAATAATATTCTTTCGGACATTAAAATAAAGAGGCCGTGATAAAATATTATAACTTTTAAATATATCTTAACAATGTAAATTTACCTTACATAGGTAAACTAAATCAAATTTTTATAATCACAATGTATTATTATGTCAATCTTTGGAACCTAACACCAGATATCCTTTCCTTTAACCTCAATCATTTTTGTTGGCTCTCTTTTCTCAAAACAACAACATTTTAGAACATGTTAAAAAGACGCAACGTAATTATAATAAATAAGTCATTAAATCTAGTAACTTTGATTATTCTAAGTTCTTGTTGTTTTCAATAAGTTCAGAAATCTACAATGCGTGGCTATTAAACAACGAGACTGACGCTATAAACCTTTTTATTTTGATGTCATACATATTTATACTTAATATCGCCTGCGATATACACCCCTACTCTATCCCTACAATGCTCCATGCGAATCTTCCATTGTTCGAAACAGTGCTGGAAATCTTCTGTCAGCTCCTTCAGAACGCGTGTTGCTTTCTCTTTCAAATCTCCAACGGATTCAAGTCTTGTTCCTTTTAATGCAGATTTCACTTTAGGAAACAGACAGAAGTCGCTGGCTCTGGAAACCTATTGAAACACAATGTAGAATTAGTCGGCGCATTATCTTGGAGGACACTTTGCAGTACGGATTCATTGTCAATTCCCACTGTTTCAGTAATCGCACAAATATTTAACTGATGATCACATCGAACTAGATTATCGATTATTTCGATATTGTCGTCCGTTTTTGAAGTGAAAGGCCGACTCGGGAATGAATCGCATTCATCGGCCATCTTGAAAATGCTTAAACCACTCAAAAATACGGGCTTCAGTAGCAGTTTTTGCAAGTTCCGTGCGAAATTTCACAATTCGTTGCTCACTTATCATTTTTTCAGTGAAATAAAAAATAATTCAAGTGCGAACAAAGGCTACGGTTACACGGATTTGTTTACAGAAGTGAGAGGCACTGCGTTAGAAAAAGAAGGTTTCACTCTAAACAGCTGTCGGTCGTTGGCCTCAGTCTCGTTATTTAATATCCAAACCTCGGATACACTTTTAATTTTGTGTCAGGTTTTTTTTTCTAATTTTCTTTCTATGAACTACTATTATTCAACATTTATATTACCTTTTTTTCTCATTATATGTTATTCTTTATGTAATATTTGTTTCCTCATTGTAATGTAAGTAACTAGCCGTAAGTTGTGTCTTTTTTCTCACACTAACAAAACTCATGATTGTTTGGCTTTATGGGATATAGAACAGCAAAGACTATTGTCCATGTTTGGACCAGTTTGTTTTATTGTCTGCATTTTTCACGTATGTTTATATTATATTTCTTTTATTTTCATTAATATGTATTTTGCATAAGATAATAACATTATCATGTCACTCAACTACAATATCTATTTTTATTTATCTTATATTTAAATCTATTATTTGTTCATTATTAACTATCTTTTGTTATGTTTCATTTATGTTATGTTCATAAATTCGTTATAAATTATGTTCATAATTTATGTTATGTTCATGTTCGTCTATTTTAATAATACGAATTCTGTGTAAAATAATTATTTCTCACTATGCTACTCCTAGGCCATTTACCCAGTACTTATCTGTAGAGTGTTGGCAACTTCCTTTTTTTTTGTTTGGAACTAGAACCTGGTTTGGCGGGAGACGCCATATTGTATCAATTCATTTGTTCGCCGCAAAGTTAACTGCAGGCAGTTTGTTAAAATAAATTCATAGTTTGTTGAAAGTTTCGAATCTTTTTTTACACAACTAAGGAGTTTACCCAAACACTAAGTCAGTTTAAGATAGTCACGATTTGGAATTCGTTAGGACCAGATAAATCTCTATTTGCTTACTACGATTCACTAATTCTCCTGAACAGTTGCAATTCTGTTTGTTTTGATATAATTTCGTATATGTACAAACCGCGATTTCCCTCTATAACACTTTTTCTACTTTTAACTGTCATGGCAATTTATCCTCGTTCCTGACAAAGCAAAAAATATCAAGAGCAGGAGTGACAAGATACGTGTTTTTCATAAGCAAACCCAAAGATGAGAGAGCAACGACAACTGCGTAAATTTAAAACTTTTTTAACTAAATTTTAAAACTTTTAAATTTAACCCTCTTATGATAATTTAGTAGAAATTTAAATCATTAATTTGAGAATGTTCCACAATTTATTAAATTGAAATCAAAATTTTAATGGGATCATATCGCAAACGTCCGGGAACCAGTGATTGAGGCACCACTGATGTGGAATTAAGAATTTTCCAATACTCAGACACGCCGGATTACGATCCCAGAGATGCGAGTTTCGCTTCGCGGAGATCGTTAAAATCGATAGATGATTGGTTCGACGTATGTCACGTGGTCCATTCTACAGGCTGAAAGAAGTTGCAACATTTTCCAATTTAGATGCTTGATGTCCCAGGGATTCTGATTGGCTGCATCTTCGATGCTCGAATTGTTACACTTTGTATAGGGAATGTGGTTTCAAGTTGACCAAATCCAGAATATTAAATGCGAGTTCGGTAAAAATTAATATTTTCATGTAAATAAACCACAAAATAATATCTAAATCAAGGAATGGCTAATGTGAAATTAATAATTTAATTTAAAATATTGTTCTGACAAAAAAGTAAAAGAAATCCAAACTTATGTTTACAATCACTCAGTATAAATATTTATGACTATTTAATCTACTGTTTAATTCTTGATGACAGAATAATGTCCAAAGAATTTAATTCCCACAAAAAAGGATAAAAATCCTTTTTGTAAAAAAAAAAACTTTTATTGTATTTATAACAGACATATAATATACTAGAGTTAATATCTTATTATTTCCCCAGATCATTGAATAATTACACGAATGCATTTTTATTAAGTTAATCTATATTTACAATATAGAATGTATAAAAGAGACATTTTATTAGAGGGGACTGGATAGTTACGTCATTTCTGCGGATGCCATTATTCGTTCGTCATTTATCAGCTCACTGTGTACTTCAAAGTCGTTTTAAAGACATTTCAAGGTTAGAGTGACTTGTTTACTCTCAAATAATCAAGCTTTTTTTTTTGCTATTTTAGGTGAAATAGCCAGCCAAATACTAGAAAAGGTACATATCCGACATTAAAAGCTATTAGACGCTCTTAAATACCAAAGGTGGTTTTTTAAGTTCAAATCCAGTAATTTAGATCTTTCCCACTCGTACCGATCAGGAAGACCAACAACTTTAGACAATGGCATGTTAAATGCGGCAGTGAAAGCAAATCTGTGTCAGACAATCGAGGAACAGTCAAACACTCTTACCCAACTTTTTTCGACCATCCAAGAGCATTTGCAGCAGATTGGTAAAGTAAGCAGAGCAGGTATTTGGGTACTGCATAACTGTCCAAGGAAAACAATACTAACCGATTTGCTACATGCACCTTATTGCTCCAGCGGCGCAATACAGAAGAGTTTTTTGATCGCTTGATCACTGGAGATGAAAAATGGGTTCTCTAAATTAATGCAAAAGCAAAAGGCAGTAGCTCTCTTCCAATGAATCGCCAAGAAGTAGAGCTAAGGCGCTTTTCTGTGTTTAGAGGAGTATTCGCTGGATTTTTCATTTTGAATTGCTGAAACTCAGACAAACTGAGAATGTAAACCTTTACTGTAAGCAATTGGATCGAATAAATTAATCTTTAATTAAAAAGTGTCCAGAGATTGTCAACAGAAAAGGTGTTATTCTGCAACATTCTGATAATGTAAGAGCGCACTGCACAAGATGAACCCTGGAAAATTTTATGAATCGGGATGGGAGGTATTGCCTCACCCACCAAACTCACCCGATGTTACTCCATCGGATTACCATTTATTCTGATCACAACAACATTTTTTAAGTGGCAAAAAATTTGAAAATTCGGATGATGTCCAAATACCATCTCCAGAGATATTTGATTAAAATCCAATTTATTTTAATCGGTACGGCATTAAAAATTTGCATAATGGATGGCAAAAGGTTGTTGATAACGAGGGTGACTACATCATTGATAAAAAATAAAAACTTGGTAAAAATTTATCTGTTTGAATTTAATGTAAGAAAACAGCATTACTTTCCGGTCACTCTAATACTTTTCTATTCGATTCGCTTTAAGTACTTTAAATCATGTACATTATCATTAGTTGACTAGGATGGGAAAACTCTAACCAAATATTTTTAATTTCTTGCATGACATTAATTTTATATTCCATACATATAATTTTTATTGAAGTTTCCTCCGTTTTCTACAACGAGGTAGCAATTTAAATTGTTCCAAATGATAAAATGGTAACATCATCATTTGGTACAATACACCACACGAAGACTCAGTGTCAGTAATTCTAACCAACTATTATCTCCAGTCTGTAGAGAGGGCTTTTCAGGGGACTAGTGATTAAGATATTTGCTTGTACGACATCCCAGTAAGAGAGAAACGTTCCAGAGATAAAGAGATATCTGTCATTCTTCGCTGGCGACTCGCGTGCAAAAAGTAAACTGCGGTGCTCAATGATGTAACGTGAAAAAAGCATAATTTGAAATAAAGTTGTTATTTTTAATATCTTCTTTTATTTGTCTGAAATTTTGCAGATAGAAAGGTAATTAAAAATTAAAGTAGGGCTAAAACTGGATAATAGTTAAATGTGAAGAAATTAAGTTGTTAGCTAAGAAAGTGAAATGAAAGGTTGCAAATGAAATATAGAAGGGAGATATAAGTATATTTCGTTTCACCTCAACTTGTCAGCGATGGGAAATGCAAAAAATGCACCAATCCACTTGAAAAATATTTTTATCTTTTTTGGAATATAAAATAAAGAAAATGCATAGAAATTTGTAAAATATGGCATACATCATAGAAATTGTGATTTTAAGGATACATTTCAAGTTAATAATATGTTAAAAGCATTTAAGTTTTAATCTATATGAATGAAAATAGTCGAAACAGTGATGTGATGGAATTATAGTTTGGCTAGATACCGGTTTTCATGGTAACATTTCTTGCGAGATTGCTATGCTTCCACGCCAAATTTATGTCATCGCTTTGCGTCTTTTTCATATCTACAATTCTCATCTCTCGTGCTACTTTCTTTGTATTTGTTTGACATTCCAAATATGATTGAAGAAGGAATTTGTTTTATTAACAGGTGTAATAAATGAGCTAATAGAATTAAAAAGATATGTACTTATAATAAAACAAGTTTTTCACGCCCATTTTTCTGTCACTGCCAAATTTGGTAAATTTCGTTGGTTATAAATACCTTCTCCTCGCAGTTCATTCCGAGTTTCTAATACAACAGCTGTGAATCAACCATTTCTGTACTACCAAGTTAGAGTGAAATAGAGTATGGTAAAAAAGAAGTGTGTGTTTACTACAAAACAATCAACCTATTTCCATCTTTCACGTTTTCCATAATAACAAAACATTATGAGCGTAAAATGGAGTTAAGAATACGAAGTAAAAATATATATATTTACCCCTAGTGCTCCAATCATGGGTCCTGTTATGATCCAAACGTAGGGTGATCTTCCGTATCCTTCCCAGCAGTCGCCTTTCAACTGTGTGCTCATGGTGAAACACCAGCTCAAGATTAATATCAATGGGATACCTGCATACGAAAACAACGAATCACACGTTATAAACAGGAAAAGGAAAACCATCGAAAAATCCATCCAAATATCAACGAAAGTGTACGATAAGATTCAAGAAGTACCCGTGTAACTAAATGATTGTTTTTTCCTTCAGATAAGTAGTCTGTAAATATGCCGCCCTTCATATCATCGTCACTATTTTTCCGGCCGATGAGACTGTCTTCGCCTTCTCTGGATTAGATTCACAGGAAGCAACTGGCTATTTTGATTGTTGATTGGTTTCTAGCGTATAATAATGAATCCCGGTCTCATTTACAAGGAAATTTCGATGCGTTTACAGTCAAAATAATCTATAAATCAGTGTGAAATTTGTTTTGACGCCTTTTGATAGATAGCAGCATAAAATAATGGAGCGAACTTAATTTATAAACAGTGTTTATTGTCAAAAACGGATATGTTCTGAACTATACTTATATATTTGAATATGAGAAACGTCAAAACGCAAGCAAATAAGGAATCAATATGTGATTTTAAAAAAATCAATATTTATCGCTGTTCATTTCTAAAAGGTGTCTTTTATTAAGATGTAGCATACAATCATCAACATCGTGGATTTCTTTATGTCCCTGTTGTTATTCATATTTAAAAGATTCTACTGTAAGAGAAGAAAAAGTAAATAATCTCTCATAAAATCAATTCAATTTTGCTACACATAATGTACGGAATGAAACAATTCATGCGATTGTTACTGACTACAATTTCCAATAGAGATTAATATCTGAACCAAAAATTTTGGCAGCTTTTTTTTCAAACAAGAAAGATTTGGTTCTATTGCTATGAATGTCTGAAAAACGTGTAACATTGTAGAATATAATGAACAAAAGTATTGCATTCATATTTAAATCATTAAATTACTCGCTTAATATATCATGAACTATATCATATCGCTATATTATACATATAATTCTATATTATTTCAAAACGTGCATTTTCATTAACACTTAAAATTCTCTAAATAGTTTTAGACTCTTTGCTAAATATCTACATTCAAGAGAAGTACTTTTTCTGATTAAAGAATATTTTGGTTTAAACATGTAACAAGTTTAAATAACGTTTTTATTGATATAAAGTTTATTTTAAACTGAATTCAAAATACTAGAACACGAAATAATTAACTTTCAATTTAATGTCTAATTTAAACAAATTAACTTGCATTAACTTTCAATACATTGTCTATTTTGAAGAAAATTGATCAAAAGGTTTATTTTTAACTGAATTGAAAATACTAGAAAACACGAAGTATTTAACTTTCAATACAATGTCTAATTTCCACAAAGTTGATAAAAAGTTTCTTTTAAATGAAGTTGGAAAATACTAGAAAACACGAAGTAATTAACATTCAATACAATGTCTAATTTCAGCAACATTGATTAAGAGATTATTTTTAATTGAGCTCGAAAATACTAGAAAACACGAAATAATTAACTTTCAATACAATATCTAATTTGAGCAAAATTGATCAAAAGATTTATTTTTAATTGAATTAAAAATACTTGAAAACACGAAGTAATTAACTTTCATATTATAATGTCTAATTTCAACTAAATTAAATGAAAGTTTATTTTTAACTATGTTGAAAATACGAGAAAACGTCGAAGATATTAACTTTTTTATTTTATATCTAATGTCAATAAACAGTTTCAAAAATAAATAATATGGCTGCTGGGATAGCTTTACAAATATTCATCTCAAATATTCATCCAAATATTCATATTCATTGGCTGTATAAATATTCTAAATTCTCTTCAAAGCGAAAGGCACTCAGGTTCTATGAAGTAAATATTTTTAATTCTTTTCAAGGTTAATTTCTCTTCAAAGAGCGCGCGACTGGAACCAGAAACTTTGAATGAAAAGATTTCGTCTTAAACTGCATTTTTACTCATAAAACATGAGATAGGTCCCTTGATGTGCACTTGGGTGGAAAGTTTTGTAGCAAATTTCTAATTACTTTCAAGAAAAGTGTACGCCACGTCCATCTGTTCAATAACAAAGTCCTTCTTTCATCACCGAAAACAAGTATTTCCCGAGTTTGGGTTTAATAGACTGGAAATTCTCATTTCATTTTAGTTGATAGAGGTTCCTTCAAGAGTAAATTTTTGATCTGATATCGAAGCGGAACGGAAAATAATTCCTACGTAACAATCTTGAACATGGCTGCTTTAGAATTCTTTCTCGCGACTCTAGTTTTCCTGCAAATAAGAGAAAGCAATTACAAAATCCCTAAAGGAGGAGTGATGACACATAATTAATCTTAAAAGAATTGTAAGGTTTTACTAACAAAAGCTGCTAATTATTAAATGGTTCTAAAATTTTAAAGATAATCGAGTACCCAAAGAGAATAATTAAACCTAATTGGGTGAGAGCGAGAAGTTTCATTTCATTCTAATGTCAGTTTTGAAGAAATATTTGGTCCTGACCCACAGGCGTCATGCACTCCAGAAATCTTTTTCTCTGTTTAACCTACAACTCGTTTCCGTAACATATGGTGACCAATGTCCCCGACACATTTTAAAATTTGTATATAATCAGCTAAATGGCCAACAAGAGTACAGTTTGGATCATAATGCTTACCAATGCTTAAAAGTTCGTTTGTGAGGGTTTTTTTTTTTTTTAATGGTTTCAAATTTCGTTCATAGATGGCGCTGCAGGCCCTTGAATTTTATTGATATATGCATTTCATTTGAAAAGGTATGTTCTGAAACAGTAAATCAGAAATGATGACACAAGGCTTGATCCATAAGGGGTACATTGCAGTGTGTTTGCTTCTACAAAATAAACGTACCAAATTTTTAATAGCGAGGTTTTACTCATGCTGGTTTTTACGATACAAAGCCCCATCTATAGCCAAAATGCGAAACTATTTTTTCAACGAAATCTTTCAGAGTTGGAAATATAATGATCCATTCCAGACTTTCTAAAGCCGTTTAATTCATTTTAATACAAAGTTTTCAGTGTGTCATGGAAAAACACATTTGATCCACCTGTATATACAGAATGATTATAATTAAAGTTGTCCTTGCAAAAGGCTGAAAAAAAATGAACCACTGGCCATTTTTGATGGTTCATCTGAATATACGTGAAATCAAAAAAATCGACGTTAATAGTTGTAATTTAACAGTAATAGTTGTATATAAGGATCAATTAACATGCAAAATAAATTCTATGCAGATACATCTCGGTAATATCTTAATAATAATTAAAACCTAACAGTAATCCATCGTACAGAATCATTTTGAATACTGCTAATATTTCCCCCTTTTTTAAGAAGTTAGTAATTAAAACTTACATACGAAAATATGAATTTTGTGAACATTTTCTACCCTCAGTTAAAGAAGTCGATACTTGACGAGTTTGATAGGAAACAAACGTTTTGCTCACCCCATCCTATGAGATAATAAAGCTTGAAGGGGGCGTCCTTCTGGAAGATGTTGGTGGTGATGCGACTGTGGAGGAGCATTCCCTCCACAAACATCCAGTTGATGCTGGACAAGGCAGCGTACATCTTTACGGACACCACCGTCTTGCACAGCCAGCTCTGTAAAAGTATCAACAAAAA
This sequence comes from Nephila pilipes, assembly GCA_019974015.1. Classification (NCBI taxonomy): domain Eukaryota; kingdom Metazoa; phylum Arthropoda; class Arachnida; order Araneae; family Nephilidae; genus Nephila; species Nephila pilipes. The sequence continues at coordinate 166,409 of BMAW01122624.1, read as the reverse complement.
CTGAATTCAGTTTCTCAAGAAATGTAAAATTGGTGGTTCAAAAGCTTAAGACATTTAAAACTTAATTATTCCAGTCAGGAATCTTTTTTATCACACTAAAACTGATTTAAAAGGAGAAGCACTCACTAGAGATCCCGTGATCCTGTTTTAGATTCAACACATTACGTCTTTGTACCTAGAATAGGGACTTGCATTTTACAAGGCCCGTTAATAAAAGGCAAGAACCAGTGAGATAAAAAAAATATATAATGAATTATAGAAGCTCTATGCATTGTTTCGTAGAATCTGTTGAAATTACGTCGAGAATATTTGATGGAATCCAGTGAACATAACTGACCAAACTTCAGTCCATAAATGTTTCTCCAGTTGATATTTATCCTTCCAGTTCCTTAAGAAACTTCCCGCTTGGAAGATTTTGAAGACTATGAAGATTTCATTCAATTGATGAAAATGAATCTTCCTTCTAGTTCCTTCAGAATTTTCCTGCTTGGAAGATTTTGAAAGACATGAAGATTTCATCAAATTCATGAAGATGGATCTTTCTTCCAATCTTTCCGAATCTTCAAGCTCGGAACATTTAAAGGAAACAGTCCAAGGCCCAGTTGGAGTGAGAAGATCCCATTGGTATAATATTAAGAATAAACTTGATTATCCACTGTTTTTAACGCATATAACGGAAATGCATTAAACTTATTCCTTAAAAATATCTGGTTATAATACCATTTAAAATTTGATTCTATGACAAGAAAAACGTTTTATTCGTGAAATTATAATAGTTAATGCAATTCCATTAACAAAATAATTTTATTGCTATTTCCTAAGCATATCAACTTGTCCATTACATAAGGTGTTAATATTCATGAGGAATAGAATTTATAATGCAAATCAATGCAGAAAAAAAATCAATGTTACAGAATTTAACTTTTCTTTTAAAAGTATGGTACATAAATAAAAAAAAAAAAGATATGTATAGGAAAAGTCATCGAAAGATTGATAGATAACATCCATTATTTCTAGAAAAACCAAACTGCTTCGAAACCTAATATTTTTTTATTCTATAATGTATCAAACCAGACTACAAAAGGAAATCGATAATAAGGCTTTGGATTGCAAAAAACATCAATTTAAGTGACAGTCTAGAGATTAGCAACATTAAACACGTGAAGATGGAAGATATGCAACTTTCCAAAGTCATTTTCAAATACCTTAATTCTAATCTATAATTGCATTTTATCAGGATCTCTCTCACAATTTGAACGTGCGAAAGAACTTTTATAAAAAAAAAAAAAAAAAAAAAAAACGATGAAACACCTCTTGCATGTTTCATCTTTAAAGTCACTCTACTGATTGAACTCATGATGAGGAAAAAGATAATAGATTATAAACAGTCGTGAACCAATTTATTCGAATAAATTTGTTCTTTTGGCAAGAAACTCTATATTATTCATTGTATAGCTTTAGATGTACAACGAGGATGGTTCAAAAAGTATCTGTGTGTGAAGAAAAATAATTTTATTAAGCCAAGTTGGTGTAACCATTGTGTGCTATCATCTGTTAAATGGCAACAAAACACTGACTGATAAGTCTGTTTTGATTTGCAACGCATCGAGTGGTGGTAGTCATTTTGTGTAGGATTATCACCGTCAATGAGACTTGAATTCATCCCGAAACAACAGAAACCAAGCAGCCACAAAACAATGAGTTGTTTTCGGTGAATCGAAAAAGGGGAAGAAAGTCTCATCAGCTGGAAAAAATGACAACGATTTTTGTGAGTGATTGTTTATTGGCGTCGCGATGAGAAACAACACGAGGACAACTGGCGACGTACCTCGAAATATTAGAACTCGGTCAAGTGACAAGGACTGAATCACCTGAATTGGCCCCTCCCCCTCCAAACTTTCACACCACGCCAAAGGCCATAATTCCACGCCATAATTTCACACCTCGACCAGATTCAACGTGCCTCAACTCTGCTGCACAATGGATCTTAGGTGGCATAGGGACTCGAACCCACAACTCGCCAAAAACAACGCCGGCTGCGAATCGGTGAACTTAACCGCTAGGCAACCACGGCCACGCAAAGATTTTTTTTGAGGGGGGGGGGGGGGGAATGCACGCATGATGAAAGTCATCCTCAAAAACTTCTTAGAAAAAGATAATAATCAACGAACAAAACTTCAGTTAGTTGCCCCAAGTCCCATTCCCATTTCTAATACCCCAATTCACATTTCTAACACGGGTACTTTTTGAACCACCCTCGTAAAAAAATTTGACATTGAAATTTAATAAAAATCGGATACA
>BMAW01122624.1:0-154141 GCA_019974015.1 Nephila pilipes | reverse complement strand
AAAATACTTACTTGAAATAGAAGAAGATGAAAATAGTGACGGAAAGGAAGAAAAGTGAGATCATGGAACAGATCAGGAGAATGAGACTCACTGTCAAAGGAGTTTTCGGCGCATCCTGCGAAAGAAAAAAAAATTGAACTACATACTTATACATATCAAATTCAAATAGAACCACTCAAATATGATCCGCAACAAAACTACTCCGAAAGATTCTTGTAATGATATTGGCCTCATCACTTTTTTTTTCTTATTTATCCTATCCTAAAAATAGAGTTTGGCCTGTGAATCGATGAATCCTGTACGATTTATGTTGGCATCCATTCTTGGATTTAAGAGTGACATTTTTTGCTGGCTTCTGAAAGGTATTTTTGAGACAGTAGGAATAAAGTATAAGCTGGAAGATTATTTGAAACTATTTTTTTTCTTTTCGGTACTATCTGTGTTTACTAAAAGAAGGAATCTTTTTGTAGAATGTATGAAAAATATACGAAGGAGGTAAAAAAACTACCCGTGTTATGGGGGGGAGGGTGAATGATGATAGAATTTAGTAGCGCAAGAACCAAATGTAGCGATGCTGTGCCAAACAAGATGTAACTGTGATCTGGATGTTTGTTGAAGAGAAAATAAATTTAAAAATGATTAATAAAAAGGAGAGTCAAAAACAGATAAGGAACGCCAGAGTACCCCGGGGGCACGTAACCCGAGTTTATCAAAGACAGCAAACCACACGGGAAAGGAAGAGTGGGAAATGGGTTGTCATGTTTGAAAATAGGAATGGGATAACTCACTGTAGTATTATCAATTGATCATTTTTCTTCCTTTTCTAAGAAGTACATAAGTGCAACATTCTTCGCATCGCAATAAATTTAGTCACCACGAATTTTCAGACCGATGAAACGGTCTTCGACTTCTATGGAAGAGACTCACCAAAATTAATCTATTGTTTCATTTGTTGTTTCGTTTTCTGTATATAATGATGAATCCAGGTCTCATTAGAAGTCACAGCTCGATGTGGTATCAATAAAATTTTGATTCGGGAGCAAATAGTAGCTATGTCAAAACTAACCGAGTAATTTATGAAACATTTGTTTCGACGCCGTTCAACAGATGGCAGCACACATTGATAAAATTAATTTGTCTTAGCAACGCCATCTGTTTTCAGAAATAGGAACTTTTTAATAGCATTCGTATAATTTAATAATTTGAAGACATTGTGCCATTATGAATGGCATTGTCCTGATTAAATCTGCTACAAAAATTGGATAACAATCAAAGAGAATATAAAACCAAATAAAAGCAATTGTGATTAGTTTGTAAGAAGAATCACGTTGTCACAGGATTAATTGAGCATTTAAAAAAATTTATTTTAAGTTAGGAAGTAATATTTTTACGTCAGTGTGCGTGCGTGCGTGCGTGTTTCTGTCCCGAAGAAGATTATAGTATTTCATAACTGCTTCATAAACCTACATATATATGTGTGTGGAAAAAAAATCATTAATGATTTGAAAAGGGAAAGCTTCCTATTTCGTTTGCATGCTTTTTGTTAAAGTCATCTAAATGAACAATGAAGTGCATAGAATTCAGGGAACTGATGGATTGCTCTGGATTTAATATTAGTACTCAATAAAATTGAGATGCTATATATATAGCTCGTATTTTGCTTTTCTTCTGTTCAAAAATAAAGGGTGCTTCGCAGATTCCGTAGATGTATTATGTATGAGAATTTGATAAATAGAAAGTTACAAAATTGCATTTTAAAATTGCAAACATATTGTATTTGCGTATTTCTTAAAATGCGGTTTCTTAAGATTCTGGTAAATGTGATTGTAAATGTTCATAAACGACGCACTGAGAAACAACACGAGGGCTACTGGTGACGGACCACGTAATTTGGAACATCGATCAAGGGGCGAGAACGGCACCTGAGCTAGCACCCTACTCTCAGAATTTCTACGCTACCCCTATGGAAGGATTGGGAAACACGACAGATTCAAATTTAACGTGCATCACAACTGCTTCTGTTGTTTCATCTTTCAAGTCGCTCTACGAATGAAACTCATGATGAGAAAAAAGAAAAAAAAAATCGTAAACAGATCATAAATAGTCGCAGACCAACATTTTAGAATATATTTGTCCGTTGAACTATAAATTCTATATTATTCGTTGTATAACTTAAGATGTATCACGAGGGTGGCTCAAAAAGTACCTGTGTTTGAAGACCTATGGAGTTACAAATCACGTTGATGATACCATTATGTGTTTTGCCATCTGTTAAACGACTCCAAAACTAAAGTAAAACTGATTGATAGGACAGTTTTGATTTGTGCAGCGTCGAGTAGTCGTAGTCATTTTGTGTAAAGTTATCATCGAAGAGACCTGCAATCATCCAGATACACCGAAAACAAACCAACAATAAGAAATTGGTTGTTTCCGATGGACCATTAAAGTCGAAGCCGGAAAATAGAAAGAAATGAATTTTTTGTAAGTGATTGTTTATTAACATCACACTGAGAAACAATACGAGGGATATTGACGATGGACCTCGTCATTTTGAGCCTCAGTCAAATGGCGTGAACGATGTCTAAGCTGGCACCTTCCTCTCCAAACTTCAAGAAGGGAAAAAGGGTCCAGATTTAATGTGAATAAGCCCGATACACTGTAGGTCTTTAATAGTATCATGGCTCGAACCCACGACTCAATGAAAACAACACCAACCGCGAGTCTGCAATCATGGCCACTTAGGATTCTCGTTCACTTTTCTCAACATTTACTTGATCCATTGAGGTGATATTGTTCACATTTTAAAATGAATTTATTTCTTAAGCAATGAACATAATGTTCATCTAATAAACATCTACAACTTTCAAACATTGAGCAACATGCATATAAAAATTACGGGAAATTTACATTATAAAATAAAAATTCTATTAAATTCAAATTTTGAAATTTTAAGTACGACCAGTGTGTAGAATGTCATGTTTTTAAGTACTTTCTGTATTTATAAAGTCGTAAATCAGGTAAATTTTATGCAAGATGTCCCTAAAAGCAACTACACAACATACAAATGTATATACAGCCACAGATTATTAAACAGGTCATACATAATTACTTATGCTTGTAAATAAATCCATTAATATATATAAAATATTACTAAATACATAAATTCTTTAAATAAAGACATAAATTTATAGGTATCTCAAAGATTAAATGTCTTCCATTGCTTTTAATCTTAAAAAGTGAGGTTTATTTAAACTCGGTATAAAATAGGCTCCAGTTTCTCATCTATGATGTCCCAGTTCCCTTAGCATCAAAATTTTTTCATTCAAAGTTACCACGTATTGAACCAACTTTTGATAAAGGAGAAGAATTTTTGATGACAACGCAGTTGCGAAGTGGTATTTTAAAAAAAATTTATGCCATGATTTCATTTGCCTCCAAAAAATAACCTGATAATTTTATAACTCTTGATTTATGCAATAAGAAATAGTTGAAAGCACAACTAATCTCACTTACCAAGAGATCTTGAAAGTAATAGCTTACAAATAAAAAATGAAACATTTCACTTTCTGAGAAAGGATGAATCATATCTAATACAAACGCTTGAATCCAAAAACGATAAATGTAAAGTATTAAAAATTGTTGACCCTCTTTCAAAGAAGGCGTCTCACCGACAACCTTTTATTCGTTTCCGCTTAGTCGAATTTTTATATTTCTCTTTTGTGACAAAAATCGTTGTCTGCACTTTACGATAAGGGTACTTAAAAGCTGTAGTTTCGTAAAAGATTCCTATTCCACCCCTGAGCTTCTTTATTGCTCGTTTTTAGGTGCACAAACACCATTTGATTTATTTCATTCTAACATTTCTATTTCTCTCATGCGAAACATAATTTTGTTATTGGAAATTGGAACTCCATTTAAGTTTAAAAAAATAACCCATGATATAGGAAAAAGAAAGAGAAAAAAAGATATCAATGACTACTTTTAACATGAAGTCTTCTGAAATAAAAGTTAATCTAAGTCTCCTAAAAAGGGAGTCTTGGTAGAATCACAATTTAATGAGGTCTGACAGTAGAAACAAAATAAAATTTTCCAATTTGTTAAAAAACAGCCAAATCTCAATTTACATATAAATACTTCAATAATTTCTTAAGCCTTTTTATTTTATTTGTAATATTTCTATTACAATGAATTGATAAAATGTAATCAAACAGCAGCTTTAAGAATAATTGAATCTCCGTTTATAGAATATATATTTTTACTCTACATAAGAAAGAATTGGTTTGAAATATTATTGAAAAGAATATATAATAAAAACAGAAGTAACAGTCTCAAGCCAAGTGTTCATAAAATTTCTTTAAGAATTTTAAACATTTTTAACAAAAATCCTTTTACAAAGCGTCAAACAATTTTCTCTTAAATATTGAATTATATCTATTCCAAGGATTATTTTGTTATATAAAACCTGTTACTGAACTTTTTTTTCTTATTTCACAGTTAACTGGATATTTATGGATCACGCCTACGTTCGAGTATGAATACTGACAACATCTTAAAAGAACCTATTTACTATCTGAAGAGAAATAGATTGATTCGTCTCTAACAAACGACTTCTCTTTCCATAAACTAATTCCTTCTGCTAAGATGTGTTCGTACACCAAGTCACAATCTCATTCCGCCTTCATCTCTCCAAGCTGTGGGACAAAGAAGTCATCTCACGGGAACATATATTTTTCTTTTCGTTTCCCTGTGATATTAATAGGTTTGATGTGTCACAAAGCATGAAATATTTTGAAAAGCAAATTTACTTTTCCTATTTTGGATATGAAGATATATTTTAATATTTAGCTTTATAGGAATAGTGCATTTATTCTTTGAATTTGAATATAATGATTTTTTTTTCGAATTAATGAAAATAGATTGGGTGAATTTTATTTCTTTAGAATAAGCAATTTGACAATGCTTTCATGCAATTCATTCATTTTTCCCCGGAATAAATTGATATTTCAAGGCAAAGTCCTTAAACTTTTGTTCTAATGTGTAGTTAAAAAAAATACTTAAGTTTGAAAATTGGTTTTTAAAAGAAGTTTAATGATGTGTGTGAAAGAAGTTTTTTTATACTATATTATTATAAAACATAAATGCTTTTATGCTATAGTTAACCTAATGCAAACCATATTTTATTTTTGATTAGTTACGCAAGATATATATTATCTACTTGTTTGGAATTAATATAATTCATCAAGAACAAAAAAATTTAGAATCAGAATCGACTTATTATTTCTTCCTTATTTCATCTTACGTTTTCAGAACATTCACAAAAATAATTTTTTTTAAAAAAATAAGGAGTTTATTGAATATGAAATCTTGAATAAAAAAATAGGTTCAATCCTATTTTAGTCCGCGCCTCAGTGATGGGAAATAAAATGGTGCCAAAAAGCACATTAGATGCTCTCGACACTACCAACCATTTAAATAATATAAACCTATTAGATATTGTATAATAATGCAATCCAATTAGATATAAAATTATTTGGCTCATTTTTCTTCTCTGACCAGTGCGTGGGCAAAAATAAAATTTTAACAGGTAGATTCAGAAAATTAATCTTTGTTTTGGTCCATTTTACGGTAGTTATCAATGCAACCTGCGTCAACCCTTTTGTTTGAATTAATTATCTTTTGCTTGTGGCATAGAAATATAAATTCTTGGAGCACTCAGAAGTAAAATTAATTCACATAAAGTACGTAATATTCAATACTAAAATAGAATAAAATAACTGTTGAAACAGGTAATAAAAATCATTACCTAAGAGTTTTTAATACAAGAACTCCTTTGTCAAGAGACCTAAGATGTCTAAAAATTCAAAACTGTTCCAAGCACAAAAAAACTCAAATTCAACAGGGAGGGGTGAAAATCAATTGCAGTAATGGCTGAAAAATAAAAAAAAAAGCAATCTTCTCTTCAGATATCAATGTTTCTCTTCGTTTCGTATCATCACGATGTACTGGAGGGGGTGTATGTAGCAACTCCCTTCTACAATACCATTAGAAGTTAAAATGCCTTGCTAACCAGCCCGATCAGATGTCTTTTTCCGAGGTATCGGGGGATGTAGTTCTACCCCGGGGAGGGGGATTGAGTTGTCATGGATTTATGGGTATCTAAACCCAATAGGACTATTAGCGACGGACCTCGTAATTTTGAACCTTGGTCAAGCGACGAGGACGAAACTTGATATGGCACCCCATCTCCAAACTTCCACACCACGCCAACGAAAGGACTTTGAGCCACGACAGATGTAACGTGCATCAGCCCCTGCTACACGGTGGGTCTTTGGCGACTGAACCCATGACTGAACGAAAACCGCCGGCCACGAATCCGAAACCATGACCACTAGGCTACCGCGCCCACATCAATTTGCAGGACAACAGATTCTGAAGTTGGCAATTGTGATGTTTTTCCATTTCTCCCGTTGGGGAATTTCATTCGTTTATTGATTAGGCGGAGTCAAGGCTCTTCTCGTCTTGGTCAGTTTACACAGTGCATTCAAAAGGCTCCAGACCTGATCGCACTCAGATCATATAACACAAATTACACATGTACATTTAATATTAAGCTTTTACATACTCTCTCACAATTCAATACAACACATGAACGATTGTATAGGTCTGTAAGCGTCTTTCGGAATGCCTCGATTCCAGTTCTGACATCACTGCCACTTTAGTCTCCTCTATCGAACTGTCCCACTACCCCTTCATCTTCAATTTCGACTCGGGAAACGAATAATAGTTCGGAGGACAGATGTGTTGAGTATCGTGGGAGGGTAATGAAATCAACCTGTCTCACCAAAATATGCTGTCTAAGGATGTACTTGTGAGACACTGCATTGCTATTCAAGAGACGCCATTTCTATTGTCCAAAAAAACCGGCCTCACACGCCACATTTTTTGAAACGCCTATCTAAAACATATTTGTAGAATTCCCAGGTTACAGAGGAACTTGGACAGCAAGATTCTTTTGCACAGTAATTTGTATTCTTGTGCAAAAAAATTTCGCATAAGAATGCGGAACAACATTTTCATCATTTCGTCTGAAACGTGAACAAATTAATCTCTCATCGTCTTCGATGCAGTCTCTTCCTGCTTTAAACGTCAGAAGCTACTCAAATACTCGGGAACGACTTATTGCCTCGTCATCATATTTTACGTTTCTGTGACCTATTTTCACACTTTAAAACAAAATTTGAAGCTATTTGTTGTAACATTTAGCAAGTTAAGAAAATATATGAAACGACAAATAAATCGAATATTATCGGATCAAACAATATTTGATATTAATTACTACGAGTTTTCAATTCAAAACTTTTATATATAGCAAAGCAAAAGCTATATTTATAAGACGCGAACTTTATCTAAATCGAAGTTTTAAATTTGTTTCAATACTTACCGTGGTGGTAAAATTTAGACATTCACTATAATTTGTCCAGTTGCCCCATAACCATTTGCCGTCCTTGTCGCATATTCTGTAGGCCTTAGCCCCTGAAAAAGAAAAGGAAAAAAATGGATAATTCTACATTTTTATAGCTCAGTCAATGAAGATTGATATTATATCTTTAAATCTTCGAGAACATAATCTTCACAACGCTATTAAAAGTGTTAAACAGTTTCTTCACATTTAAGCCATTAAGTGACATTTTTGGTGTGGAGATAAAAGATTTCTCCATAGCCAGAACCATATGCTTTCGACTAAAGGAAATAAATGAACAACGAATTTTCGTAGTGGTACATTTTGTTTACTCCAAGTCTTTATCAATCTTCCGAACATGTTAAGAAAATTAGGAGTCTGTTATAAAAGGGTATTCTAAAGGTTTAATTATTGCTAAGAAATAACCTAAGAATCTGGATAAAATTTATTTAGCCTATTAATTGATCCTTGTTTACATAATGTAGTAAATGACAGCAGCTACTTATGCAGATTTCTTTTTAATCTCAGAAAGCCGTAGATTAAAATAACCCAAAAAATAGAGAAAACTATGCTAAAAAAATCTAACAATTCCACAGTGATGGCATTCGAATGGTCAAAACACCCTGGGAGAAATGTATAACTCTGGATGTTGTCTATGTAGAGAAGTCTTAAGAATAGCAAATAAAAATTAAGTTTCTATCTAGATCACTTCCAGAAATAACAGACTTTTTGATGCTGAGGGTTACTTCAATCTGTGGCTTCCTGAAACCAAACAAATCTACATTAATAGCTGTAATTTATAACATACTTACGTAAAGATCAATTAATATGTTAAATAAATTTTATCCAGGTATTTCGGTTTTTTCTTTGTAATAATGAAAGCTTTACGATTCCTCCTCAAAGAGTACCAGAGTCGTTTATAATTATTGTAGATTTCATAACAAATATTTTATGAAATTCATTTTTTTATTTTTGCATTTATTATAATATAGATATAAATATCTGAAATATTTTATAAATCTCCCTGCCCTCACCTTTCTTTTTGCTTCCCTGCCTCTCTAAAAAAGTCTAATCTTTTGTTTGTATGTGCTGTTTTAACAATTTAAAAAGTTGAGGAGTAATATAATATTTAGTTAAAAATTTAATATGCTTTTCATTCATTATTCATGATACATTTTTAACAAAAAAAAAGATTTTTCAGTTCAGATTTTTGCATACTGAAAACCTATACATATAATATTTTGCAGATTCTTGCAAAAACTCTAATTATGAAGGACACCTCGTTTGCCTTTTTCGATATCTCTATATAGACCACTTTTTTGCAGCTTCTTTTTTCGAAATTTCTGATGTTTTCTAGTTTTTAATCTACTGTAACTGCCAATTTCTACTTTATTGCATCTAGGATTTTGTTTCCTCCTAATTAATATTTATGTAAAGTTTAGTTAGCCGGGTTTTTTTTTTTTTTTTTTTTTTTTAAATTTCGTTATAAATAGGCGTCTTTTGTATAACGTGTTTTCATTACAAGAAAAGGTACTTGTCTATTATAGCGGCTCCCAATGATTAATCGCCAAGCGACGAAGATATATCGCCAAGTAGGTTGTATAAAAAAAATAGGCTTCACGAGTTTGGCGACGACTTCGCGTGATTGTAATTTGACGGGTGACGCTATTACGGACAAGTACCCTAGAAAAATGCACATGCTCAAAAGAACAGGCGCATTTATAAGAAGCCATAGTCACATTGTAAAATATTCATACAGATCATCTCCTAGTTTCCTTTTGCTTTTATATTGGTAATTAATTTATTTTCAGCTCCTAATACGCCTTTAGTTTCATTATAATATGAAATTACAATCTGGTTTTTGTTCTTTCCCCTTCAAAACATTCATCTTATTCATAAACTTCATAATTAAAAGGAAAATAATCTATTCTTTGAAAATAATTTTCTATCAAGCGACATCTATCGAGCATTACTTGAACTAAAGATATAACAAAAATGCAAAATTTATTTTTTATATGCATTTTAGTGACATAGGTCGATTAGACTAAGTCAGATATTATATCCCTTTCTTTTTCTGTCAAGAAAAAAGTAACTCTCTAGAAGTCTAAGAAAATTATGAACTACATAACTGTATTTGTGTGTGAGGAATATATTATAAAAATAAGATGAATTATTTAAAACTATGCGATCAGTCATGAATTAAATTATAAAGACGGATCTATAAGACTCATTCAAGGTAGGAAAATTAAAGTGTTATTAAACTTATTATTAATTTTCAAAAAATTTGAAAACGAAAAAAAATATTCTCATGAAGTAGGTTTAATTAAACATAATAGAACACCATCTACATTTTATTTAAACAGATTTACTTTGCAGCATTGTAAACTAGTAAATTTCTTCTTTTAAATGTATAATTTTGAAGTCAATTATATTTTGAAGAATTATTCACACGTTAAAATAATTAGATATTTGTTTTAAAAATATTAAATACATAATAGTTTATATTTTTTCTATACAAAAATTGGAATCTTGTAAAGTTACCTATAGTATATGTCCGCAAGAAAAGATCTCTTTAAAGAAAAATCTCTCTTTTTTTTTTCTAAGAGACAAATAATTTAATGATCTTATTAAAAATTTGAAAGAAAGAACAAAAACGTTATTTTCTTCAGATTTTCATTAATTCTAAGCCGAAAAGAGCAGAATAACAGGGCGCAGAAAATAAAATTTGCTATTAGCACTTTCAAACCTTTTTTTATATTTGATATTTTTGTTATTGAATCACCATTTTATTTTGTATTTTTTGTATAATTTATTCAGAGGAATAAAAAAAGCAACATCCTTTGTAAACATTAACAGATTATCCATAAATGGTTTCAATTATTATTGACTTATACGAGACAAAATTATTTATTTTAATTAGAAGTCGAGAAGAAGGTAAAATATTTTCAAAAAACTGGTTTGGTGTTATTAGCGTCGTTCTGGAAGCAATATGATGCCATTGGTGACGGATCTCGTAATTTTCAACCTCGGTCAAGTGACGAGGACGACACCTGGGCTGATACCCCATCACCTAACTTCCACACCACGCCATTGGGAGGACTTTGGACCCCAACAGATTTAAACGTGCATCAGCCCCGGCTACACTGCGGGTCTTATGTGGCATCAAGCCTCGAGCACACAACTCGACCAAAACCGACGGTAGCGAGATCGTTACAATGACCACTAGGTTACTGCGGCCACTACAAAGTTATTCAAGAGTTTCATTAATCCTCTCTATGACGATACAGAGTGATGAAAACATTACTTCATAAGACTTAGCTCAATAAATAAGTTTCTTTCTAGATTCTAACAATTTATCCTTTTGAAACAGTAACTCTATGTCACCCAGTTTACCTTTCAAACCTCAGAAATCATTCCGAGTCAAAACTCATCAAATTTCCTCTCTAAATGGTTGATCAAACCTCAAAGGAACTAATTCATTGTTAAAGGGAAGGAGAACTGAAAGGCGCATAGAGATATCTCCCAACCCATCCGACCGCGCCCTATGGAATCTCCTCCAAATAAACCATCCGCGCCAACAATTCGAAGGGAATGGTGCGATTTGAATTTCTGTGCTCATGTTGCTTTCAATTACGGCGCAATCAGTTTCTCGGAGGTGGAGTTAGGACCTGTCGACGGCGCTTTAATGAATTTCAATAGCGAAATTGCGGAAGCGATTGACTTCACCAAGTAGGAAATAATCGCCTCGGTCCGAAGGGGGATTTAGAAGTGATTAGGAAGTAGAAGCGATCTTTAATTTTGCTGAAAGGAATGCCGGGAAAATGAGATTTCTTTCGAATTATCTGTATAATCTTTATTAGTATAATGAGTTTTTCATTGCACTTATATCTTCCTATAGATGAAAACTTTAATTGTTTTGTTTTAATGCCTACATCACGAAAACCACATACAAATATTTATCACCCAAAAAGAAGCTATAATCATTAAAATGATTTTTTTAAAAAAGAAGTTTTTTTAAAAGATAATTGCAATGTATAATTTAATCAGTCAAAGTTTCAATTGAACTATGAATTTTTCAATTGATAAAAATTCATAGTTCAATAACATTTTATTTATATTCTCAGTCTTATGAATTTCTTATAATATTTAAAAGGAAATGAAAATATTAAGCTGAAGAACTTTAATATGCTGTTATAAAGAAATTTAAAGAAAACTTCACATTAATACAATTGTGTTTGAAAAGGAATCGACTTTCTTTCATAAATTATACAAGTATGAGGGTACATAAATCGTATGAAAATCTGCTTTAAACTATTTATTGTTTATTAACGATGCACTTAGAAGGAACTCGAGGGATTTTTAGTTTTTTATTCGCGACTCACCTCGCAATATTAAGCTTCTGTCAAGTGATATCGAAGCTGATACCTCACTCTCCTAGCTTCCACCCCATGCTAACTTGTGGACAATGAACCCTGTCTGATCTTAAGGGAATCAGGCCAACAACACGACTAGTAGTTAGTGGCATCAGGCCTCGAACACACGACTGGACTAAAACAACGCCTCATGACCTCAGTCACACGACTATCGTTGCCTTTCTAATTTTTGAAATCCAATTACAATTATTATAATGCATAATTCTAAAAACATTGTATGCTCTTTCGAACTTTCCATCGTTTTTTCGCATAATCAAGTCACGAGAGTGAGACCTGAGATGACACCTTTTCAACCTTCCACACCGAGCCATAGATCCTCCAAAGATTTAATGTGCATCAGCCCCACTACAAAACGGATCTTCAGGGGAATCAGACTCGAAACCGCTGCTCTATGGAAACAGTTCTCTTGAGTTCGTGACAATGCGAAATCAATAGCAAACTGCTATTTAAACTAAAATTTACTTTAATTTTGCTATTAATATCAACAGTTCTTTGTTTGAAATCGTAAAATTGCGTAGCTTTCATATATTTCTTAAACTTCGAAACTCGCACTTAAGTGTTTTGTGAATTATTTGGTAATTTTTATACAGTACCATGCATTTACTGAAGCCATTTGGGTTTCACGATTTCCGAAAAGAAATAAGGAGCCTAATATTATTTAATTAACAGGATTTCATCGTCCTAGAAGATCGTTTTGTAGGAAGTTTGGTGCACGTATTATACAGATAAATGGGGAAGAGAAAGACGAAGTAAAAAAAAAATATTGCATTTAACATCACTAGGGAGAAATGTTTTGCTGCGTAAAGATAAATATAATAAAAACAAATAGGTCAAATTTTAATAAAAAGTATAATCAATAGTTCTCGTACAATATATTGAATACAAGGTTTATTTCATTAGTAGCCTGTTAAAATTCAACTATGTCTTCCATGATTGTCGTTTTTAGTGGGCTGTTTTCTGCAGGAATACAAGCGATCATCTGCATTATACTAATATTTTCTGTTTCGCTGAAGAGTGCATGCATTCCTGATTCAAGTGATCTTTGAAAATCCACAAAAGCACAAGTTATAAGGATTGTATGAACACGCCTGGGCGCGAATGAGATGCCCCACGCAGAACGACAATTTTGGTGTTAGTCTTCTTCGGGGAAATCACTCCGGGAGTGTTTTCACTCTATTTGGCAATGATTACTTTTCTGTAACACTAATACATTGGTATTTTTTATCATCTTGCATGCTTCCCGGCACCAATCATTTTTATTACAAAAAAAAAAAAAAAAAAAGCACCTGAACAGTATAAATTTTCTCATTAAACGATATCATTTCATTGACAGTATCCAAATACAGAACGCCTTATTATAACCACCTCGATACAAAACTTTATTTGCATTTACAGCACGAAAATTTTGAAACCTACGACAAGAAAACATTCTCACCTGGTGGTAGCACGATGCTTTTGACATCTAAGGAGGGAATGTACTGCAAAACGTACCAGCACGATCTCCAAGCGGTTTCGTTAGCCGGAATTGCTGGCCAGCACAGGACAGAATCAAACACAGGTTCGCAGTAAGGTTCATCTGAAAAATAAAACAGATAGAAAAATATGAAAATTTGAATTTTATTTCATTTTCTTCTAAATATTCGAAAGGTTCTTTTCTAGAGACATTGATTAAATATAAAATAGATCAGTATCTAATTAAATAAACAGTTCCCGCAAAATTAAATGCCAATCACTGTTGCACGCTTTCGCCAAACGGTCTTTTGAGCGTTGGAGGTTTATGCAGTTAGTGCTTATATTCTTTACAAAGAAAAAAGTATGAAGAAAAAAACGCGAAACTTCCTTAAATCGTTTCAAATTTGTAAAGCGGTTAATTAGCCAATGGAGAGGGCGGCCGCGGAAGCTTTGTAGTCATGGTCAGGAACTAGCGGCTGGCGTTGTTCCACCTCTTTCTTGGACTTCATTTCTCTTCTTAAATATATTTTCGTCTTAAAATCAAATACTGGTATCGTAAAAAGCAAAACTGTAATAGTGATTCATTAGAAAAAATAGTAGTAGCAAAATGGAATATTTTTTATTTATGTTCATTTAATTTTAAATTTTGTGACTGAAGTTTGGAGTCGTGATGAAAGAATTTTGTTTATTAAAAAATTATCAATTCCTTATTTTTATTTCTGAGTCTAATACATTTTGTAATGCACTTATTATCGTTCATCTAAACATTAAATTTAAAGGAGTATTTAATAATATTGTTTTATGCCTTTGAGAACGAGAGCAAGAGAAGTATTCGTATAATCAGTTTCGGGAGTCACACTGTATACTTAAATTATTAAATAAAACTTTTAGTGAAGAAAAGTATTATATTATTACTAATTATACTGCCTTACAATATGAAAGCTTTCACACCTTTGAAAAGCATGTAAGTTTATAGAATAATTACTTATTTTATATATTATTCGCTAAATTAAAAATAATTTCTTCACTGCTATTTTTATAACACTTTCAATACTCTTTTGAGTTCCATAAAAACGAATTTCGTAAGCAAAGCACCTCAAAAAAATACACACATTCTTATTACTAATTACTTAATTTCAAAACTTCAACATCATTAATTAACTATTTAGAGAAAATATGTTGTTACGAACTCAGAAAAAAGTGGGGGGGGGGGCAAAAAATTTAAATTGTGATAGAAAACATCTAAACAGGCAATTGTCACCATACAATACATAGACAGAGAGCAAGTGGTGAACCACTAGAGGGCGCTGTAATAGAAATCATAAAGCGCGCGCGTGTGTGTGTGTGGTTAAAGTGTGTGTGGTGTATGGAGGTTATTGCAAATAAGCGAATATCGTTACACATAAGAAATTTAAAGATATATTTTTTTTAAATTCATTTGCTACTGAAGATACGTAAAAGGATGCATGTGTTTTGATCAGATAAATAAAATGATCTTGCATGTGTTTACTGTCAGATGTGAATCTACGATAGCAAATCGATTTACTACTCAAAATGTGGAGCACTGCATTCTCTTAGTCTTTAAATCAACGTTCATGAAGCAGAATATAAAAATTTATAATGCGCAATACTTCCAGTATTGTCTCACATTATTTAAATTCATATACTCCTTGCTGTCAGCGAAAATAAATTTTTTTAGGCGCAACAATAGTTCGAATCTGATATCTAAAAAGCATACAACATATTTCAGTTTTCAGATGTTCAATGAGTTTCGAGAATCCATTGAAAAATTTGCACTTCGAAAAAAAATCATTTTCTTATACCGATAGACCAAAATGGACGACAGCCGCAACAAATTCTTGATTTTTATTGCGTGCATTGGCAGCGGAGGAATTCTGAAGCTGACACTTCTGTCTTCTGAAGAAAGAAACGTAAAATCGCTCTTGAAAAGTTTTCTTCGTACAATCTGGGCTAATAAAACTCAGTTCATGGGTTTTATAGTTTGTTTTTACGATGGACTTCGGTGTAATGGCTAAAAGAAGATTATGGAATTGGTAAAAAATTTATGGTGAAAGCGTTTTATGCGCATTCACCATAAATTGGTAGGGAAAAAAAAGAAAAGTCATGTGTTGAAGTGAAAAAAAATCAGAAAAAATAAGTGTGCCGTATACATTTTCCTTTGTAAAATATCTGATGAATATCAGAAAATTCATTTGCATCTGATAAATTTCTAACGAAATGTTTCCTAGTAAAATGTACTTTTTAAATTAAGTTAATAAAATATAGTAAAGTTTAAATTTATTGCCAAGAAATTACCAAGACATCAGGTTACAATTTATTCTGCATATTAATATATTTTTACGTATGTAATGTTGTAAATTACAGCTATTCATGTTGATTTGTTTGGTTTCAGGAAGTCGTAAATTGAATTAACTCGTAGTATCGTAAAGTTTTAATTATTATCACGGAATGTCGCAAAATATATTACGAAAAATAATTTAGATCGAAACTTAATGTTTATTTATTGTTTTTCAGACTTCTACACAAGATCGAACTCTATCTTCTCCATACATCAATCTGTGGCTTTCTGAATCCAGACAAATCAATATGAATAGCCGCAATTTACAACACTATATACATAATTATTTAATTAATATGTAGAATAGTTTAAGCTTTGTGATACTCCCTCGTATGATGCTGAATTAATTCTCTGTGTTACACTTTATTTGCAAATAATACCATGATTTTAATATAGTGAATTCATTTTTGACATTTTCCCCTTTTTTTTCCTTTCGAGATTGAAAGAAAACACCATTTAATACAAGGTATTTTATCGTTAAATAAAACGAACAAGTGAAAATTACGAATAAAGGCACTTGATTACTTTTGTTGATTTCATATTCTTTTGGAACGACAACTCTTTTCATATCGAATGATTAAACTTTATCAGTCTTAATGTGTTTACGTACATTCTGAGCCTGTGTAGGCGAAAAAATACACAACAAAGTATTTCGTCCTTCTATATAGCAGCTTTCAAACTTAATTCGAACATTTATTTGATCGTATATTCTCGAATCGGTAAACGATACAATACGAATAGAAGATTAGTACGGTAAAATGATAATTAAAAAAAGTCGTAAAAGTAATTTTGTGGTAAAAATGGGATCAACTGTTCCAAAAGTTGTTACATCCGATCTCGCCATTAAAATTGTGAGTCACTGAGATTCAGTAATTAATCAGTGAAGAAACAAAGAAACACTCAATGCAAGAAAAGTAAGCTGGATGTTTTTCAACAACATTAAGATACTATGCAAAGTCATACATTTATTATGCAAGTGGGGCTGGGACTCTCCCACGTTCTCAACAAAATAATACCAGAAACTTTTACGTGACTGAACATTTTTAAATGTGAATTCGAGTCACGATTGAATCAATCCTATCAGTAGTGTAAGGCACTACTTATTACTATTCAGCAGTCTACCTAATTATACTATTCCTTCCTATTCCTACTACGCCTTACTTATTATTGTTATTCCTTCCTCCATCTTTCTATCATTGTCCTATCTATCCGTCTGCTATAATATTTCCTCACTCTGTCTTCTTATTTTCACCACATCTCAATTTATACGAAAAACGGTAATTCTAATTTACATTATTTAGATTCTTGGAATCAATAAGTAGAGGTTAATGGCCGTGCTAACGCATGAGCCAAACGTTATGTACTTGTGATCTAGACAATGAAAAACTAGAAAAAAAAAAGTTTGTTGACAAGAACTGTCTAAAATACATAAAGATAGCTAGGGTAACCCAGGGACGCGTCAACCGTGTTTACCTAAAATAGTAAACCCCATGGTAAGGAAAATGACCTCTAGGGTTCATAATACCCGTTCTAACCTGAAGAAAATAAGCCCTGAGGGGTTGTTAGAATTGGATAACGTCTGTAGCGACTTCCTTCTACATCGGCGCCACTGATTAAAAGGCCTTACTCAACCAGCCCGAGGAGATATCTTTTCGGCTTGATTGGTAGGCCCGTCATCTTCGGATCCCTTGGACCAGGGTTCGAATCTGCGCTGCCGTTTCGCGACCGCCACAAGTGGTGACCCCGGACAAGAACACTAGATGGCAGCACGACTGTCTGTACCTAATAATTGCATATGCCCGACGATCACCGTTAGTGGTGACTCTGGGCTTGAGCCCTAGGTGGCAGCACGGCCTATTCTTACTGCATATGTTCCGATGCAGAAACGCTTGTCTCTGTGTGTCTTAAGACAAGCGCGTGCGACTCACTACTAGTGATATTCCGGTTCTGGCGCACGTTTCGGCGCCTTCTGGCAAAAAAAAGACCTTCTGAACTAAATGGCGCACGTTTATCTCCATTCCGTATCATCACGCTGCGATGATACTGGAGGGGGAGTGTGTAGCGACTTCCTTCTACATCGGCGCCACTGATTAAAAGGCCTTACTCAACCAGCCCGAGGGGATATCTTTTCGGCCTGGTTGGTAGGCCCGTCGCCTTCGGATCCCTTGGTCCAGGGTTCGAATCTGCGCTGCCGCTTCGCTACAGCCACACGTCGTAGAGACTTCCAAAAAGCTAGTCAAAGAACTATGGTTTCCTAGGAAAGCGAAGCTGTTATTTGGCGGTCGCAAAATTGCTGTAGATGACATCATTAAAACTATGTCTGTGTAAAACTAGATTGCGCGATTACTTTGAATAAAAGTAGAACGTGAATCAACGGGGAAGGTATGATTTCCTAGGAAAGAATTTATTAGGAAAATTGAAAACGTCAACCATCGCAATATTCCGACAGCTTAATATTGGAACCACTTTCTTAGGAAACCGTAGCTAAAGTGGTACGAATTATGTGACGTCACGCTTTTTAATTATCAGCATCTCTTTTCCCAAAAATCATTACGAACTATATCCGTGTCATTGTATTTTTGTTAGACGCAGCAAATTTAATAAATGCACCAGAAGACTGTTCCTAAAAGACTTAAGTTGCCTCTTTCAAAGTCTCTTCTTCATCCTTTTCTACTTCCTGAAACTGGACTTATTGAAGATTCACAAGTTTTGTGAGCCGATAAGAAGAATTAACCCGAATCCAGACGAAAAAATTCGAAAGGAAATAATTTTATCGATGCCGGATTATAGAATGTGCCGAACCGTCGAATGACGGATTAAAGTGCGCTTATTGTTTATTTTAATGACATTTTTTTAAAAATATTTCAGAGCAAACTTTTTCTAAAAGAGCTTAAATATTATTTGTAAAGAAAAAAGACAGTAAAAAATATTTTTAACAATTGTAAAATAATTTTTAAGTGTGTTTCTAATTCTTTACTTATACATTAAATATCTTTTTTTATTCAGTGTTTTCGATAGTAATAAAATTTTTAATTTTTAAAAGCCATCTTTTGTCTCATAAGTGGATTTTTTTTTTCTATCCGAAAACTGGTCTCATGTTAATCATCCGAAAATAAATCACACACCAGAGAGAAAAGGAAAATTAATAAGCGTTTTTTTACAAAAAAAAAAGAAAAAAAAACTCGTAACCACCTTAAATCAATGTTAATGACGATACATGTTCAATCCAGAAGATTATTTTAATGAAGACTTCACTAATTAAATACTTCTACTTCCGAAGAATCACAAAAAAAGTTAAAAATATTAAGCAGTTAAAAAATTTAACACCGAAGAGTCTTTCAAATCTAAAAAAACTTAATTGCTGCATAGTCACTAAAGAGACATGTTTTATAAGAAAGAGTTAATGACTAGAGTGTATTAATTATTAAAGCGTTTTGTAAGGGATTGGCTATTTTGTTTTTAATGAAATTATGCCCTTTTTTTTTTTTCTTACTCGTTTTAATAAGGTAGTTTCTTGAAAACATATCATTTAGAAGATTTGTCTCCAATTTAAAGTAATCAATTATTCAGTCAAGAAACAATTTCATGATAAACACGTTCGAGAACGTGAATGACATGGAAGGACGATTGAACGTCAGAAATTTTAAAAGATCAAAACACGCTCGTCGAAATGTATGACTCTGGATGGAAACTATCTATAGAGAAGTCATATGAATAATAGTTAAAAAAAAACATTCTCTACCTCAATTATTTTGGTAATAATTAAAACTTTACGATACTGAGATTACTTCAACCTATGGCTTCCTCAAATCAAGCAAACCAATAATAACATCTGTAATTTATAACTTTATATAGGTGAGTTGTCTATCTCCTACGCATCTTCAACTGGAGTTATGAACTTAATGATTATTTAATTAGACCTTAAAATGGCTGTAAAGTTCAGAAATGAAGGACGGCTGTCGCATAATGATTTAATTTTTTACACCAGAAATTTAAGATTTAAAAGGCCATTACGAACGCAATACCTGTGTGCAAAATTTCAACTAATTGGGCGTTTTTAAGTGCAAGGCCCAGGCCCTCAGACTCTTTCAAGTCCGTCACTGTTGGAGCATACCATAGTTTTGTATTGTCATCGGAGTTATAAGTTAATGTAAAATTTCAACTCGATCAGACGATAGGAAGTTGAATACAATGCAATCCTATAAGTTCGCAACCACTTGAACCTATCATTGCATTGAATTGTCATCGGAGTTAGTACGCGTATGCAATTTTCAGCTCGATCGGATTATAGAATGTGGATCAAAATTCGAGTATAAGTTTTGATCAGGATAGACATTTTTCATATATACATGCGTTACAATTGAACATGTCAAGTTAAATTAAAACTTGTAATAAGTATTGTGTATCATATATAATAATACACGTCTTCAAAAGTATTGTACTCCTATATTCCGGCGCTTCACCTTTCGCAGCTAGTGGTTTTCCGACCCCGTGGAAGGAGAGAGTATCGACCTTGAGAGTTGGCGACCTTGATGCGAGAGCGTTGTTTCGAACCCTAGACCAGTGGGTCGGAAGAAAAGTTGATCGCTTTTTATCATGCCTTAATCAACTGGGCCAAAAAGGCGTCTAATCGGGCTAGTTACCAAGGCATTTTAACTTCTGGCGCTGTTGTAGAAGAGAGTAGCTGCATACTCCCCCTCCAGTATCATCGTGATGATACGAAAAGAAACATTGGTTTGTGCAGACGTTTGCTTTGATTTTTTTTCAGCCATTACTTCAATAGATATACATCCCCTCCCCGTTGATTTGAGTTTTGCTTGGGACAGTTTCCATTTGAGTCATCTGCTGTCTCGTGTTGAGTGGCTCGTCGACACGTGCGCCAGAGCCGTTATATACTAGTCATGATTTGTGTGCGTTTGTCTTAGTTAGACATACAGAGGGAAATGTTTTTTGCTTCAGAGGCATATGCAATCAGTAGGTACAGACTGTGCTGCCATCTAGTGTTCAAGTCCCGTGTCACCACTTCGGCGCTAGTGGTTTTCTGACCCCGTGGAGGGGGAGAGTGTCGTCGGTTGGCGACCTTGATGTGGTAGCGTTGATTCGAATTGTGGACCAATGGGTCGGAAGAAAAATCGATCGGTCGCTCTTTATCATGCTTTAACCATCTAGGCTAAAGAGAACGCCCTATTCGGGCTAGTTAGTAAGGTCTTTTAACTTCCGGTGCTGTTTTAGAAGAGAGTCGCTGCAATCCTTCCGGCTTTGTCAATAATCAGATGTTTTTACACAGGCAGATAACTCTTATAGATATTATTTTATCCGTTCTTCTTTTCAATGAATCTTCTCCGGGATGAAACAATGTTGACGATTAATACAAAATATTACATTTTTTGTAGTTTTAGTTATTTCGTGTGTTTTACCCTTTATATGAGTGTACTGTATTAAACTTTTTATAATAATACATAGCTTTTGCTGTTTAAATACGTTATTGTTATCAATTTTTCCAGTTATTCGATGTTTTCAGAAGTTAGGCAATGTTTTGGTTTTTCTTACGATATATATATATATATATATATATATATATCTTTTTTTTCTTGTCAAGTTTTTTTGACATGGGTTCCCATAATAATTTAATTTGCAATAACAATATTAAGAGACACTGTGAGGGGCAAAAAAATTCAAAATGAAATCAAGCAAAATTAAATGATCGAGTTTTATTGAATCAGCGTTGATCGAAAAAGAGCTAAACAAAATCTTATTGCATTAATTCAAGTTTCTTCTGAGCTGAATACTTCATTGATTAATAATTATTTCAAGTACTAATTATATATATTTGCTCTTTATACAAAATTTAGTCATGCTATGCATCTAATCTTACAGCTGATTAAAAGTCATTGAAAGATTTTGTAAAAATTTAGGAAGTATCAAAAAAAATTGGGTCATTTCTTCCCGCATGAAGAAATGCAGGGTCAAGTATAAAAAAGTTGTTCCTGAATATATTAAAAATATACTTAGTTTGACATTTTTATTCCTGCTTATATTACAATTGAAACATATCAAACAATACGCTAAATAATATTTAAATTTGCAACAGCTTTTATTCAATCTACCAAATTTTTTATTAAACATTACACTTGAAAAAAGAATTATTTTACTATCAAATATAAATATTGAGGCAGTAAACGGCTAAAAAATATTTCGAGTTAATATCTGCTAACAACAAATTCTATAAAATATAACATTCAAGTTGATGATCGGAAACTTGGAACGATTGATTAAAACAAATCACGGGTTTATATAGATAATCCAACCTCAACAACTTCAATTTGAAAAAGAGCATACGCTGGGTGTGGCATAGCACATATAACTATTGCACAAGCAATGTATAGAACTAGATAAAATAGAAAGATTCAATATTATTCTGTAAAATGAATTAGAATTCAAATGCATTCCTAAAACAGAGATGTCCATCCAGATTTAGTTCTGTTAGAGGCGTAAGAGAGTAATTATCCCTCAACTCTCTTATTTTCTAACTATTGGAAACCAATAAATCAAACGAAAGCAAGATAGTGCTACTATTTCCTTGTATTTTTCTTCATTACTTAATTAAGACTAAAAAAATTGAACATTTAGAACACACCGTCGTACTTCAGTAATAAACATTTAATATGACTATTTTAAATGCCAAGGGAAAACAATTTTAATGTCACTGTGAGTAAAAAACATAAAGATGTTAACATAAGAGTAAAAAGATGTTTGAAAATAATCAATATGTATAGGACATGACTTAGAATTGGATTGTTACACTTCCATTCATTATTACTGGGCATAAGAATTAATGCTGATTAAAATTAATTAACGCTGACTCATTGGTATAGGATTAATATTTCCTTTTTATAGAGTTCTATGAATCTTGTTACTAGTCTCGTCAGTTATCTTAAATGTTATTCTAATAATAAGATCTAAATTTCAACCTAAATTCCGGCACATCCCAAGTAAATAAAATAGTTATTTTTATCTGGAATATATGTTTATTAACGTCTCAAATAAGAGGGAGGGGGATGCTCTCAAACAGTTTTCGAAGTTTATTCGTGAGATCTAACAAGTTTTATAATCTACCAAAGAACACACTTACTGGAATATGATGCGAGTACTTCCTGTTATTAATTCGAAAGAAGATGGGAAATTAAATATTTAATCAAAGTGAAATGCTAAATGTTATTTAAGAGGGGGGAGGAATTCGCGAATTGCCCATGTTACAACTTGAAAAATTATTGTTCGCCTCAAAAGGCAACATTTTTGCGCTAAATGTAAAATTTCTGTCTGAAGGGTGTCAAAAATTACCTTTTGACGATATATAGCATTGATAATGCAAGTTTGCGTCCCCATTGTATGTTGCCATCAGATAAATAACATAGAAATAAATATGACACTGATTCGTTGGTTAGTTTTGACATAGCAGCCACTTCCTGCCGTATCTGAATCTGATAGTTTTGAGCTGTCTTCATTTTGCGTCAAATTTTCTCTGTCGATGAGATGTTTATTCATCATTATATATCGGAAACCAGGCAAAATCAAAACAATGGGTTGTTTCCGATAAGTCGGGTTACATGCAGTTTTATTAAGTGAAAGAGATGAAAGTTATGGACAGATTTTGAATGCAAAGGATCCCATAACTTTTAGGCTTTTTGGAAAAAGGAAAAACAATCGATGCACAAGTACTACAGTTTGTCTAACCTCGTGCATTCGTTTGGACACACATTTCTAATATCTATATAATTATCGTTATTCTTTCATTTCGAATAGTTTTATAAAGCTTGCATATAAGTTTATTTCCCTTGATAAAAGGGGGAAATCTTTTACACTACCTAAAACATTGCTGTAATAATTGGAATCAGTAAGAGGAAAGCAGTAGTTTGTCAAGAAGCGTCCTACAGTTGTTAGTGACACGTACGAAGAACGAAACAATAACACACTCACAAAAGCGAAGAGAGAAATAAAAGATATAGAAAAAATAAAACAAAGCCAACAGAAAATTTCTGCGATACTTCAAAAAAAATTGTTATTTTTTAACGTCAAAAAATGTGTTTTTTTTTTCTTCTTCCATTCCTTCTTAATGCCCCTGGAACGCTAAGTTTAAAGCTTTTACATTTAAGTGGGAAACAGTTTCTTAAACTACATTTTTTTCTCTTTTCTTCCTAAAATGGAAGAAACTGTTCCTTTTTCGTAGAATAAATCCTTATCACAAATCTTGAGCGCTGTTTCATGAGTTTCTTTTATTTCGACTTATTCCTCGAACACTGTTCTTATGAGAATTCTCAAATAACCTCTTCCCTAAGTATATAAATTTTGTAGGTAAAAAGAATAAAAAGATACAGATTACAGAAATAAAAAGAAAACTGTTTATGGCATGAGAATGTGAAATGTTTTTAAATAAAAATTTAAGGTTCGTGTTCTCGAAATGCTACGGCTTGAAAAATATGTGATACAATGTAGTTTTAAGATGCAAACTCTTTACTTGTATATGACTCGTATTACTGCACTATTTAAAATACTTTTCTTTAAAAAAATAAAGCATTAAATTTGATGTTTTAAGGAATAAAAAAGTGAAAAAGAGCATCAAGTACCAGGTTATTTAATAGAACGAAATCCAATTCTAGTGCAACGTACGAAGTCAAAGAAATAAATTGAATATGATTGTAATCTCAGTGACTAACATTAATTTTTGATATTTTTTTCTTGTAGAAAAGTAATGAAATGTTTTTAAATAAAAATTTAAAGTTCCCCCCTACGATGTAAAAAAAAGATGCTAGAATTCATTATGATACAATGTAGTTTAAAAATACGAGTTCTTTCTTCCATATAATTTGTTTTCCTTTTTTTTTTTTTTTTCCCGAAAGAAGGCATTGAATTTCATGTTTAAAGGAATAAAAAAAGGTGGAAACACATCAAATTCCCAGTTTATTTAGTAGCATTAAGTCCAATTTAGAGCTACATTCAAAGTCAAAGAAATGAATCGACAATCGAACTAAACACATTATGAACTATATTGGTGGAGGGGAGAGGCAGTGTTCATTTCCGTGACTTAATATTACTTTACATTTATTACTTAATATTACGCTTCATGGATTCCTCAGCTACTTCTGAAACCATTTTCAAAAGCATTGCTTCCTGACTTTTGTATGCAGATTTGGTCAGTCTAGACAAATTTGATGTTGAGTATAATTTAAAAGCACCTGCAAAACTTTTGCCTATTTCCACATACCATATACCAATCTAGTGTTTATTACAGGGGCATTTACAACTTTTTTTGAAGAAGCAAATCTAAAGAAAAAATCACAGCATCTACATTTTAGTGTAAAATGAGAGCATAATCCATACCTTGAATCCTCCAATAATTCCACTTTCTCAGTAAAACATTTTGGGCAACAAAGTTGAGCAAAAGCACCAGAAAAGAGCACAAGATCTAAAATTCTATTTCCCAACACTGGATTTGATATTTTTTCCGGTGTTGATAAATTAACATTACTCAACTTTGAGGAGCTGGCACTAAAAACTAAAACAGGTATTGAAGTGCTATTATTTTCCGAATTTTTTTGAAATCTATTAACATAAAACTTAAATTTAAACTTACTATTATTATTTTTAACCATATTTAAATTTAAAAAATGGGAATAAAATGAAGGAATAAACTTTCTAAGCAGTCGAATATTTTAGCATGAAAATCTAAAACAAGCTCACTATAACAACAAACTTGTTGCCAGGTTTTACACATAAGAAAGAAAAAGATGTTTCCAGATGCATTTATTTTTATTCTTAAACACTTTATTTTAATTCCTGATTAATAATTTGTATATTAAATATCATTTTTCATAGTAAATACCAGGGAAGGAAAACGTAAACGAACTTCTCGGGTCACTTCCGGTTAGCAGAAGAGCCTTTCCGATCACAGAAATTAAAGATCAAGTAATATTAAAACAGTTATAACATGGCTTCTAAATAAGATAGAAACAAAATTCAAACAGACTTTCAAAGATAAAATATTGAATTTTAATATGAAACCAAAAAAATAGATACTTTTACTAAAGATTGTTTTTAAAGTGTTCTGCACCTTAATGTCAGCTAAAATCCCTTTTCAATTTTTTAACTTTGTCTTCAATAAGATCATTGTGATTTTAAGGAATGGCTTATTAATATGTTGGTAGTTAATGTGATTTTGTTTGTTTTTTATATCAAAACAACTGATGGTGTTGATTGTAATTTTTTTAATTCTACAATAAGATTTAAATAGCACTTTCATGGATTGCATAATTTCAAGGTTTGTTTTTCTTATTTCTGAGATAATAACATATATACCAAAAATATAAATGGTTGTTCAATTGCGTGTACCTTTAAAATGAATATTCAATATTTATTTCGCCCAGCACATACAATTTCATAAAGGATATTACAACACTATTTTTATTTCTGTTTTAATTTAGTATTATTCTGAAATTATATCCAAAATACTCAAAAATAATTTTTAATACAGTATTTCGGGATAGTTGTATCTAGTTAATCAAATTTTGAATCACTCTTTATCGACTCTAAAATGTCCAATCTTTTAAATAGAAAACTTTTTTAAATGAATTGTCACAATTACAAAACAACGACAAAAAGATCTCATATTACGATTTCAATTTGAAAAGTATTTTAATTTCGCGAATACATGAAAGTGAGGCAGGATAATATCAAAATAACCCTCTCGTTCTTTTTTTAATCATTTAATAGCTCAAGAAAGATGAAACAAAAACTTTTTACATAATTGTTAAAGAAAAGGAAAACGAAATAAAGTATCGACGTTCTCTCCGCTTCTTATTGAAATTCAATTACAGTATATCTAGTTCGTTGCGCTTTAATTTATTGGAATTTAAGAAAAAATAATTCTTTTCTTTATACTTGCGACACAAACATATGCTAACAATTCTTAAAGAACGATTCGATAACTGAACAATAAAACTATAGAAATAATTAACAAAAAATTATTTTTGTTCTTTAAAAAACAGGAAGGCTTTATATTAAGTTACCTTTTTTCGATACTAGTTATAACCATTGTAATTATTCAAACAAGGACTGAAAATATTGCTCATTTAATGTTGTTAATTAATATTTAAATAATTATAATCACATATGGGAACAGAATAAAAACCCGCTGTCATTAATTCATTACATAAAAGGAAAATAGGAACTTTTTGACAAAGGAAATATGAACGTGCGATGACCATGTTTAACAAATTATTTAGTGGACCCCCTTACATCCGAACAATATTCGAGTTAAATGCAGCTGGACTCACGTTTGGTTTTATTAAAGTTGCACTAGAAGTAACACGAGGGATATTGGCGACGGACCTCGTAATTTTGAACCTCGTTCAAGTGACGAGGACGACACCTGAGCTGGCACTCCCTTTCCTAACTTCAACACCACGCTAACGGGAGGACTTTGGGCCCCAACAGATTTAAAGTGTATCAGCCCCGGCTACACGGCGGGTCTCTAGTGGCATCAAAGGTTGAACCCGCGAATCAACGAAAACCACCAGCCGCGAGTCTGAAACCATAATCACTAGGCTAACGCGGCTAGTCAGCTGGACTCACAGGAAAGGTCAAACGATATTTTAATTTCCATGAACTTTGAGGTCCAGACTTGACCTTTTAAAAGATCTTGGGAAATCGAGTACTCCTGCAACATATGCTACATTTTGCAGGTATCTTTTCCTTTTCCATTTGGGGTGACTAGAATCATTTCGGCTATTCAACAAATTCAAAGATTGTGTCCTGCTTGAAGAAGTGTAGCCAAATTCGTTCGATACAAAGGTTTTGAAGAAGAGGTACACTAGATATCCCCTATTCGTTCAGTGGACATTGTAACAACAGCAATATTTATTCTAGCGTGCGACAAACACCTTAAATGTTACACTTGTACAGCAAACATAATAGAAACAGGCACTTCACCTTACTGTAAATATCATATATAATGATTAAATTAATTACAATAAATTAGTGTAAATAGCCTCAGGTATCCTGTAATTTAACGCAACCTCCGCCTGCCATGCCACCACTCCTCTTATATCAAGAACTCTATTAACGAGTGCTCCTAGTAGATCGGAAGTGAAGCGGAAAAGAAACAAGTAATATAAAAAAAATTGAAATCAATTCCTACTGAGGTCAACAAAGAAAATTTTTATTTTGGTTACTTTTTATTAAATAATTACAATTAATATAAATATGTATATACTTATGACATAATCACAATATTAGTGGCGAAAGAAATTATTTTCCAACTATCTATACACTTCGTCACTGACGGTATTTATTCCTAAATTTATATCCTGCTAAATATCTTATATAAGAGAAATTTTTTTCACCCATATAAAACTAAAATTAATTATTTGAAAATCAAATAAGAAAATTTTATGTTTCGACAAGATTCAATCCGAAGGCATGAAGATTCAACACCGACGCTCTACTAAATTTGCCATTGCAAGACAAATGACATAGTAGAATATTGGCTTGTTTCTTAATTCATCCGCTAAATTAAATGCTTGGAATGCAGTTTAGCCCAACCTCCCTTGGCGACAGGAATTATTTGGCAGTATTTTGCCAAATGTGGCTACTCTGGTCCGCTTCGCGGACTTAACGTTCAGTCAAAAAAGAAAAATCGCCAAGTTTGGTGCCAATTTTTGAAATCGCTCCAAGCGGATGGGCTAAAATGCATTTCCACCAATTATATTTAATTAAATGAATTAATATTTGAAAAAACTGTATTAACAACAAGTGTCATCCACTACAAGTTTAAAAAAAATGTATTTAAACTTGAGTGGATGAATAAAAAGTATTTTACTAACGATGGAAAATTTGAACAAGATATATATAGGGAGAATGTGAACAAATAATAGTAGGAATTTAATTGAAAAGACGAGTGGGAGGTAGAGCAAGTCATAGCATAGCGGCGTTGTAAGCCTTGCTCAGGAGACAACTGAGTTATAATAGTAAATGAGTAAGATATCTCGAGAGATATTAAAGGAAAGTTGCTAAATATTAAGGTGAAACATTTGGCATTGTAAATAATTTTCTTTTTTGTGTATCATAAATAAATATAGTCAAGAAATCACTTGTGTAGATCCTTAATCGGATCCGGGACTATGTTCGTATAGCATGATAATTTTCTGACAGGAACTGTATCGCTTCAGTTATCAATTTGATATTATTTTTGTAACTTTTTAAACTAACTTTCTTTCTGGGTTTTGGTCTATTTGTACGGATGATATTCTTAACCCAATAATATATTTAATGTGATAAATGAACGAAGTTTTGAACATTAAAAGTGTCCTAGAATTTTCGTAACTTTGGATCTGAGTCATTTAAAGTGATACATGCTTGCGTACCTTATTACTCCTTCAGACTGCAGCTGAACGAGATATTGATGTCTCTGTTAATATTCACAAACTGTTTTATAAGGAAAAAAAAGTGATTTTCATCAAACTATCTTTCTAAGTTTGCGAATGTAGTAGTGGTGGTGAGCAAAATGTTAACTATCGCGTTTCTTTTTTATTATTATTTATTAAATAAAGGAAGAAAATGCTTGAAAGTCAAACTGCATGCTATTAAAATCTACCGGTCTCCTAATGTTTCCATCTTATTTCCAATAAGTGATTTGATTTTTAAATGAATTATGATTTTTCATTGGCTTAATTTTGTAACTTCATTAGTTTTTCGTAACTTCCTTGACATTCTATATAACTTAATGACTTTTACCCAAAATACTTTTTTTTTTTACTTTGCAGTTTTGCTTGTTTTACTTACTTCTGTAAGTCTCATATGATACTTTTGGTTCTCGGGAATTTTGTATCTGTTTTCAATAAAAAAAAATTGCCTTAAAAAGAAATTGAAGCCAAGTCACTTCAGGCTTTCATCACACAATCACCTATTTATATAAAGTTTCATTTATATTCGTCGTCATCCACACACATAATATTTATTAATTACTTCCTTTAAGACAATTTTCACTGAATTACGTTATATTATACATCATTCCGTAGTAATATCGTACATTAACGGGTACACAGTTATATTTAAATAACTGCATATCATTTCTTCCCGTGGAAGAATTTTTAAAATAAAACCAGAAGAACAAAATAGACAGAGACAAAGATAGACAGTGACATCATATCATGAAATATGTTTCAGAACTATGCGTAGAATTATGGTAATCTTCCTAAACGAAGGATAAAAGAATAAAAGACAAAAACACGTTCAGTTAGTTGTGTGAAAAAAATTTGAATAAAATCCGATCATTGACATTTTCCCGGTTCTTTTTTTCAAAAAAGAGTCAAATGCTTATTCTGGATACAATATGAAAACAGTTTTATTCGGATCAATAGATTTATGGGTGAAAAACCTTTAATAAATAGTGACCATGGTCGCGGACTGGCGATCGGTGATTTTCGTCGAGTCGAGAGACAAGCCTTGATGCCACTAAAGACCCGCCGTGTAGCCGGGACCGATGTACATTGAATCTGTCGAGGCCCAAAGTCCTCCCGTTGGAATGGTGTGGAAGTTAGGAGAGGGGGTTCTAGCTCAGGTGTCCTCCTGATCACTTGACCAAGGTTCAAAATTACGAGGTCCGTCGCCAATAGCCCTCGTATTGCTTCTAGTGCCACGTTAATAAAACCAAACCAAATCGAAAGCTAGACAAGGTTGTATGCCAAAAAATCGCTTCGACATTGAATTTTAAAATATTCTAAAGCGAATTTTAAAACTGTCTCTTCAAGTACACATCATCATTGCCCATAGTTTAGCATATTAAATAATAAGCGTCTGGGCCTTTCCGTCTTAGCACTACGCCGTTCACACAAAGTTTTGATTCTTTTATTAGAGGTGCTTAATTTATATTTTCAATTTTATGCAACCCTATTGGCAATATTTAGAATTAAATAGAAAACTTAACATGCTGGAACTAAAAGAAAAAAATCAATATTAATAATACCAAGTGGAAAGTTTGGATTTTGTTATCTTCTCTGAAAAGTGACTATTGGGGCCAAAAGGATAGTTTTACACTCAAGGTTAGGGAATGTCAAACAGTACAGCTGAATAGGTTCGGATGACATTGGCTATAAATTTGGTTGTCAAATGTCACCAAATTAGGTGACAAAATTAAATACCTCTAGATAAATCTTTGAGGGTATATAAAAGAAAATTTCTTTTTTTAATATATATATATATATATATATATATATATATATATATATATATATATATATATATATATAAGCAACTGTGTGTATTAGTTATAGCATATATAATGTACGTACCTCAAGGTGTGGTGTTATAGTGAAGTGCTCCACACGATTGTGTGAGCTGTAAATTTATGCTGTAGTGGAATTATGCGTTTATGTTAATTGTCTCCTGTTAAAAAAGGAAGTTATTCTATCTACAAGGGAATCTTAGAATAAAAATCTTATTTAACTCCGAAAGAGCCTACTGTTTAATTGAGTGAGCCTTTCCTGAGCTGCGACAATTGTTCTGCCACGTAACAATGTGATTATTGAAACTATAATATGCATTAATTTGTATCAAAATGGATGTAAAATTCCTCGTATACAGTTTTTAGTTACATTTTCTTTTTATTTTGCAAAAACTAAACATAAAAAATTATAATTATGTTTCTAAGTACCTTTTTTACAATACGACAGAAGAAAATGTAGTAATGCCATTTACTTCTCCTGGGTAGAACGATTCCAAAATCCATCCCATGTACCTAAAAGAATTATTTTTGATACAATGTCTGACGCCCCGGGTTCGTTACCAGCACGTATTTGATCAATCACTTACTAATTGATTTCGCACAGGCAAGAGTTAATATTGAAAGTGAGAGTGAAGGTGGAAATTAATGGCGCAAAAGCCAAATACGGCTAAACTTCGCCAAACAAGCTCAAGTGTAATCCAGACGTTTGACTTAATGAAAAAAGATATAAATTGATTGACAGGTAGGAGGGGCGAAATTAGAAACGGATCACTAGAGTATCCAGAGGGCACGTCACCTGTGTTTACCCATAGACAGTGAACCCCATTGAGAAGAAAAAGGCTTGCTACGGATTAGTAGAAACCTAAAGAAAATAAGCCTTTAAAGAAAATGAGAAAATTAGGTCTTAACCACACCATCCTAAGGAAAATAAGCCCCTGAGAGAGCAGTTAGTACTAAAAAACAAACTAATATTTATTCAACCTTTACGGATAAAAAATATCAAGATGCTTATACCACCTGTGGAACTAACCCTTGCACGTCTACTGCGAAAGATAATCAGAAATAAAAACATATCAAGTGGCTTCTAAAGGCGAATCCGAGTCTGGAACAAATCTCGCAACTCAAGACTAATCTGGTTGATCAATTTCTCTCTACCCCCACCTCTATCTACTTTCACTTCAAGCTTATAAATGCTATCTGATTCAACTACACTTCAGTATTTCTATTCCAATTAACTTAAGTTGCGGTTCATTCACAAAATGAGATTCTTAAATCAAATAGCATCAAATGAAAGCCCCAAGAGGTTCGTTGAAGGAAAACACGCGGGAGAGTCCCGTTATAAATATATTTTGCAATAATGGGTGGTCGTTATCAGATCAAGCAAATTAGTTCACTTTTTCCCTTGAAAAGGAATTGCTGATGAGATTACTCGTAAATTGAATCAGAATACTGCCAAAATTACATTAAGACTACTTTCGTATTCCTCGAACACTGTTGAGGGAACAGTTTCAAAAGAAAAATCCAAACTCGCAAGACAAGTTAGAGAATACGTAATTTCAGATCGATGAATTAGAATTCGCTACAGATTTTGGTCTTTGAATTTTTATTACATAATTAATCGGTCTCATCACTGGTACATCTAATTATTTCTCGAAACGAATCACGCTTTGAATAATAGATATCCGCATATCCCATGAAACTGATTTTAAAAAGGTAGTGAGTTGTTAGTTGGGCAGCGGTAGCCATGGGCTCGAGACCTGATAACACTAATGACTCCACAATGCAGTAGGGTTGAAGCACGTTCCCGCTGTCGAAGCTACAAGTCGTCCCAAACACGTAGTATGGAAATTTGGAAACAGATGAAAGCTCGAATGTCATCCTTGTTACTTGTCAGAGGCTCGAAATTATGAGGTCTGGTGCCAATAGCCCTCGTGTTTTTCTAAGGGCGACACTAATAAGCAATCCATCAATCGAAATGTCGTCTGATAACAGGAACAAAAATGTATGATATGTCGAAATAACATAATTTCAGAATTTAAAAAGAGAATTTCTAACACAAGTTGAAAGGCATATTTAATATCGCTGGTAAATAAGAAAATGTGAAAAGAAAGCAAAAAGTGAGTTCATGAAAATAAAATTGAAAAAAAAATTAATCTTTAAAAATTATTGTATATCTAATTACATTCTCTTTAGACATAACACTCACTATCATAATTAAGTATTCAAATTAAAACACAGAGTTGTTTCTATAACTTGAATTTTTGAATCGCAATAATAATATTTAGATATAAGGGCAAAATTTTCTTAACTTAGCACTTAACGTTCGAAAGGTTCCGTTACGGAAATATGTCTATTTTCTCCTGTGTATAGAGAATATTTAATTATTTTTACAACGTAAAATAGGTACGAATTCGAGTTTACGACCCGGCAATAAGACGCCGAAACAGTTGCAAACTACAGGTGACCCTCCTATTACACAGTATATAGGTTCCAAGAAAATGTCGCGTTATGTGAAACCGTGTAATATGAGACTTAGAGTCAGAAAAAAGGGCTTACGTTCCAGGAACTCATTAGAGAAAAACACTTTTTATAATTCCATACCAGCAACTTAATTTTCATTTAAAAGATTAATGTATGTATAACACAGAAAGAGAAAAAACAATAGTTATTATTTTCATTTAATGCGATCTTAATTTAATAAACTTCTTCCTCGTCCCTTGTTCAGTACAATCAAACGAGAACGTTTTTTCAGTTAAACAGTATCACCTTCACTTGTAGAATCCTTTTATTTACTTAGATAGATCTTTTTGAACATTCTGTCCTCTTTAAAAAATTTGTAATTTTAGTTTGTTTGCTCGTTCTTAAAAGATCATTTTAAATTTCATAGAATTGTGATAGACAAGTTTGCTGCTCCCTGTCGAACTTTTGGCTTCTATGTAACGGAACTGTCTGCATTCAAAAAAAATTATTCAAGATTTTTAGTTCAGTTTAGGCTTTCTTGAAGACCTGTTCCTACGAAAATAAAGAGACCTTCCGTCCGTTTCCGGATTTTGCAACAGATCGATGCGATACAAAGATATCGCATCCCATTTTATCCTTTTAAATAATTCGTTTATACATTGTTATGTAAAGCCACTGTCACATCCTTTCACAGACGAGTGATCAAAACGAATGCCTATTCCAGAATAAATATTTATTTATTGGCTCGAACTTCGCCATCTTCATTTGCATCTTCGATTTTATTATCTAGTGATATGATAAAAAATATTTTTTAAATACTTTTTTCCGGATATGTTTTGATATGTCTGAATTTAATCAAACACATCAACACAAACGTCGCAGGATAGGTCCTGTGACAACCACTACGACTTATTCCTTTCCGCCATTATTTGAAGGGAATTTAGTTTAAAAATGCGCTAAACAAAAATCGTGTTATTTAGCGCTATAGAAGTACAGTGTTGTACAAAGGTTTCCACAATTTACTTATCAAGCTAAAGCGCAGCCGTGTTACAGGTTGCAGTGTTCTACGAGGTTTCCCACAGATATTCCTATCGTGTTCGAGCGAAACCGTGTTTTGAGAAGCCCTGCTGCAGGAGGGCTACCTGTATCGACCAGCGGCGTTTGGTGGGCTTGTACGATGAATGCTTATATTTTGTAAAATGATGTATGCAAAGAAAAACATGAAATATATTTCAAGTTTACAAAGCGGTTGGTTATCCAATGGAGATGAGATTTTTTTTAATGAAAAGCTCCCACAAAATCAACGCAATACGCTTGTAAAGGAGAAGTGACTTTACGGAACACTACACATTTTACGTTCTGGAAATAAAACAGATTGTTCAGAATGTTTAAACAAAAACAAATCATTGGAGGATGCTAACAAACAACAACATATTGTTCAACATGTCCTTCATTACAATCGAGGACTGATTTGAAAAATACCTTACTATGAAAGATAATAGATATTAATTTAGTAGTAAGGAATCATTTCAATTTTCATGTATCATTTTTTTTTATTTTTCGTTCCTTTAATCAGGTTTCAATTTTTTTATTATTATTATAATGCACGCACAGTAATGATTTAATCAAATACCTTCAGTCTAGTGGTATTGTTACTGAAAAATTCGTTTCCTCTATTTGGGTGTGCGGGGAGTGAAAATCAAGTCCAATACGGGGGAAAAGACAAATGACGATTTATTCGTAATTCTTCAGAATAAGACACAGGAAGCACAATTTGGACAATAACAGATACATAGTACTTGCACAATTCAATGACACAGAAACAGGAACAAAACATACACTAAGTACAGTCACAGTTATGTCAGCCATGTTCAGGCCACCAACTTTTTACTCTTCGCTGCAGACAGCCTCCGCAGTAATATTCTGCACTTCCAGGGCAGGCTCCAACGATTCTCAGGACATTACACGTTGCTTTTCTAAAAATTCACCTGGCATGCTCTACTTCAAGGGATGATAGCATTCAGTCGATCTCCAGAGCAGAGTCTCCAAAGATAGACTCTCTGTAACAGTTCTTCTAGATTCAGGCCGAATCTCCAGCAGATTCACTCGGCCACGATTCCCCGATAGGTCTACAAAGACTCCACAGACAACAGATTCCGCACACAGACCAATTTCTTGTCAGACCGACTATCCTACTGTAGCTCTTGGCATATTTATATCTTTCCTGCCAGGCGTGACGTCACGTAGAAAAATTCACGAATAGTCCGTAACTTTCTTCCCTTTCGATTTTTCGTTTAGCTTCCAGCGCCTTCGTGTACTTTCCATTTGTCGCCAAGTTTCTAGCCAAGTCGCCAAATGGTCACCAAATTCGTCGCCAAGCTGAAGGATTCATTGGTTAAAATCTCTTTTATCAACCAGTAACATCTCTGAAAATCATTATTTTCCTCTTTAAGAGAAGCGCTGCAGGAAAGCATCAACTCTTGTTCGTAACATTACATATCACAATGATCAATTTCTAACATTATAACGTATGAGACATACTTCTTTTCGACTGTCCATGTGGACTTTTCCTGGACACTAACTGATTCAAACAACTCCACTTACAATTAAGGAAAGTAAAGTTCAGATATAAAATGAAGTGTAATGAGAACGAGAAGGAGAAAGGGAAAGATAGGAGATAAGGTTACGGTAATAAAAAGGATGTTATATTTGCCATATGGTGTAATATTTCCATGTTAAGAGTGTTCTTTTCCCCTTTACAACTCACATTTGTCTTGGTAAGGAAATGAACAACTTTGTTCTGAGGGCAGAGCCAAGGATCTTCTTCTCCTAGTCGATCTAGATAACAGGAACCAGGATAAAAACTTGACAATGTATGTGCAGAAACCTAGGGCTTCTCTTACTCGGAGTGAGTGAAATGATCCCAGGATAATAAATAGTAGGTAAAATGGTTCTGTGGATAAGTTCATCGAAATTCCTTATGTTTTCATAAATATTAACAATGAAGAAAACTGGATAAATGTATATCGCTAAAGTGGATAAACCGTTTAACTAATATTCAGCGTTATACATTCAATGCATTTAGATTTTATACGTGGTTATTAGATTCCTTTTTCTATTTATATCTTTGTCCACTTTTTTTCTGCAAAGTAGAAAGAGAGGATCTTTAGGTAATAATCTAATGATTATGTTACTCTAAATGTCAAAAGTGGCACAAAAATACTAAATTAAGCCTTCTTGTTTAAATTCGTATGTCTGCATAAAAAAACAGCAGTAGCGGATATGATTCATCGTCCTATCCTAACAGTTTTCATTTAGAGAAGATAAATTGTATGCGCAAAGTACAGCAGAGTTAAACATCTAAGGATAAATTTAGATGATATATCTTCAAACAAATATCTATTTTCTTTAGAATGGTTATAATATGTACAGAAATTCTGTTTTGCTCTCCTCATTTTTGAAATCAGTTTTTTTCTCAAAACATTGAATAATCTTTTTTATGATTCTGATTTAGTTACATAAAAATATATATCATATAAACTTTTATCAGCGGATTTTTTATCATTTCCTTAACTTCTCTTTTTAAATTCAAGTATTACATTTCTGAAGCGAATTCGTTTTACATTTTTATTTGTATTTCAAAAGTATTTCATGAATTAATCATCTACAGTTAGTAGAACAGAACATGAATAAGTCCATTTTCTTCCTTTTACAACATAAATAATAAAGATTAAATATAACTAAAATCAATCAATAAAGTTATTCTTTTTATTACTATTAAAAAGTCACAAGCAAGATTAATTTATTTACGAATGTGACAGCGCATTTACAGATAATGAATATAAAATAAAAACTGTAAACTATATTTTCAGACTACTTGTAGAAAAAATAAAATTTAGTTTAGTTATATAATTTCATCCCACTGATTTACGGCATATCCCTATATCAAAAATAAATTTAGGTATGGAATTCTTGTATTTATTGCTAATACCGTAATCAAATCTAGCAAAGATTTCTTTTTTCTTTGGCATATCTGTGTTTCATAAGAAATTTATCATAATATGAACCTCAAATCAAATAAAAAAATTCACCCAGAAATATATTAACGCGATTTGTTTTCATAAAATATCATAGCACAGAGACAGAAAAAAATGAGCCAGACAAATAAAATGGAATAGGATTATAGATTCAAATGGATCGATTAAAAAATAGAACGGATTTTATTTTTTAATAATAAATCAGACATCATTCGTGAAATTGAATTCTAAATTTCAATCAATGAGACTAACAATTTTATGTAGTGTCTTATACGTGATTTTAAATATTTCTTGATATAAAAAAAGAATTCTGGCCAAAGATTTGAATGATTTTTTTTTT
Organism: Nephila pilipes; assembly: GCA_019974015.1. NCBI lineage: Eukaryota > Metazoa > Arthropoda > Arachnida > Araneae > Nephilidae > Nephila > Nephila pilipes. The sequence continues at coordinate 116,324 of BMAW01122624.1, read as the reverse complement.
CCTTTTAATATCGGATTTATATTATCTGACATTAAAAAATGGTGGGGCTAAATGAGAGAGTGGGTGAAAGTTAGGGTTTATGAAGCAGAAGAGTCAAGTGGTCATACTCCACCAAACCATAAGTAACTATTAACGAGACGCAAGAAAGATTGAAAAAAATAGGAGGAAAGTTGACACGGAAGATCGAAAATAGAGAAGAATCGCTAGGATAAACCAGGACCCTGTCATACTTCACACACACCATGGAGAGGAACGGAAAATTCCAAAAGGGTCACTAGGTTTGTCGTCAGGATCGGGGATCATCACTTAACCTTTCCACAGTACCTGACAAAACATCTGTAAATATCTTTTTCCAATCATGTGAATAACATTGCAGGAAAGCATCATTACGGATTCGTAACATAGCTCTCTCCGTCAAAGACTGACGTCCCGGTAGTTTTATTACATACAACTATATCAATGGCCCAGTATGATGCTAACCGATTAATGTAAATATCTTTTGGCTTGACGTTGGAAGATCTTTCGACTCTTTAAGAGGACATCATTTAGTTTTTCGATAACGGTATAAGATTCTTCCCAGTTCTGTTTTAGCCTCAAACTCAAGTTTATGCTTCGAACTCAGTTCATTTGTTCGCTGACGAATTTCATTCGCTTTCTATAGGTAGCGATATATGTGTTTCCTTAAGGTGGCTCTAAATCATTCATCTATTTACTTGGAAAAGAAGGCGCATCTTTCGATCGTCCAAAGAAGTCAAATCGTAATATATCCTATTTCGAGATCAAAACGATTTCTTCAATAAGATATCGCAAATTGTAATTGTATTTTAATTTGAATTTTTAACTAATGGTAACACTGTTATAAACATTAAAACCAATACAAAATTATTTACGTATGTATTTTCAAACATGTATGAACATGTATTTTCAAAAGGAGGGAAAACGAGTAACAAACAGTTTTGAAATATCTTAGAAATAATTAGTTTGCTTGAATAAATTAATGTACTATTTAATTATGATTATTGTTATAATTAAGTTATTTAAAAAACGAACACGAAATACATACAAAGACGAAATACACACAAAATCTAATTAAGTAATTAAAACATAGACGTTGAAATATTAGAATGGCTACAGCAATAACAAAGCTATAACTGAAATATAAGTACATACAGAAATTCGGCCTTTTTTTAAATTTTGAAATTTTATAGTGAAAAATAATATTCCAATTTTGTTGTAGAAAGTTTTAAAAATAATTAGCATTGTAACGATATTTATTAATTATCCGGTGCATATGATAGTTATTTTCTTTTTACAGAGCTCTCTTTTTTCCGTACATCAGTATAATATTGATTGCTGTATGGAAAAAAAATTGTTGGTCATGCATATTAAGTTGAATGAAATTATTCAATTCACTGGAAAGATAATTAAAAGCAACTCAACATTTTCTATTTTATATTTGCAGTTAATAATGGGTTTTGTTACGAGTTTCTCAAAATTAATGACTTTGTAATAACGATTTCAAAATTATTCCAAACATGTGAAGCACGTTGTAGTTAAATTGATGAAGAGTACGATGGGAAACTGTTTACTAATAACGTATTAGGAAAAAAATCTATTGGTTACACAAAAACATAAATAAACGTCTCGCGCTTCTAATGGAACAATGATGTTTCCTTAGTGATCGGTCCATTACTTCTCTATGGTTCAGATGTTTACAGTAACATTTTTTTTCCTCCTTAGGATACCTTGATGGAAGCAAAGTACAAAAATAGTCCAGACAAGACAGATAAAAATCCATTATTCTACTATTGTTAAAAGCATCAGTGTCTTAATGCTTCTCTGAAAGTTGTTAACTAAATCGTGATGGAAGATATTCTGAGCATGCGCCAAGTATCATTAGAACGCGATTATCAGTTGAACCGAATGCGTCTTAAAATTTTGGTAAAGCTTTTTTTTTTAAATAATAAATTTTTATGTTGAATATTATCCCTGATGGAATTAACGTATACGAGAGGGTTCCAAAAGAAATCGGTTTTTTTAAAAAGCTATAAGTTTGTTTGTTTTTCAAAGAAATCTTAAATCACCTACAATGTAATTTTCTTTAGACATAATACATTTTCCCGATTGGTGTTTATATTGTTGGAAACATTTTTCATACTCCGGTGATAATTGACAGCTCCTCCTTCTTTCTTTATTTGTCAACTTACATATCACCAAATTGGTTTCCCTCATGCTCCTTTTCATGCTTACAAATATAAAGAAATTTCTCGGAGCTAGGTCAGGTGAGTAAGATATGTGATAAGAAAGTCATTCCTTTTTCGCCAAAAACTAACGTACTGAGATGTTTTTTTTTTCGGTGATTAATCAGAACTCGAGGCACAAATTTGGTAGCGATCAATCTCATTTCCAAATCATCTGTTAAAATTCGCCAAAACGAACTCTAAAACAATCCAATTAACTCCGTAAGCTCAATTTCACGAATTTACTCGAGATTTTGGTCATTTCGGACACAGAACGAAGTTTATCATCAATCGATATGTCGACATTTTTTGATAGGGAAAACTACCCAGACAGTTGATTTTTTCCCAAAGGGTCATCTTTGTAAACCGTTTTCAACATCACAATAGTTTCTGTGGCGATTTTTTTTTCCGAGCAGGATTCAAAATTTCACAGCCAGGCGCTGTTCACTTCAATTCGAAATTTCAAAAGAAAAAAAGAAGAAGAAAATGAAGAAAGAGAGAGAGAGCAAAAAAGCGTTCAAGACCTTAATAGTAAAGCAAACAGCATTAAATTCGCAAGGAGTTGCTCAACACGCCCCTAACGGGAGGAAATTAGTCCTACGCAAACTTCGCTTAGAACAGCATTATTTCGGGAACTTTTGTGTACTTCCTCAATAGTATATGCTTAATTTCATGAAAACTGTCTATCATAAAATTAAATAACCATATTTAAGCGTGTTTTTGGTGGGAAATGTGTTTTGTTTGGGGTATGGCGTGCGGTGTGTTTCATTATCTACATATTGCCTTATTTTATTATAGATTATTAGGTTTATTTATAAATTCAATTGTTAATGAAAGATGCGAGATTCAAAATCACCAATGAATCGGCACCTAATGTCATTAAAAACTCACAAAGGATTTTGTCGATGAATATTTTGGTATTTCTATAAAAGGAGTTTGGCCTTTCTATTAAATAAATTTGAATTATTATTTCCTCACTATTTTAAATGTCTACTCGAAGGCTCTAACAACAAGTTCTCATTAATAAAAATTACACGTGGAGCACACTAAATGCGATAGCTCCCAAGAAACTATCATCATCTGCCAACAAGACTCCGCCTAAGAGACAGATCCCACATAGCCCTCTACCACAGAAATTTCAAAGAAAGAAAAGAAAAGAAATTACCATAGCAACTACAGATGGATAACGAATATATTCTAGCAGTCGAAAATATCTTAATAGTTTTATTATTCTTTCTTTTTTTTATTTTTGTTACAGTAATATTTATAATAAAATGGAAATCATTATATACGTTTTTAACGAATTATCAACATTCTGGAACAGAAAAATTAAAAAATGAATTTGAAAATATATAGCTTTTAATGATCGCATTTTTAAATTTCGAGAGCCAAATTATGTTTAAAAGCTACTGAATTTTCATTACCAATATTGTCTTATTGTATGGTAAGAAAGAGCAAATACTTTTTAAAACATTTCCTGAAAATAACACAACTTTATCTACTTTAAATCGTCAATGTCGGTGTGTTTGACTCTGAAGAACTCGGTAAAAAAAATTCAGTGTGAAAACACAAATTTACCATAGTAATAAGTGCAATATCTTCTATATACAAAAGAAGTCTTTATTGAAGTCGTCGACTTATTGCTTTTAAGAAAACTTTTACTTTCTAATAAAAGGCAGATCAATAGTTAGAGAAAGATGAAAGAATTATTAATGACTTAACCTTACAAGCTGAAAGGACTGAACAATGAGAAAGGATTACTTGCCAAACTCTAAGAAAGGATGAAAAGTGAGAGTACTTAATTTCTGCAAGAACGCATTATCTTGGAGTCTTTTCACGAACAACAGTTCGAATGGAAAAGACTTTTCATTTTCATCCAAACATGGCGGAAGGAAATATTTATATCCTGTCATATCATATGACTCTCGACAGGGAAATAATTTATATTTAAAATCTGCTATTTTTACTGCATGCTTTATCTGAAAAGCAGATTATACATTGTATAAAAGAAAGCAGACAGATTGTCAAAATATTCGGTAATCTAATTTGAGGCTAGACTTATTCTTAAGCAATTTATTCTACCAGAATTATTCGGATTAGTATTATCTTATTTCTGCTTCTTATGCCTGAGTGAATGTCTTTATTCGAACGTATATGCTAGAATATAATCAGTTGCAGAACGAATGTCATTTTGTTTGAGAGAATATTTTCGAAAGTGGGAAATATATTATTCCCAGAATTCGAGCTTTGTTCAGCTTCCTTTGTGAGCTTCCGAAGAAGTTAATTATTAAGAGTGCCTTCCTATTAAAAGTGAAATTAGGGTACTATAAGAATCGAACGTACGAAGACTTTGACAACGTGAGCTTTAGAAATTATCACAAGAAGACTGTAGCAGTAACTGTTACTGTCCGATTGAAACTGGTCACGTGATCAACTATCAGAAAATGTTCTTTTGTCTGGTCAGCTGTAAATGCTTAGTACACTTTAGTTGTTGAACTTTATTTTATTAAACTTAACTTAGATAATTCTTTTATACATTAAAGCTGTTTTTTTAATTATAACTATAATGACAGTAAATTTAAATTAAGAGTTTCGTTTCGATAGTGACTCGGACGTGATCGGTTCCAATCAGACGTTACGGATGTTGCCACAGAATACTTGTGATGCGAATCAAAGGGAATATGAACTTCGGAAAATTACTCATTTTTCATTCGCTATGACTGGCCAACCGATATTGAATACTATTTACAAAATACGAATTTTTATTTTTTCTATCATGCTCTTCATTTTTAATTTTAAAAAACTTGATTGTCTTACTATAAATAAAATTAGTGTCAAAAAATGTGAAATACCAGAACTTGAACTAAAAGGGATTTTTTTATATAAGATATTTTCAAGATATATGCTGAGCTCTCTTAAAGTATAAAATAGAGCATTTGAATCTCTAGTCAATTGACGTGATTTTCATTTTACATTAAGAGTTTCGAGTCTCATAAATTGTAGCCTCAAGTGGTTTACAAAGTTATCATGCTCATAACTGCAAAACGAACTGTAACAAAAATAAACGCCTACTTCAATGCCATCAATCAACTCGTTAGAAATATTTCCAAAATTAAACGTATTATTATTTTTAATCATCTAATTAAATTAAGTTATAATTTTTTTACTTTCCTTCAATTCCAGTATACTTTAAAAAATATGAGTTAACAAACCAATTCAAAACCGACCTCAGCATGCAAATATTAATTGTGTGGATTTAAAAAAGGAGGTAACTGAAAGAATTATATGAACCCGTTCAGGACTTTTTTTAATGAAAAAATTCGAAATTTTACATAATTAGGTTGAGAATAATATAAACAACTCATATTCGAAATTTCCTTCGAAACCTATTATTAATTCCGGAAATATATCGGGAAAATTGTGTTAAGGAGATACATACTAGTTTACTTATCAATTAACAATTCTAATCAAGTATTCAGGTCTTTAAGTCTCCTGTATTTCTGATCGTAACTTTAAAACTAAATATTTCTTTAGTTGTTGGAAGGAAAATTCAGGAAGTGTTTATAAAGAGTTTAACATATCAGGAATTCAATTATCTAAACATTTTGGTATGTTACAGCTCCGTCTTAATCCTAAGTATTAAATAACTCAGATTTTCATAGTAATACAATTTTTATTTTTTTTTATGTTTCTAAAATTGAAAAAAATTATCATTCGATGCAAAAAAAATAATAATTTCGAAAAGTGTTGAGTAGAACATTTTCACGGTCAGACACTCGTTTAATATTACGAGGTCCATTTTCTAAACCTCCTTAATCCAAAAAAAAGTACAAGCAAACCTGACCAAATTTATTTAGATCAATTTTGAGATGAAAAATTATATACGTTAAAAATGCTCAGAATCCAATTAGGAAAAAATTAAGCTTTTGTAATTAACTTAGGGCGTCTGCCTTTCATTGTTCATTTCATTTCCAAAGTCATCTTAAAGTCTAATTAAATTGTCAACAATTTTAAAACTCCAAATTATGTACGTCAAAAAAACATAATTTATAATCTATCAACCTAGAATATGCATGATCTCTCTCTCTCTCTCTCTCTCTCAAATCCTTCTTAACTCAGTTAATTTTACTTATATTCTAATAATAAAGTCTTAGCTTATTAAATCACTTATTCCGATTCCAATATTTCTTCATTATAACAAGCACAACTCCTATTCTCTACTCCTCCTCTCTGAAGCAGAATTGCTTCTAAAATTTTCAATATGAATGATTATTCATTTCAATTTGAAAGTGGCCGTGTTAGCTTAGTGGTAATGGTCGTGAACTAGTGACTGACGTTGTTTTCGTCGAGTCGAGAGTTCGAGCCTTGATGCTACTAAAGATCAGCCATATAGGGGGGGGGTAGTTGATGCACGCGAAATCTGGGCAAGATCCTAAGTCCTCCTGATGGTATGTTTGGAGAGTGAGTTGCCATCTCAGGTGTTCTCTTCACTTGACCAAGATTCAAAATTACGAGATCCATCAGTAATTGCCTTCGTGTTTCTTCTAGTACAACGTAACAGACAATCGCGATCAATAATTTACAAAAAATTTATCAACTTGTCGTTATTCTTTGACTTCCTTCTCCATTCTTTCAATTCTATGTCGCATATATATTATTAACCCTAATAAAATTAACTACACTTCTTATCTTCATCTAATTTACCTAATCACCTTCATTTTGTTGATAAGGAGTTATAATTTTATGCAATTTGAATTACAAAACGTTTCTGAAGTTAGTAGAGAGAAAACTGCAATTAGCCCAACGACACAAATTAACCATATAAATTATGTAAATGAATTAATTCTTTAACACGCTAAAATTTAGTTCCTTTGGATTTATTATCTTTGATAACAATTTTTCCAGCTACGATGAAAATCATTATCAAGGTGTTTTCTTTTTTTACGCATGTGTATAGTGCTTTATATAATTAAGGAACCAAATACCTTCAGTAAATGACGAGGAACGAGAACTCTTTGGTTATCTATCATCTTAGTGAACTATTAATCTATAGGACGTCTTCTCGTTTACGGGAATAGTATATTTTGATGTGTTGCTCTATAAAAGCGTGAATACTAGGCTTTACAATTTAGATTCACCACTGATTCACCAATTTAGATTTGATTTTACAATTTAGATTCACCACTGCTCATACGTCAGATTTGTGTCGTCATTACTTCCGGTTAGTGTCTGGTAGTCAACCGCTTTTCTGCAAATTTTGCACAGTTCTTTGTAGTGTGGTTGTTTAACAACAGATAAACATAAAGCCCAACTAAAACCCGATTGTAAGGTTAATAATATTATATTTTGTAAGTTTTCTAGAGAATTCCAGAGAGTTCCTTTCGTGTTTACAAATGGTAAATTCATTTGTAAACGCGAATGTAATGTTTTTGATGGATAATAATTCTAGAATTTGTCATTCAATTAAAAAAGATTTTTGAAAAATGAATCTATGAATAATAAACAACACTCATCGTAATGTATATATGCAGTATATTGCACATATTATAAATAAATATATTGTAAAGTTGTTAATTAAATCCTAATCCCATCTTGTAAAAATAATTCATTATTAAATTTATTTTTAAAATTGTTTCGTAACATTAATTTCATATTCAAACTGAATGTAAAAAAAGTATAAAATTTTTAAAGTTCACCTTTAATTGAAAAAAGTAGACATTAAATCAACGTACACTCTTCCAAATACGATACCACTAGAGATGCTAACTTCAATTAAGTAATTAATTCACATATTAATTAGTTATTTAGAACTTTTTTTCATGGTAATTATCCGACCTAACTTGCCCTGTCAAGCAAATTCTTCGGTTCGAGTGATTTCAAAGTATTTTTTTAGTGTTTTAGCTCAGAATTAATTTTCTCTCTGGAATTATTATTCACCTTTTCCTTTTAAAAAAGTCTGGGATAAAAAAAAATTTTTTTTAATTATTATTCTCGAAAAAAAATTTCTGAGCATTATTTTTTTTCTACGTTACTATGGATTAAGGTTTTAAATCTTTTATTCTGTAACTAAATTTTTATGTAAACGAGTTTCTACTAAACTAAATTTGTCCCTCCTTAAGCAAAATGTTTAAAACAAAAAAAACAAATTATCCGGAACTTTTAAGAGACTTTAGGAACGTGCGTTCCTTTAGCACATCAGAAATTAAGCTTCTTTAAACGATAAATTTCGGTAAATGCCTTTTGAATCAGCATTGCTTTATTCGGTATTTCAATTGTAAGATTTAAAAAGCTTTGTTTTTCAAAGAAAATACCTAAGGAATCTACTCCCAGAAACCCTTTATAATGAATTTCTGCAAGTTATACTTTTAATTACTATTTCTGTGGAGGTCTGTTAACCTTGGTTATTTTGGAGTGAATTGAATCTGGCATTTGCGGTCCGTAAATCTGCCTTGTACTGTGCCTTTGAACACTGGGCTAGAAAAGAATCCCTTAGGAGGCTGGTTATTAGGCGCTTTTTACTCTTTAAACCGTTAATTTTGACTTGAGGGAGAAGTTCGCCGCTTGCTTTCTCTGAGGCGGGAAGTTTTTCTGATGTTGAGGGACTTTCTGATCGATATTTTGTGATAGCTGCTTTTGAACCCTTATGTAATTTACATGCATCCCCTGTTATATTGAGTGTCATTCGGAACGTTTACCGTTGACGTCATCTGCAGTCTCCAGATGAATTGGGGGGCTGTTTGATCTCTTTATATCACTAGTCGTAACTTATGACCGGGTTTCTTATTTAGACACACTGAAGCAGTTTTGATCTGGGTTTATAATCAAACAGTAGTGCTTGGCTGGAATGTGCTGCTATCTAGTGTTCAAATTCTAGGTCACCATTTATTCAGGGTCGATCGATTTCTACCAAGTGGTGGCATAAGATTCCTGGCTTTTAGAAGGCTGATGTCATGGCTTTGGAAGAAATCGGTCGACCTTGATGGGTTTGAGACGGATTTGAACGGGGTGTCTCAGATTTCGCAGATATAAGCCTTAGATAATTAATCATCTCCGATTTCGCAGATGTTAGCCTTAATTCTGCTGCTTAGATAATAGCAAGAATTCCTTACTAATCCAATTATTAGTCGCTTTTTACTCTTATAATAAACTGAGTGAAACAATAATACAAATTGGGAGAAGTGGAAAAACAAACACTCAATATAAAGTGATTCCTTTTATTATTATTTATTATTATTATTATCACATGGATGTGATTATTTTCCGAAACAGAAGCACTAAACTTCTCTCAGCTAACTTGAGACATTGGTTTGTTCGCGATTTTCTCTTCATTAACCTCGAGGACTCTACGGTAATTGGAATTGCACGAAATTGCGATTCCTTTTCAATCAAAATGAAACGTGATTTGGAAATTAGATGATAAGAAATGCAATGAACTTATTTAGAGATAGGGATATATAAATAAAATAGAACGGAAAGGTAAAGAGAGGATAGAGGAGAACGGCAGACTAAAAGTTAGGATTAAAGTAAATTGGATTAAAGTATCGTAATTAATCTTTTAGATTGAAGTGACTGTTGGTCTGAGTACCATGATACGAATCTATTGTTCTAGAGAAGTGTTTGATAAACTAACACTTTATTATTTCATCAAAATTTAGGGCTGACGCATTAAGAGGGATTCAAGAGAGAACGACCTTATCTATTCTTTAGTGATTAATGAAGCATTTTCTCTTGGGCTTACATATCTTCAAATGGAGTCTGGTAATTAGTAACGATTTAATTAGCCTGAAAGATATCGGTAGAGTTAAATAATGAAGGAAGGATGTCACAACTTGTGTTCTCTTTATTTAGTGGTGAAGCTCGTTACAGCTACGTTGTTCTCTCCCATGCACACTGAGAACCGAAAAAACTTTCTTTCAAAAGTTCTGAGTGGCACTGTTCGGGCTTTTATAAAAAGGATGAATAAAAATTTGCCGCCATAAAGCATCAGACTACACAATAGTTTTATTTAAAAATACAGTCATAAGAGTAATCTGTCTAATGAAATTTCTGCTCTCATATTAACACTAGTTAAATCTAGAGAAATTCGGTTTACCACGCATTTAATCAGCAAGATAAGAGTTCGTACCTTTAGAGGTTGGTCAGAAGAGAGTTTATTCGATTTGCATTTTTTAGACTACATTAATGTCTAAAATATAAAGAATTATAGACAGTGTTAATGAAATTTCTTCTAATAATTAAAAACCATATTTTGATTACTTTCAAAGTCACCGTTTAATGATACGAATAGAAACAGAAGTTCGAGCAGTATAAACAGTTTCTCTGGTATTCATACAGATGGAACAATATTCATTGTTCAATCTAATGGAAAATAAATAGCTTTTTTGATGAATAAGGATTGAAATGCATTCAAGTAAAACAGTATTGTAATTTTAGAATAAAAAAACAAAAGGATAATTAATTAGATAAGGTACTAATGTAAAATTAATTTGTTTTACGTTTAAGTGAATTATTAACAAATTTTCATAAGTTAGATGTTTATTGAAAAAATTGGAAAACACGATTGAGTAAGTCGAGTCTAACTACTATGTGGCCAAATGAAAACTTTTTTTACAGTTGATACAATGTTAAAAAACAAGATAGTTATGGAGCATTTTTGCTTTGTTTTACGTCTTCTTTTCTGATAAATAAACCTTTTTCTTAAAATACGAAGCACGTAGCAACTTTTCCGAAAAAATTGAGATTTTTAGTTTCAAAAATATTTTTTTTTTTTTTTTTTTTTTTTTTTCAGCAGAAGTTTGGTTTCAGTCCTAAATCAAAAAATCAGATACACAACTTCTTTTTCATTATCTGTTTCTGTTTTTTCCCGTTTTGGATAAACATTCTCTGAAATTCGCAAATGCGTCAGATGCAAAATAGGACAAAAATAGCAACATTGACTATTTCTACAACGAGATACCAAATGTTGAAGGAACAGGAAAGAAACCCAGTGAATATTAAATAGCTTCCAGTGAGGAAGAGGATTTATCCAAGGAATATGAGATTCAATAAGACTAGCAAACGAATTTTTAAAAAGTAACCGACAGTTTTGTTTGCAAAAAAAAAAAAAATTAAAAATTACAGACAATTTCTATCAATAATTTTGTTAACAATACTTCTTATTCAAAATACTTTTTTTAGTTAACGACCATTTCGATATAATTTAGTTTATTTGTAATTTTTAATGAGCGTAAAAATTCTTTCTATGGAAAATATTGTGCCTCAAAACTCATGCATCAAAATAGAATGAATTATTTTTAAAAATTTAATCATATCACCTCGCTTCAAAAAAGCATACCTTCCAAACATGATTTGATGTATTGTTTATTAATATAAAACTTACAAGCAACACGATGGCCTTTGACGATGGGCCTCGTTATTTGGAACGTCAGTCAAGTGATGAAGACGACACCTAAACTGGGACCTCTCTATCCAATCTTCCATACCACGCCAACAGCTTGGAGCCTCGACAGATTAAACGTACATCAGCCCTACTACATGGTGGGTTCAGAGGCATCAAGCTCGAACTCACAACTCGATAGATCATGACCACACGGCTACCGTGACCACTACCAAACTTCCCATTGTAACACATAACTATTTTTACATAGTGGCCGCGGTAGCCTAGTGGTCATGGTTTCGGATTCGTGGCCGGCGGTTTTCGTTCAGTCGCGGGTTCGATCCTTGGCCGCCAAAGACCCGCCGTGTAGCAGGGGCTGATGCACGTTAAATCTGTCGGAGCCCAAAGTCCTCCTGTGGGCGTGGTGTGGATGTTAGGAGAGGGGGTGCCAGCTCAGGTGTCGTCCTCGTCACTTGACCGTGGTTCAAAATTACGAGGCCCATTGCGAATAGCCCTCGTGTTGCTTCTAGCGTGACGTTAATATAAACTAAAACTAACTATTTTTACATATAAAAATATAGATAATTTTAGCGCACAAAAATAACTACTGCCAAATATTTCAATGATCTTTACTTATATTAAAAGGAATTTGAATACACGTGCCATTATAATTCAATTTGTATTACTGTCTGAGATACCTAGTTCCTTTTCATACATATCATATAATCTATAGTTCGGCTTGACTTTATAATCAACGCCACTCGAGAGCTATAAAATGAGCTTTATGAAATGAATTTCATCATTTTGAACCACTTTCCTGAAGCAAAGACGACATCCGAGTAGGTACTTTATAACAAAATTTCTCCTTTATTACTATTAAGAGACACAATGACGCAATAAAAGTCAGACAAATATCTTTAACCAGTTTATTCGCCTTGAATAGGTTATATGCAAACAAATTAAATATTTGGATAGTTTATTTAACCGAGCCGTTAACTAAATATTATAATGGAGAATTCTACTCATCTTAATTACAGCAAACAGTATGGTTGAATTAACCCTTACCCGTACGTTAAACGAGTCAGGGTCTTAGATCTTAGAGCTGTAAAGAAATTCCCTTGGGAATAAATAAATGTGCAGTGCTATGTGAAGTTTAAAAAGGTTCCGTAAAATGGTTGGAACACTTTTAACTATGCTTTGATGTCAATGAAGTATCCGGGCAATTTTCACAATTGACATAGATCTTAGGTTGTCAGAGTGAATTTTCATGCCCTTGAAATGATTTGTTTCGAGTCTTGCTGTTGTGAATGTCATTGATGCGGAACAATTAAGGTCTGCAACTAAAAGAGTTTCTTCAGAAGTTAACTGAAACGTTTGCACTTACCAAGAACGTTTTAGTGACTGTAGAAATATAGTTCTTACTTCGTGCTTCTTTTGCTAGTCAGTATGCAATTTCTTATATTCTTTACCGTCTGTATGGTTTGTACAGGAATTCATTAAAGCAAATGACATTTTCGGAAGCCTCTCATTAACCTCTTCAGAGACGATATTTATAGTGATTAAAAAGGACTTAATTTTTGTTTTATTACCATTTATTCATTTTATATTGACAGGAATTCAAAAAACCAAAAAAAATGGGTGGAATCATAAAAAAGTACCACAAACCCCCATAACGTCCACATTTGTGACCACTGAGCATTAAGAGTAATTTATAAGTAAAATGATTTTATACATTTTTCGGGCATATCGGCTCTAAGCATTTCTCACAAATGTAATGAGTTCGTCTTTACACAATTTTTGTTGTGACATCTAGGGGGATTTTTTAATATCTTTTTTAAGGATAGTAACCTATATAGCTACCAGTACTACGCTATTTTCACATTTCTATCTGTACACCATAAATTCCCTTATCAGTGCAGCGAAGCCATAAAAATTGTATTTTTTCTTGCTGAGAGATTCTGTAATGAATGTTTATCAAATTTTTTTTTCTTAATTGTATTAATTATAATTTTAAAAAAAAAACTAAATTCATATATGGTCAAAGGTGGCAAGAGGTTAATTAACAGATTTAGGTTTAAAATTCAATTAAAATTAAATAAAGTTTATTACATACTATACGTGTTTTGTTTGTATGAAAATGCAGACTATAATAAGTAATAGAAAACAGTATTAAGATACTGCGGAGGTTTACCACTTAAAAATTAAATTTCAGCGATTAAATTATTAAAAACAATTCAAAAGCCTACTCTAAATTTTTGCTGGATTCTTGGAAAAATGGCGTTGAAGCAATTCTTTTCATTTCCGCTTTATCGCACTGTAAGAGTCTTTTAAGTGCTTTTTAAACTGACATGAAGGCAATTTTTCTGCATTTTATTGTGTTGTGTAAGTCGAAAGTAATCCGTGATAAAGTCACTTATGTGAGGATAAATCAAATTTCGTGAGTAGAAGATTTAACTTAACTTAACTTTAAGAGTTTTTTCCTGGAAAAGGAGCTTAAAAACGAGTGTCCCTTCATTCTGCATATTTTATGGCTTTTCGAGACGGTATTTAAATTGAAAAAGGGGTTCTCCCAAAGATAGCTAGTTTCTAAAATGAATATTTTATGAATTTTAAAGTGGATTAGACGGAAAAGTATAAATTTTAGAATGTTTCGTTAAGTGAATTTTTCTCTTTAAAAATGAATCGAAAAATAAAATATTTAAATATATATCTAATCTATGCTGGAATTCAATTACTTCGACATTTCTCGTTTTCAGGACCAAAAGATGCATCTTATCGTTTAGTTTTTAAGTAGTAAAAATCGGTCTTTTGCAATAATATGTACAAAATGTAAATGTCATTTGATGTGAAATGTATTAAACATTTATAAAAGGTTTTGTACATTTAACAATCATAATTTCGCTTAATAAATGCTTTGCAAGTAGGAAAAATCTGCAAGTGTTATTTTTGTTCCAGTAAAATAAGTTTCTAAAACTTTGATTTTTATAAGTGTGTTTGTTTTGATATTGAATACATCCACTATTTTTAAATCGAAATAGTTAAATTGTTACATTATTTTTTTCAGTTAGCCACCCAATGGGCTATTGTCTTAGTCAGTGATAAAATGTTTCAACGAGCTCTTAAGAATAAAGTGTTTTCTGAATATATTTTCTGGACAATCCCTATAATTATAATCAGTCAATCAAACATCCATTCCGTTGTCTTAATATCATTTGCTATAACTGATATTGAATTTAATATTTTAATAATAATTATTATTTATAATTAATTTAATATTTTAACAATTACTTTTTAAAAAAGTTAGAACTTTTGGTAGCTAAATCTGTGCTTTGTAAGACTTAGCATGGATTAATTTTTTAATGATCTTTTTATAGTTAAAGTTACTTCATACTATTTCTTCATACTATTACTTATTTTTGACTGTTTATGGTTTTTAAATAATCTCACTTCAGTTCGTGAAAAATATGTTTTTACTAAAGCAAATGAACATTTTAACAAAAAAAAATTATATAGCAGCATTTTCGCTTCAAATAGCAAATTGGTCGTAAGAAGATGTACTGTCACTGCCCTGCCATCAAATATTACCTTTTAAGTACAATTAGCATGATTTGCTTTTATAACATTGTTTGACGCCAAATTTTAGTTTTTGATTACTAATAACTCCCTAGCTGCTTATCCCGCTATTTCTATGTCCATCTCTAAATTGATTTTTCAATTTAGTTTTTATTAACGACGCACTAGAAGAAACACGAGGGATATTGACGACGGACCTCGTAATTTTGAACCACGGTCAAGTGAAGAGGATGACACCTCTTCTCTCTTAACATCCACACCCCGCCAACGGGGGGACTTTGGGCCCCGAACAGATTTAACGTGCATAAACCCCGGCTACACAGCGGGTCTTTGGCGGCCAAGGATCGAACCCGGGACTGAATGAAGACCGCCGGCCACGAATCCGAAACCTTGGCCACTAGGCTACCGCGGCCTTGATTTTTCTGCACTACTGCTCTTATGATCTAAATCAATATTTAAGAAAAATCTTTAAGCAAAATTGTACTAAGTATTTAAATCTCCAAACTTTTTTAGATTTCAAACATGTAATGGGAAATATGCAATTTTAAAGCAATTCAAAAATGAGCGGTCAGAGAGTTAATGCACATATTCGTAATATAAAATTAAATAGTTGGATTAAGTTAAGTAGTATAGGTAACAAACTTAATTATAAATATACATAATTGATAAATAACATTTTAAACATAACAACTTTTGCCTTGACTTCAAATATTGGTTCGTAGCTTTTTTGTTTCATTTTTAATTAACTTCCAACTGCAGCTTAACTTTTTTGGCGGTGTGCCTCGTAATTTAGAACCACGTCGGAAGAGGAAGATAGCATCTGAATTAATTTTTCACTTCTTGAGTCCACAGCGGGGCTTTGTCGTGATTTTCTCTTCAACTAATCGTTGAGGACATTAACGTGATGTTATTGTAATTGAGATTCTCTCCCAATGAATAAAACGTGACTTGTTTAGATTAGTTATTCAAGAATAATGAGTCGAATTGAGGAGATGCATTTATGAATAATGAAGAACTTTATTCGGTGGTTGACGGTAGGGAGAGTGGTTAAAATTATCAACAAAGATCCCATTATCATACCTTCGCTATGGAAGCAAACATAGAGGGGGTCCACAAAAGGTTATTGAGTCGTACTCTCATAACTCTCTACTAAGGACTCGAACCTGATTGGTTCAGTACAAATAAGTAATTAATCATTATATTATACGTTAAATTTAGGCACATGGAGAAAGAAAATCCACAGGCGGTATTGAATACTTAGCTTGCATTTTGATATCTTAAGAAATTTGAGAGTGGAGTTACTAATTGATCACAAATTTTTAATGATTGTGTTGATTAGAGACCCTTTAAATAAGTAATAATAGCAGGAGAATGTGATAGATTGGTAATTAACGTCGCACATAGAAGCAATACGAAAGCTATTGGCAACGGACCACGTAATTTTGAACCTCGGTTTAAGTGATAAATAAGACATCCAAGCCTTCAATCCCCTTTCCAAACTTCTACATCATGTCAATGAGATTTCGACCAGATTTAAAATGCGTCAGCCTCGCTACACGACTGGTTTTTGCTGGCATCAGGATTCGAACCCATGAACAAAGAACTTTGACCGCAAGTTGGCGACAATGACCACTAGACTACTATGGCCATAATTATGGGTGAAACGAAAGAAATGCCAGGGTTTACAAGTTTCCGTATCATTTCACGTAAGGTTTTCATAAGTAGTCGAATCTAGCACATACCAAATCCTATTATGAATCCATGATTCGAATCCACGATTCTTGTACCACAAAGCTCACTATTATATTCGAGACTATCAGAACTCAACAATTTTGCTTGAAACCCATGTGTTATGTTTCAAAAGAATTTTCTCTTCTTGCTTTTCTGAGATGGATACTGTATTCTTAAGACTTTCTTTCAAATTCTTGGAAACAATTTGAATAATTCCTTAAAGAAAATTCTAATGACAAGAATAAGGACGCAAGTGGGAACGAGAATACATACGTGCGTGCGAGAACACTTTTTTGTACTTACAATATTTTATCAATGTAGATTTGGTTTGGTTTTATTAACGTCGCATTAGAAGCAACACGAGAGCTATTGGTGATGGATCTCGTAATTTTAAACGTTTGTCAAGTGACGAGGACGATACCTGACTGGCACCTTACGCCAACGGCAGGACTCTGGATCCCGCCAAATTTAAAGCCATCGGCAGCGAGTCCGTTGCCTTAATCATTAGGTTACCACGGCCATTTTATCAATATAATGGAAATAAATGGTATTTATTAATTTTAAAAATCCAATTTCAACCTAAAGAGAACTGGTGTTGTTTCTATAGTGCACTATAATTAAAAATAAATTCAACTGTTTGGAGGGGTGGCATTCATTTTTATCATACTCCACATAAAAATTCAAATCCAACAATATGTAAACATGTTTCAAATGCTCTATTGAAAATATTAACAATATAAATGAATATAACTCAATTTCCTTCAAAATTGAGCTCCGAAATATTGCCATTTTTTATGAAAAAATAAACTTCTTTATATCACTTTCTCAAAACAGGCATTGCGGCGATTTCAACTATTTTACAATCAACGATTACAGTTAAAGAATTTTCTGTCAAATATTGGGTAGCATAATGTGAAACGTTTCCCGTTGCCGAGAGAAAATATACATACTTGAATCTCTTCCTTTATGTGGCATTTTGAAAATTAAACTTTTGAATTCCTCAAATGCCAGGAATTCTGTCGAGTGGCTGTATTCTGTATCCAGAACCAGTGTAAGAACGTCATACATCTATTCGACCAATACCTGATGATAATTACAACGACAGAGCTTAATTTGACATAAAAGCGCTGCATCTAACGAAACTGTTAATTTACCGTATTTGAATGCGTGACACATTAAGCGTGCTGTGACAGTCAGCGAAAGAGTTTCCACTCAAATGCTAAATTAGACGCCTCGTAGGAGGTGGACTTTCAGGTTATGATTTAATAATCGTTCTTGATGCATTTTAGAGGATTGAAAGCAAGGTGAGGATAAAAGCAGGGTGTTCCATTTAAAGGATTATCGATTACAGGTGTCAAGAAAATTTTATTCAAAATGAAAAGTGTTTCACATCGGCAGTTCTTGGATTATGTGATTATCGGAAATCTTTGTCAAGCTCCTGTATTGTTTCCTTCACTTTGCATTACAAGTCTTATTTGGAATCCAGTAAAAATAGTCCAAGACTAAACAGCCCCGAAGGAATAACTTTGCCTGTTTGAAATCTAAAATCGAAATCTAGCTTGCGGGTCCGGAAACTAGTGTAATATGTCTTATACTTTAATAAAGTGTCAGCAGTAGCCTAATAGTCATGATCGCGGACTGTGTTGTTTTCGTTGAGTCGTGGGTTTGATATGGGGCTGATGCATGTTAAATACAGTTGAGGTCCCAAGTCCTCCCATTGGAAAAGAGTGGATGTGTATCGATGAAAGTTTTTAGCTCAAGTGACGTCCTCCTCGCTTAACCCGAGGTTAAAAATTGAATGTCCGTCACCTAAGGCCCTCGTGTTGCTTCAGTGCGATGTTAATAAGCGATCACATGTATTTTAATGAAATGAAGATGACTATTGAATAAGTTGCGATGTTGTGTCTTTAATTAGAAATATATTATAATAACAAACAAGTCACGTGACATTGGTTGAAATTATGCAACTATGGACTTTTTCCGAGTCGATTTCACGTCATCTCGAAGTGTAATTTTTGTAAAAAGCGTGACAAAGAACACAAACCTTAAAGACATATTTTTTAATTGTCAAGCCATATTTAGATTTTTTTTATATGGCTGTTTATAATTTTTAAAACGCGATTTTCAATATAATTTTTTTGCTCTTTAAAATTGAATTTTTTATTAATATTTATAAATTAAAAAGACTAAGCTATTTCTTCGAGACTATTTAGTCTTGGGCTGTTTTAAAATACTCTATTTGTCAGCGCTGTTTCGTATTGAGCTAATTTGTCGGGTCATAATCTTAGTTATATAGTCAATAAATTTAACAGTCTAATGAATAGAAATTCACACAGTAATAACAGCCAAAATATTTTATTCAGTTCTACGAAAAATCTATTATTAATCCTTGTGCAACTTTATCCTTGGTAATTAACCTTATACGTGTTTAATTAAATTCCCGATTTGGGAGGGGGGCAGGCCTTTCTTTTTTACAACGTCCAATTGAGTTGAAATTTTACACGTTATTGCTCTTTAGTCTTAAATTTTTTAGTATAAAAAGAATTAAGTAAATATAAGTAAAAAAAATTATGAATAAAGCTTTCATTTAAATATGAACTAAAAAAGATAAAAATTATTTTTAATATGAGTTAATATATTATTAATAAAAGCTTGATGATTTAATACTTCTTATGATTTCATATATATTAGCAAATAGATATGGTTCTTCATTTGTTGTTAATTACCTAAGTACCTTAGTTAAGCACTTCAAGCTTATATAAATTATGCGTTATTTTACATTTAAAAAAATATTTTTATACTTTTTTGTCCCTCTTTAAATAAAAGCTTAATGTTAAAAAATTGAATTATATTTATTTCCTTGGTTTTCTATTTATCTTAGTTGATGAGAAAGTTATTATTATAACTGAGATGTTAGGAGATTAATTCTTGATTTGATGTTAAGGCTCCCGTCTAGCCGCCATTTTGATTTCGTAGACGTAATGTTAATCCTATGGAATTTTGACTTTAATTCTCCCATCTTTATTATTTGATCTATTTGAATGCAATAAAGTGCATTTGAAAGAGCAAAAAATAATCAATGCTTCTGTGGAATTACTTTTTTCCTAAGATTTTTAAAACTATTTTTATTCTTATTTTAATTATTTGTTTTTGAGTTTTCCGGTCTTTAATGAATATTTTCAAATACTTTAATAAATCGGAAGAAAAATGTAATTCCACAGAAGCATTCATTATTTTTTGCTCTTTCAAATGCACTTTATTGCATTCAAATAGATCAAATAGTAAAGATAGGAGAATTCAAGTCGAAATTCCATAGGATTAACATTAAGCTGATGAAATCAAAATGGTGGGTAGACGGGAGCCTTAAGACCAGCGTGTGAAATTAAAGGGATCTGCCGCTCATTAAATTCAAGTATAAAGGCATTGTATAAAGTAACGAATAATTTCGAAGAGTAAACTAACCTTTCAAGTTTCCGTAATTTAATTCACAATTGTGAAGCTCATCGCAAGTAGTTTGCTGTGAAGCTCATCGCAAGTAGTTTGCTGTGAAGCTCTAGCACACAGAATTCGAGCTAAGGACATCTTATAATAACTGAGTTTTTAACTAATTGTGATGATTTCAAATTCCTACTTTGTAAGAAATCACATCTCTCATTGCATATTTTGCTCTCGAATATTATATTTTAGTAGCTGATAGGGTCGATTTGAACTCTCAATCCGTCGGTCATCTATTGTAGCGCTCATAGCAACTAGGCCAAAAAGGATTCCCTCTCGATCTGGTTATAAAGATATTTTAATTTCTGTCGTCGTTGTGTAAGAAAGCCACAGCTCATGCGCGCGGAATATTTTATAAAACAAAATCAACTCACCAAAAAGTGTAACCCCGACCGATATCGAATGTAGTAGATCTCATATAAATCCCCAGAAATTGAAATTATTACAATTTCAGAATAAATGGGTAATTTACGAAAAAGAAAATGGTACATAAATTGAGCATGTTAATCCTGTATTAGTGCACTTTTCCACTGAAATCGGACCACAAGTCCAGAGTGTCATGGCTTAGAACCTGCATTCGACATTGTTTCGGTCGCCTAAAAACCTATTATGTAGAGGAGCTTATGCACATTAAGTATGCCAGGACTCAAAATCCTTATATATGAGCGGCTTTGTTTGGTTTGGTTGGTTTTATTAACATCGCACTAGAAGCAACTCGAGGGCTGTTGGCAACGAACCTCATGATTGTGAACCTCGGTCAAGAGACGAGGACTATACCTGAGTTGGCATCCCCTCTACTAACTTCCACACCCTGCCAAGGGGAGGACATTGAGCCTGTACAAATTTAAAGTGCACCAGCTCCAGCTACACGACGGATCTTTAGAGCATTAAGGCTTGAACGTGCAACTCGATGGAATCCGTGGCCACGAATCCCCTGCCATATCAACTAGGCTACCGCGGCCACTACTTAAGCGTGGGGTTGCAAGTTTGGAGAGTAGGGTGCCAGTTCAGGTGCCATTCTTGTTACTAGTGAGTGTGACTGAGTGGTGGTGGAGTTTAATGGCACAAGAGTCTATTCTGCGTCAAATAAGATGTATTTGAGATCTAGACGTTTAAAGAAAGAAGAAAGAAAGTTAAAAGGGATTGACAAGAAGGACGATCTAAAATAAAGAAGGATCTCTAAGGTATCCTAGGGTAGTTTCATTCGTGTTTACCAAAGACAGTAAACCCCATGAAAAATAAAAAGATCCCTAGTCCCTCGGGGTCATGATGCCCATACTGACCTTAACAAGATACACGCCTGAGAGATTCTTGTTACTGGACCATGGCTCAAAATTAGGAGGTCCATTGCCAATAGCGATTGTAAATTTAACGATCTTTTCTAATACCAGTAATTCAGTAAATTTTTCAAACGAAATTGGTATATCAATAAATTACAGAGAATTCCTTAAACAGTAAATAAAAAACAGTATATAAAGGTTCATAACAATGAAACATTTTCTTCATTTTTGTTCAAAGTGATAAAAGTAAATGAAAAGAAATGGTATTCTGGACATATATAATATAAATAAAATTCAGCAGTTTTGTAATAAACTATGTGTATGTAATTCTTGTACCTGAATAATTTTTCGCCTTGAAAACAATGGCAAAATATATTATTAAATACGTGATCCGTTTGTTAACTTGTAAGAAACATGACTGATCAAACTTTAGTTTCCTAATCGTGATCTATTTTTTGAACACAATATTACCACTGTAGGTATAATAGAATATAGAACACAATAACACCAATGCGTTGTTTGAATATATTTCTCCTAATATTTTCCTGTTAAAAATACTCCAGTTCTTTTTTCAACCATTTTATACATATTGTTGAAAATAGATTATTGTGAAAATGGATTGTACTTATTTCTATTTTACAGAAACAAAAAGTAATTGCATTCAGTTTACATAAAATATATATACTTTGCTAAGATGTATTTAATTTAATAATTTATCATTTGCATTTATTTTAATATCGTAAAAGTTTTTTACTGTCCATTTCTCGATATTTCCTCTCATTTACTATAAATCTTATATTTAATTGAGTAATTCAATAATAATTATAAGAAAAAGCACTGCTTGGGTGGTTAAATATGTTCTTTTCAAAGATTTGCGTAGAACTTTTTCGTTTTTTTATTCTTTTTGTTGTTATAATAGGCAAAGTTTTTGTATTTTAGAATATTTTGTATTGTTAGAAGAATTATTAGTGCGGTCAATGAAACTTTGTTCTTATGTGATGTAATATTATCTCACACACACACATAAATGTTATTCTAAAATTCAAGTGTATTTTCAATTATTAGTAAGCTGTTTTACTGATTCAAGTGACTCTTCAGATTGGAGAAAAATCAATTATATTTAAAGGTCCTGTTATATTGATTCATCGATCTTCGAATAGAATTTTTCAATTTATATTTTTGCGTATTGTGTTGTATTTTTCTGTTGCTGCTTTATTCAATAAATTAAATATCTCTTCAATTGATAACATAATTGCAAATGAAGGAGGAATTGTACATTATACATGTGGCGGTTTGTTGTTGTTGTTGCAGCCGTGAAAAACATCTCTAGCATATATAACGTAATCGCAGATGTAGTAGGACTATACATTACGCATATATAGCGTTTTTCTCCTGGAGTCGTAGAAAACAATTTAAGCTATGAGAGAATGTATAAAATGACTAGTTTAAAACTAATACCACTAGATTTTTCAGATTTATTGAAATTAGCAAATAAAATGTTATCGACAGTTGTGCAAAACTACAGACAAATAATTATAAAATCGTAATTATATAAAAATATATGTCAATAAAATTCATTCTATATATTGACAATTATCCATCTAAAAATTTGTAATCACGTATATAAGTTCACCAAAGTACAAAAAAAAATTTCTATCTTAAGGCTTCCGTCCACCGGCCATTTTGATTTCATCAACGCAATGTTAATCCTACAGAATTTCTACTATTTGATCTATTTGAATGCAATAACGTGCATCTGAAAGAGCAAAAAATAATGAAGGCTTCTGAGGAATTAATTTTCCCCCTGATTTTGAAAAATAATTTAACTCTTATTTTAATTAATAGTTCATGAATTTTCCGGTTTTTAAAAATAGTTTAAGACATTTTTAAAAATCGGAGGAAAAAAGTAATTTCGTGGAAGCATTCCTTATTTTTTGCTCTTTCGGATGCACTTTATTGCCTTCAAATAGATCAAATAGTAGAAATTTGAGAGCAAAAGTAGAAATTCTGTAGGATTAACATTACGTTGATGGAATCAAAATGACCGGTTAGACGGGAGCCTTGATAGTAGAGAACGGAATTAATACAGAGAGGGCCAAATGCAAAATGATATATTGATCGAAACTGATTCGCGATCCTTATTTGTACAAGATACTTTTAAAATTCTTCCAAAATCTTTGTTTGCTGAAAGATAGAGTTGCTTCAATTCATTTTACAAAAAGCAGTATAGCTTCCTTTATATAATTAAAATTACTAATTTCGTGAGTTTATTAATACATGGTTTGTCCAATACGTACAGGGACTGAAGTTATAAATAAAAATTTATTCAAGATATAAAATAGTGAGTTAATAATTTTCAAACTAAGACCCTCCAACATCAATGGGTCGCTTTCAATTCCTATAAGTCTTCATGGGTTATCAAGAAGTCAGCAATCCCAAAATTGTTCAGGTACCCTGTCGAAACTGTTTCATAATGCATTAATTGTTCCAAGACGGAGTCTTTTCAGACATTTTTTAAACCGAAGTAAGTCTGTCAGAGCCCTATATGATCTGTTGGATGGTTGAGGCAGTATTGTGATGTTTGACCGGAACATCACCCAAAATTATCGACGTGTGTCTGGGTGCATTGTCGTGGTGAAGCATATACGTTCGCAAATCATTGGTCACAATTGAATGAATACTGTATTTCATTAAATTTGACTCTGAGCTATCACGCGAGAATGTAACTGGTGGTCACGGTTAAAGGTCTTCAATTTTTATCACCTGTTCATCGGTTGGTGTCAATGTCAGACATCCAGGCGTTGGTCACAATTGATGACTTCCCTGCTGTGTTTGAATTTTTTTGCACCACTCAAAAACCCGCATGGCTTCGTCCTTGTATAAGCCTCACGGTTCACAGCTGAAATCTTTGTAGCGTATTACTTCAATTTAGCTCACATTAAATGGCATGGTGCTGTTTGTCGGTTCGCTGCATTTTCTCTCTCGACGCAAGTTCTAAAAACATTTTCACTTTGGGCGAGATCTTCACACCAATGACTTGGAGTCATACCGTTTCCCTAGCTTTCCTCACATCCCCCGTCACCCATTGCACCTTATGGAGACCTCCCACTAACCCTTCTAACTGGCCGAAAAAATTCCGTTATAATACTTATTGCATATGTATCGCAAAACTCTTTCCATATTTTACAATAATCCTCTCTCTCTCTCTATTAATTTTTTTTTATTTTCTTTCTTTTTTCAATGAATTTAAAAAAAAATTTAATGCTAGAGAACTAAATTCTAGTAAGTTCCAAAAAATCATTGTATAAATATAGTTGAGAATTGAAATATACTTTTATAAATATATTTTGTAAACCTAATAAAAATTCATTGTACACATTATTTCTAATTATTTACCAATATTCATAAGATTATTAAAAAGTGATATTTAATATGCTAAGATGGATATTTAAAAATATTTTTAGTTATTCTTCAATATGACTGTAAATCCTCGCTATTAATAATAAATAAATAAAATTAAAAGAAAAATTGATATTCAAAAACATAATGACTAAATTCAAATATTGTTTTAAAAGTTTAATGGCGTTATACTTTTAGATACTTTCTTTTAAAGGTATATAAAACTGGATTGCTTAAGTTTTTCCTTTTTTTAAATTAAATGCAATTTTAATTTAAAATAATTATCTCGGTTTAATTCTTTCTAAGCAACCAAAAATAGTTTTTAAATAGATCAAATATTTTTCTTCCTTTATTTACTGAGTATTTGAAAAAATGCATATAGTTCATTGTCTGTAAATTCAATTTCGTTAAATTGAGGAACACCGAAAAAGAAAACACCATTGAAATAATGAGCTGTTTCCTTTGATGATGTTGTCGCTGCTAGATAAATGCTAGTATATTACTAGAACTTCGTGTTTCCATTTGCAGATATTTTACAAACATTTCTTTCAGAGTGTGACGTCATAAACTCTCTCTTTCTCAATTTTAAACAATGCCTCAAAAAAAAACCAATTCATTTCTTACTGACTATTTTTATTTGCTCTCTTATTTCTTTTCCATATACTTTTTCAAAAAAATATTAAACTAGAATTCTCTTATGCTCCATATAATTTAATACCCTATCGTTTAAAATACGGTTTTAATAAAAGAAAAATAGTTACGGAAAAAATGTTAATCAAAATTTGTTTTAAACAGAAATGCTGAAATTGTTTTTATAAAAAAACTCTTTCTGAACACTTCAAAACTCTCAAAAATGGTACAATCACGAAGAATAAAAACGTAGAACGGAATGTGTTTACAAGCTCAAACATTTCCTAAAACAATTGGTTTTAATGAATAACATTTATAAAATTCTCGTGTATAAAAGCTAAAAGTATAACAAAAAAGCTGCCTCGTGCTCTAGAATTTCTCTTTCTATTCAATCCCATGAACAGTTCCTCCTTTTTTAAGAATATTTTAATACTGATCGTAAAACTTTACGACACTATACTTTATAATGTTATATTTTATATTCAAGCTTTGATATTTATAGTTGGTTAAAGAAAGTTTTAATATAATATCATCTCTTCTTTTTAGTAGATACAGTCAAACAACCGCTTCGGTATTCAGTTCCATTTACCTGAATTTGCATTTATTAATATTTAACGCAAGTCTTTGGCTATTTGAAAAGTTTTAACATTCTTTTTAAGCGAATACGTGATTTTTTACTAACTTTTATCTGCCGTCTTGTACTAATAAAAAAGGAAACATGTATGAACAGTTCAAAAGAATTTTTAAATCCAGCAACTTTAAACCTAACCCAATTATTTTACCAAATCCATTTGTGATAGCATTTAAATATCATATACATAAACTGGCATGGGTAATAAAGCATAGAGATAGTAAACTTTTATATCTTTCCTCCAAATATCATACTAAGTGTTCATGTGCATGATTAAATTTTTTTTTAACTTTTTTTAGAATTATTCAATCTCTTTCATAAAACCTATATACTAGAACTTAGACAAAAAAAATTATCTCTGAATTTTTTTTTAAGACACAACATATCTTCGTGCCCATATTTTCAATAAGGATGTACACTTTCCTAGCTTGAGTAACGGGATTGCTCTTGTGTGTCCTGCAGTCAGCTGAAAGAACCCCATTTTATGTTCAGTAACTGGATGGCTACTCCCCTCGGAAACAGACATGATTTGGTTTTATTAATGTGGCACTAGTAGCAACACGAGGGCTATTGGCGACGAACCTTGTCATTTTGAACCTCGGTCAAGTGATGAGGACTACATCCGAGCTGGCACAACCTCTCCAAACTTCCACACCATGCCATGGGAGGACTTTGAGTCAGGATAGATCTAACGTGTATCAGCACCGGCTCATGGTGGGTCTTCAGTGGCATCAAGGCTCGAACCCTACGACTCGACCAAAATTGCCGGCCGCGAGTCCGCGACCATGACCACTGGGCTACTGCAGCCACAGGAAATTAGGACTAAAACAACTATTATAATCACGTGATGTCAAAAGTCTAATTGGGTCCGGGTTTGGCAAAGGCCTTTTTTCTGACTTTTCTCAACACTTCCGCCCGATCTAATGAGGCTTCCACAATTACTTCTTTACTCCTTTTAGTAGAAATTCATATCGCATTCCATAACTTATTTTATATTTAATATTAAACATATTCAATCAAGAATCTGATGGCACGACTTATTTAAGAACCTGTGGTTAGTTTCATTATTTAATAACCAGGGCTCCTTCGAGAGCCGTGTCATCAAACCAAATCCTCATCATTATCAAAACCTTATTTCATTGTAACAAAATTTACCAAAAATCACCTTCAATCTCTTTCAATTTAATCTTCCTTCCATTACCGATATTACCGAAGAATTTGAAAGGGTAATGACACTCGACGGGGAGCAGGGAATCAATTCATACATCTACAATCGAATATGTTTTTTAACGAAATCTTTTATTTCAGAAAGAGTAATACTATTTTCAGAGTATCAATCGTTTATCAGAAGACTAATGACTGCTATTTTTCGGATGAATAATGTTCTTTTTTCAAAATATCTTGGCTACTTAAAATGCTTTATTCATTCTCTCATTTCTTTTCCATGACCTTAAAAAAATCAGTTATGTAACTAACATGTACTCTGAGCTTCAGAAGTTAAAGTACAACCAATCTTTTGTGCGTAAATTTAAAACAAGCAGGAAAACCCGAAAATTGGAAGAACTGTGCTTTAAATAGTTATCTATTGTATTTTATATAATTTTAACATCAAGCTATAACGGCTCGAGCGCTTATTTCCCTCCAAATAATCCTTGCAAACGTTCATTTGATGTTGATTGCACTGAGAATCTCTTCTGGTACATGAACCATTGGTGGTAATTAAGCTATGGTTTACTAGAGAAACGCAGTCGTTGTATGGCGGCCACAATATCGCGGCGGAAGACGTCATTAAAACATTGTCTATAGTTTCCTAAAAAGAGTTGAATGCGACAAAACCTCGTCATTGGTTTGCATACAACGTTTTAGTGATGTCATCTACCATAATGTTATGGCCTCTAGATAACGACTTCTTAGGAAAAAGTGGCTTAAGTGGTAGAGAAAATGATTAGTTAGAATTAGAATTAATGCGAAGAGAGAGTTAGACGTGTGCCTAAGATGATAAGAGTAAACAGATACAAAATTCAAAGTTAATAAAAAGGGAGGATCTGTATACGAACAGTGAGTCGAACCTATTTATAAGTTATTTTACAGACTCGAACCCGATTAGTCATTAAAACTACGTTTCCCTAAGAAACCGGTGTCTTTGTCTAGCGGTAGTAATACAACGATGGATAGCTACGCCAAAACTTTGTCTATGAAAAACAGTTCCATGGTTTACTCGCATTCAAACCACGCGGTCTGGTGAACATGGACAATATTTTGGTGACGTCATTCACCTCCATACTGCGGCCGCCAGATAACGGCTCCACTTTTCTAGGAAACTATAGCTTACCAGCTCAGTGTCTTTTCATAATATTAATCTTTAGGTTCGGATGTGTATAGGGATTAGTCCACAAACGTTATAATATATATGTTGTTGATTATTTCAACAGGAGAATAATAAATATTGTGGTAAAGATTTGACCTTCTATTCACTTGACGATTTACTCTGTGATTGAACTATAAGGGACATTTATGGATCAAACAGATGCAAGTAGCGATGCTGGGGAATTCCAAAACATAGTTTAAACATAAAGAATTAATTATTTTTGAAAACTTTCGTTGTTCGATTAAAATAAATCAGAATTTTTGTGAGGAAAAAATTAATAAATAGATTTTATTGAGGAATACTTGTATCAACTCCCTCAAGCATTAGCAAGTGCTGTAACACTATTCCTATTTATGCAATTGCCCGCCATGGCAATGAATCGCGTAAGCGACTCCTCCTAGACACGGACAACAATATCGTAAAACGCTAGAAGCTCGTGAATTCGGACCCCTTTAACTCGGATCTACTGATAACTCTGATCGGTCTGCACAAAATATTTCTTTAATCGATAAGCGATCTACAAATTTCCATAATAAAATTCATTTGTTTCCTCCATGTATTATGATTTTTTTTTTTACTGTTGAAATCTTTCAACAGTTATGAATATGTAACCTCTAGTGCTGATTGATGACAAGATAACTAGTGCTATTTACACTTATTTATTTTAATGAATTTAAAAGCTATAGACAGTATTAATAATAATATAAAGACATTTTATACTCAAATGTAACATATGTTAAGGTTCTAGTTGCATCCAAGAATAAATATTACAGTTGTTATAATGCCCATAGACACAATGTTCTGATTAACAGCTTAGGAGACCTCTGTGATCTTATTCAGAATGTTTGGGTGGAATGAAATTGGCCAAGTCTCTTCCAAAATCATAGGTACAGTTTTTTCTGTTGGTTGGATATCTGAAATTATTATTTCATCTTTTGGTCATTGGTCATCCTAAACGGCAGAAAGGAAAAGATACCAGCGTCCGTTAATTGGAGCTAGAGTTCACGGGATACCGGATGTACATGCGCTGCATATTGACTTTTCACATGTGTCATAGTTGTATAGTCCGGATGTTATTTGATTTGTTGCTTATTAACGTTGCATTGAGAAGCAACATGAAGGATGTTAGTGGCGGACCTCAAAATTTTGAACCTCAATCAAGTGCCGAGGACAACACCTAAGCTATCACCTCCCTCCCTAAATTTCCACACCACGGCAAATTGAGGATTCGGGACCTCGACCAGATTTAACATACATCAGCTCCATTACCAACATGGATCTTTAGTGGCATCAGAGCTGAACCCCACGGCTCGACGGAAGCAGCACCGTCTGCGAATCCACGACTATTACCACTAGGCTACTGCAACCACATAGTATGGTTGTAGTTGTACTATTCTCTAACGAACTTGTTTATTAAGTACAGTTACCGCAAATGTATGAAACAATATATGAGTGAGGGGAGGAGGATCAACAAATATTCAGTACAAAATCAACAAAACCTTAGTTACATCTCTAATCATCAATGACAAATGACATACTGTGTCACATTGTCTAAATGGAACATACAAAAAAGCAACTTCAAGCGCTCTTCTATTCGTCCACATAGTAGATGTGTTTATCTTCTGTGAATGTGTGATTCATACTCGATTTTTTTTAAAAGTAAAGATGACTATCTTTAAGTATATTTTATTTTATATCATTTATTTCCATTATGTGGCTTTCCCAGACTTTTAAATCCCGGACCGATTCTAATAGCAATTAATCCGATTTAAGGTAAGTGCCTACCCAAAAATCACCGATTTCGAGAAAATTTTTGAAAGATTCTTTATTACTTTTGACTGATGCCCACATATTTACGATTTCAAAAATGTCTTGCGTTTTTTTCTAAGATTATTAGTTAACGCGTTAATGTAAGAAGAAATTTTTAAGAAACATTAAAATATTTATTTGCATTTTCTGGAAAACTTCAATTTTATTTATTTATTTATTTATTTTTGTTTACAAAAAATCTCATTTCTTATAAAGCATTTCATATATTGAAATGAAATCTTATAACAGTGTTCTATACACTTCTAGGTAAATTATGAAAGTCAAACATAGCTTTTAAGTATATAATTATTTACTTTGGGGCTAGTTTTATTAAAAAAAAAAGTAATATATTTTTTTTTGTAAAATCATGTTATGTTAATAAATTTTGGTATAACTCGGTAAGTTTAGGAGATAACTGCACATTTTTTTGCTTCACAACACAAATATATGTATATTAAATACATTGTTGAAACAAAAAGTGAAATATATTAATTAGAATTTGTTACGTAAACTTTAACGTAAATTTTAAGCAAATATGCCTAAAATCTGAAAAACAAAAAAAAAGTTTATTAAAAAGACTTTTTAATTTACAGTTTTATAGATCATCGTAACTAAAAACATAAGTGTTCAACAGAATTTTTTTTGCTGAAAAAAAGTACTCCAAAGGTAAGCACATACCTTAACAAGACTTTAATGTACCAACAATTGAAGATAATACCTCCACATTTGATTCACTTAAAATATAATTTGCATAAAAGAAAATATTCAAATGGTTTGATTCGGATTTAATGAGTAAGATATTAGCTCATGAATCTTTCGCGCGAAATGGGGATATGCTTGAAATATCAAAGTATGTCATCAATATCCCATCATAATAATTTTATGGAATATTATTTAAAATGTTCCTCTTCCTTCTAGCCAATAGGTCTAGAAGAATGTCTTACGGAGAGGTTGTAACTTTTCGAGACAGCCAGGAACAGATCTTCATCACATTGAATTTTTGGTTTCAAATTGCTTCAAAAATTCTTTGGAACCGCACTACGAGACATATTAAGACGTGCAGTGAGATGATTCGAAAAATTTGTTCCATACAAAGCTATCTAACATAAGAAACCTTATAAAATTTGCCGGACATTTTTAAGGTTCATGAATATTAAAAGAACTTTACAAATTTTATATTAGCAAAATCCGAAAAATATCCGAAATAGATTGTCAATTGCAGACCATAAGCAATCATGAACTAGCTTGAGTATTGGTTAAAAATATGGGGACTAAGGGATCAACTGGTTTAAAAGTTAATAAAAAAAAAAAAACTAAGCTATGTGGAAAAGTTATAGAAAGAAAATGGAATGTGAAATTTTGACTTATTATCTATACATTGTGTCTTATTACATTAAAGGGAAATAAAGCTTCCTTAAATTAAAAATTCAGTGTATTTGAACATGGTATTATATTGGAATATACTTCTTCTGAAGAATTCAAAAGCTTTAATTTAAAAAATTTATATACTTTTTGTAAACAATGCTTGGAAATTATACATCGCATCATTTTTTTAAGTTTAAGGAACTACATATAAATATATCCCTCTCTGTACTATTATTATTGATATAACACTCTCCCCCTTCCCCGGATACGTCATGTTTCATACAACTTTCTTTGAAGGTTTAATTATTTCCGTCAAACCTTTCGCTGATGTGTTCCCTTTTTTTCTTATTATTATCTTTCTTCTTCGCTATTACATTGATCAACGGGAATAGGTTTGATTGATCACCCTTAGGGGACGCAAAGTTCTTTTCCCCTATCCCTACAAGAAGAAATTTGAGATTCTTTGACACGCTTAAATTTATTCAACAAATCTTTTTTTTTTCTGAAGCCGATGAAAAAGAACATCAAAAAGGAACACGATTACAGTTCCAGTTAGGTTTAAGGGTGCAAAAGAGCCAAATCTGACAAAACCATACCAAATATTTGTTTAAACTGTATTCTAGACCAGACCTGTTCAACCCAATACATTTTGCAAACCGCTTTTATTCCGGCGGGCGACATTGTGTGTATGTGTACGTGCGTGCGTGCGTGAGATAAATTCGTTTTATCACCTTTTAAATTTTAACTCATTCAAAGCCAACTTAAATTCTCACGTTAAAAATTAGTACTGCTTTCACCTCTCGAGTCGCGGGTAGCGACTAATCCTTCCAAGCTTTTTTAGAGAAATCAAGAACATTCTTCAATAAATTGAGCGAAATGATATTTTATTGAATTATATGTATTTCTACGAAATATAATTCAAACAATTTTCCTGCAGTTAAGAAAGCAATGCTGGTGCTAAATTATTAGTGACCAAAATTCACCGAACAATCAGTTTCACTGGAACCATACTCTTCTGGGTCAAATATTTTATACTTGCTGCAGACAGATTCAATGCAGAAATTTCACATCTCACATTCCTCCTCGCGTCCAGTAATGCACATAAACTCCCTTGCTGGTTGCATATACATTGTGTATTACCCACTCAAGCAAGTAGCCCCTTGTGCTTTTTAAAATAAGCTCAGCTTTGTAATTGTTTCTGAACAAGAATGTGGAAGAAATCTTATGACGATGGTTGAGTCAATGTACTGAGATATTCCCATAGTAATAAGATATAATGTGAATGACTCATAATGGAATGTTCTTTACTTCTTTAAAAGGCAGTAAAAGTTTAATTTTTTTTTTTTTTTTAGATGATCCAGCTCCTCGGGCCACAAGCTGACAATGGACGGGCCGCGGTTGGCTAAGCTTGATTTAGACAGGAAAAATAATAATAATTGGTTGACAAAATTGATTGATCGTTTACATAAGTCGTACTTAGAAGTAAAGCGAGGGCTATTGGCGACGGACCTCGTAATTTTGCACCACGGCTAAGTGGATGAAGCGGTTCTTGAATGGTTCTCTGTTGTAATGGGGTACTTTTTGATGAATGATGCAATGGTAAAAAAAAGTGTCACGTGAATAATTTTTTGGAAAAGTAAACTCTTATCTTACGTCGCTTACGTTACTTTTCACCATCTGTTGAAATTGATACAATTTTACCGAGTGGAATATGATATTTTTCTATGCATTCAGTTACTGACGCAGGAATAAATTTAACTTACACTAAATATTCCTGCATGTCAGTTCAAAATAACACAACCATACAAATTCATATACAGAGTTAACAAAATGTTACTTATTTTATAGGTAGAGCTGTATTCCAGGAACGCTGATGAGAAAAGTAATTACTGTCGGACTCCACAAAAAATATTAATCCACAAGGGAACAGCTTATTAGTTTATTTTCATGTTATGTTAAAATGACACAGCTTACTGAATACAAATCCGCATAAAACTAAAAAGAAATTATTTACAGGTTTTAAAAATCGATGTTACATCGTTCATTCACACATACAGACTGAAAACAAAATATTTAATGCACACGCAAGACTCCTCGGGCATGCGTGAAACGAACCTCAAATTGCAGGCTCTTAAAATCCCGAAATATCTCTTCGAATACATTTATAAAACGATATTTTATGTATTTGCCATTTGTCTGTGGTTTTCTTCTCTCAACAATTTCTTAATTAACCACAAAATTGCAATGCTTATATTATTAAAAGATTGCATCCAATAATTAAATACGGAATTTGATATTTCTTGACTCTTTTCTGAAGTTCCTTGACTGTTTTCTTCCTTGCCACCGACAGAATACTTAGTGCAAAATGACTGGTGTTTAGTTGTAACATAAAGTGTCTCTCTAAATTTCTCTTCTTGTTACGCACCAATATTTCTTTACTAAGAAGAGAGGTTGGAAGGCCATTTAGGTTTAAATAAACCCAAAATTCTGAGTCAATTCAACTTGAAATTCACGGTTCTTGTCTTTCGTTTCTAATTGATCATTTTTGTTGTTATGTCAAAAGGATAGCAGCTAATAAATATTTTATTTCACGAACCACGAACATAAAATAATAAAAAAAAAAATTTAATTGATGACAAATTACCTGGACGATTTGCAGTTAGCTAGAAAAAGATAATTTTATTGATACTTTGAGTATGCAATGAGCACTTAAATAATATTCAATTTTCTATTCACCTTACTCTGAATTGATTTATAGATGGCAACGTGATTTAAACAAGTTGACTATACCTTCAATTTTCTACGTTAAATCTAAATTTTATCCTTCAAACTAATTCTTCAAAGCAAACCCTCCGTGTTTTCAGCACTTATTTTTTGTCCCCAATATTTCCCATACCTAAACCTGTCATCTTTTAAGACTACGCGGTTTTTCACCTAACGTCACCGAACGAAGAAAAGTGTGCCTCTGAAACCACACATTCTACTGTCGGTTCTCTAGGAAATCAATTGTGAGAAGGAGAACTGTGAGACTTTGCCTCCACTTACGTCCTCCACTTTCTTCGGGAGAATCATCCATTTTTTCTTGACGTTATCTCACCAGGCGTCAATCATTCTTAGAATATTCTGAGTTCACTCTCTGCAATTAAGTTTGCAATAGTGCGATATTTCTAGCGCCAAGTGAGAGACAATTTAGCGTATGGTATTAATTAACTAAAGACCATTGTAAGAATCTAGCACCCGCATCTGGCAGCAAATAAAGCAGATATGGGGATCTGGCAGCGGGTCAGTATATATAAGAGGACCTGGCAACGATAAAGGAAGGTTTTTAAAAAAAAATCCAACGGAATCGGTGGAATCGACTTGTTTCGTTTGTCATGTGTCTCTTAGTATACTGAAAATAAAGAAATCGGGACTGAATGTTGAAATCATTAATTTTCCTTTTGAACACCACACTGGTCATCAATCCTAGAAAAGAACCTAATAGCAAACAATCATGCTCTATTTTATGTCGCTATATGCAATATTAACTACCATTAGTGCTCGCACAGTCATTTGCGGCAGAGCTACACTTAAAGGGATAAAGTGCCACATGTGGCTCGCGAACCACGGTTTTCTCACCACTGCTTTAAACTAACTTCTTCTTGATGTTGTGTTTTCATTTTCCATCAGTGTATTTAGGGAAGTGAATGGAAATAATAATATTGGTGTTTTAGATGCATATAAAGACAACTAAATCATTGCTGTACATACTTACGTTTTCAAAAATGTAGGAGGGTATCACTAAATATCCTACTTGTCTTGTTTTTTTTTTCTCCAAAGAATCAGAATTCAAGTTCTGAAGGGATTAAATGAAATTATCTGATACAATGCTAAGAAACAAAATTGAAGGAAAAACTTTCTAATAAAGTGTTACATTTTTCTAACTTTGAAAAAAAAACCATTTTATCCGATATTAAACTTTCCAGTTTCTCAGTAAATCTTCAAATTCTTAGTTGCAATACTTACAGCTTGTTTTATCTAAAACTTTTGAATAAAAAATGGCGCGAGTAGAATGGACATAAGAATTTCAAGCAATGCTTTTTGAGAAAAAATTCTTATTCTAAGCAAGTGCGCATATATATATATATATATATATATATATATATATATATATATAAGGAGAGAAATATTAATAATTTACTTTCGTTCGTATATTTTACCAAGGGCTTTCCTTTTTTTACAAAAAAAAAAGGGTTGGCATTTCTTCAAATTCAATTGCTAACTTCAGTGAATGTATTACCCGTTGTTTAAATAACGTATATATTTGTATTACATCCTTTCGGCTTCAAAATTGA
This sequence comes from Nephila pilipes, assembly GCA_019974015.1. NCBI lineage: Eukaryota > Metazoa > Arthropoda > Arachnida > Araneae > Nephilidae > Nephila > Nephila pilipes. The sequence goes on along the minus strand of BMAW01122624.1, from coordinate 80,093 downwards.
GCCCATGTATTTTATTTATTCATAAATAAAGACTAAATAAAACATTGAAAAATATGTATCGTGCTATTCAAACATCATTTTAAATGCATATACAAACAGATCTAAAAATGGCCGTAGAATACTAAATAAACATTCCATCTAAAAGAATATCCATATAACGTTCGCTAAGGCGAGGTTAAAATATTTTAAAATACATTTATTTTTCATAATCTGATTTTTTCATTGCATAAATGTATTCAAGGGTAAATATCACTTAGAAAAAAGGAGTTTTCGTCATTTTAGAATATTGAAATAATATGGCCAAAATAGAATTCTCATTAGTCAAATTTTGATCAATACATCTTTCAAAACGTGGTGTAATTATGAATACAAAACTTTTGACTTTTACATTAACATTATTAACTTTTCTGTTTTTAGTATATAATCGTTATATAATGGGTTTTATTTAAAATACCTGTAAGTAAACAGAATCTTTAGAAGTCTGATTAAAACATTGAAAAGGAAAAGTTTTTCTTTTGGTGTTATTAAAATAGCAAAGTAATTAATCAGTTAGACAATTACGGCTTTTTAATAGCCTCTAAGATAGCAGACATAAAATATATCCTTGTTGTTTGTTGAAACGACTAAGATATGTTTTTAATTATTCCAATTTAATTAATTATAAATTACTGGCTAAAACTTGACGATAGTAAAATATTCTACTAATTTTTTTCCATTAAAAAGTCAAAATACTTGAAACATAAGTATTAATTAACGTTTATAACTGATTCTTTAAAGGCAATTATTTGGTTCAATAGAATGAATAATGAATAAATAATTAAAATTTTCTTTTCCAGATCGGTTTCATTTCAATATTTATTCCCATTTGATTATTATTAAAATTCCTTTGTGTGTAGAAGATTTCTTTGTTCTGATTTAAGTTTTTTCAAAGAAAGATGTTAATAATGAATTATGCATTCCAGGCCTTCTTATTTGTCGTTTTTTTTGTAAAAACCTTTAATAATTATTTGGTATTTAAATAAGATCTTAATTTCCGTCTGGTAATCAGTTTTATTAATTCTGCTTAATTAAACACTTTCTTTGCTCATGTGTATATAACAATATATAATGCATCTTTCTTTTTAGTTAGATGTAAAATACAGCATACAAACTAAAAAATAATATTCGTTGTACCAAAAAAGAACCTAAGTTTTAACAACTAATTAAATTAACACTTCAAATTAAATTCAGCACTTATGCTTAATAATAATGAGAAAGTAGTGAAAATAAAACTTCTTCGTTCATATTTAGTAAGTTTCTTTTATTAGGCTAATCAAAATACTTCAATACACTTTTAAAAATTTTATGACAGAATTTTATTTTCGCCTATGTTTATTTTTTCCTCCCATTTCACTTTGGTTAATGTACTCTGTTTCTTGTCATGCTCTTCAACTGGGCTGACTTTGGGAACTTTGGCAATAGATAGGTTGGTTATCTCTACCAAAGAATGAACAAGATATACACAAGATTAGATTAGAGTTAGTGAAATATAGATACACAAATTTCATTAATGTATTTGTAAGCAGCAAAGAATTTAATACTAGGGTTGTGCAGTAGATTAGTTAGTAGAAGAAAAGTGAATATTGGATTGGTTTTATTGTGTCGCACTTACTAAAAGGAAAGCGAGGGCTAAGCAATGGACCTCGTAATTTTAAACCTCTGCGACATTGACAAGTAAACACCTGATTTGGCACCCCACTTCCACACCATACCAACGGTGACTTAACTCGTCAGATTTAACATGCATCAGTCCCTGACTACACACGGTTTTAGTGGTATCATAAGCTGAAACCCATGACTCGACAAAAGTGCCAAACAGTCTGAGTCAAAAGTAAGTAGGGAAGCTTTGGTAAACAAAGTGTTAATGAATGTAATCAAGGCAGGAGCATCTGCAGATCACGCCAGGAAGCAATCAGCAATTAGATCTGAATCAGACCCCCATGTCTGAATCCACCAAAGACTCGCAACCCGATTGGTTCCGATATGATAAAAATAAGTGATTAATATATTACGTTAGATTCTGCCGCATATAGATTTGTAATACAGGTGTTTATGCTAGGCTGGGATACTCCGATTATTAATACCAACAACACAATTAGAATCAAGCAGATATTGGTGACACGCCTCTAATTTTGAATTCGCTCAAGTGACGAGGGTCACGACCATAGCTACCTTCAATAACTTCCACTCTGCCCACTATGAGTAGTGATTTGGAACTTCGACAGATGTCAAAGCATAAGCCCCACCACGGGCGGGTCTTTAGTGGCCTCAAGCTCGTTGTTAAGGTGGCGTCGGAGACCATTCAGAAGGTATCAACCTTTGTTAGGACTTTCACCGGTTCAATCACCAACCAGCTAACTTCCAACTACCACCTTTTATTCATTGCGTCTGCTGATAAATTTCCTTATCGCCATGGTAAGAGTGGTACGAACGCGAGCTCGCCGCCGAAGTTGCTCGAGTCGGGTTTCGTAATGCCGTAAGGATCCGCCAATTTTGGTCGTGGTTCTCAAGTTTTCCTCCTGATTATGTGGAGCTTAGAGAGGGAGATACAGTGCCCTCGAGGTTCTATGCGCGATGTTAATAAACCATGATGCATGAATTAATTTTTCAACCTTCATTAACGTTAAATTAACTTTTGCCACGAATCATGTTTCATTTATTATTTATTTGTTCTATTTTAAACAACTCAAATAGAAAAGTCCGAAGGGTTAGTTGATGAAAAAACGAGATTTCAATCGACGTTACAATTAATTTCATAACAATAAAAAACGATAAATGTGAAGAAGATTGTTTGATCAATTCATTATTGTCCAACTTGCAAGTAATATAAGGGCTATTAGCAATGACTTTAGTGATTATGAGCCTCAGACAAGTTAGAGATGACACACCTGAGTTGGTGCACTTCAATGCCAACTACTGTAGACTTGAATATCTGATAAGTATAAAGCGTGTATAAAAATTCTGATACTGATGGTAGTTTTAGTAGTACCAAATCGAATACATGACTCGTGGATTAAAATAACGTTATGTCAAGATGACAACAAAAACGCCACCGTTCAGCGGAAGAAATGAAGATAAAAACAAGAATGTTAAATATACTGTTTTAATGCCTTTGGAGATCGCTATGTTAACGTTTTCTTTCATGACTTCCATTAATTTACTCCAGTTTTCATTATTTTCTTGCATCTTCCATACCGACGGTTCACAGAGTGTGAATAAAATGTCGATTACGGCGTCCGGATTAAAACTGCGCAGGATACATAAGGACAAAAAAGCTGCATTATGACGTCAAAGATTTGAACAAACTAATATATTCAAAGCGAAGGTAATAATCGTTCGATAATTTATTGGCAATAAAAGATCTGGGGAGAGCCATTCGGCTTTTTATTTCTTCATTAAAGGTGTCTGTGTAAGCATCAACGCTATTTCCGTCAGAAGTGCTTTCTTTATTTTATTTAATCAATATTCATTTCAATCTCCAGAGAAAATTTTTTATGATAATGATGACAAAACATTTTAATTTTCCGAGCCCCAAAGCAGTTATTCTTCTTTTTAGTTGTTGATATTTTGCACTTTTAAATAATGTAAAATAAAGTAAAATTTTTTATGATCAGAAAATTAAAGCTGACCGATCACTCTTTTCCAAAATAATCGTAGTAATTAAGGCTTTTCTTTTCACTCAAGAAAGAAATATAGAAGACATATTTTAAATTTTCAAAATAAATTATATTTCAAACAGAAAAGATCCAAAGATCACGTGTTAAACCTCTGGGGTAGTTCAATATCAACTTTTAACATTAAAAAATGTTGTATATGTTACAAATTAATTTTTTTTAAGTTTTTTTTATTGATATTTTTTTTTTGTTTCCCTTCGCTGTTGTTTATTTATTGCCACATACACTACGCGCCAGTGCACCTGCGCATACTGAGCTATAAATGTCCAAGCATACGTTTTATAAGTATATTTTCATTATTTAAAGAGTCACAACCGTCACAACAAAGAATTCTGAAAGAGCATTGTATCTCAACTTCAGTTTTAGACGTCTTTGGCAGATTGATTGTTTACTAACGTCGCATTTAGAAGGATCAGGAGGATGGAACACTGACGACAAACCTCGTGATTATAAACCTTGGCAAAAGATTGTCGAGGGGACAACTCTTTTAGCAGGCCATCTCTCTTAAAAGTTTCAATACGCCATCGAAAAGCGACATATAGAGTCTCAATAGATTTTATGAGTATCAGCCCCTTACCACAATAAGGTAGGGCCTAATAGAGGTAAAACTCAGAATTCGACTCGACTTGTAACGCCGACCGCGTGAAGTTCTACCATTCCACTGCTGCCATGGCTATTTATTGGATGTAACAATACAATCGCAAAACGCAAAAGATAGTAAATTTAATCAAGCTTTTGTACTTAATCGCCCGCTTGACCAACGCTAATATAATAACTGATTGCATTTTCTTTTGTACTTGCCACCGTTCCAGTCCTTGGTACATTGGCAAAAGGCTCGACTCAATAACTTTTAGTAGACTTTCTCCATATTGACTATAAAAGCTTACCGGTTTGCAGACACAAATGTCTCAATATTGGTAGTCTCAAGCTCACTATTTCGCACCAACAACCAAATTTCACATTATACTGTTCGTTGCTTAAGGCGCGATTTTCAATCATGCTATTCACAAGACCTCCGTAAAATTCTGTATCATATAATTTACAGAACAATGTTTCCTTGGGAGAGATATTCAAAGAAAACATACATATTAAAGTTCCAAAGTAAAAGTTGAAGGAGGGAAACGTTTTGAACTAAAAATAGCTTTAATGGACTTTCGTGAAGACTTGGCTTTGTAATATAAATGAGAAATTGACTTGATTGAGAGAAATTGTAATAAATTATAGAAAATTGACTTGGAATTGATTTTCGCAAGCTGCGTTGTTTATAGGATACCCAGAGAGTGCCATTTACACCAATTTGTAGTTAATTTAAATATTGCAAATCAATTATAACACAAAGTGCTCACACTCTATAAATATGTCATTTTTTGACAAATAGTCGTATGCCCTGAAAGTAGTAAGGCCTGAATATATAGCATTCCTAAATAGTAGCATTTAGTAGATATCTGATGTCCCTTCTTTGAAAATTTCGTGTAAATGACATTGACCTTTCTACCATTAAATATAATCCTTTCTTTTGGTTGGATACCTGAATTAATTAACTCGGCTATTGATCACTGAGCACTCCAACTCAGAAAGAAATGAAATCAGTATAAAAGTAGTGCTTTAATGTATTCTGCAATGTCAAAGTTCATGGGTAACAAAAATATTGCTTGACCTTTCGCACGAATCAAGATGTATTTGATGAGGATCTTGTCCGGATGTAAGGGAGACCACTAATGAACTTGTTAAGCGTGATCGCAGCAAGAAATTTTAATTTTTTCTAAAAAGGCATATATGGTTTAATGCTTCAGAAATGTTTCAGTTTGAGGAAATCCTTTTATCCTCCATTGGAGTTTTTCACTTAATATAAATATTGATTGTGATTTTACTGTGCTTCGTACCTAAACATTGAACAGTTTGAGAATAACAGTGAATGATTCTATTTTATTTAAATGTACTTTTAAGGTAATTTAAACTTTTCTTTAAGAAACAGACAACAGAACTATTTCATTTCATGTTTAGTTTATAAGTATTGTTGAAGTTTTTCGTCTGCTTATACTTTGAAATACAATGATATCTTTAAAACAGCTAATACGCCTCGTAGTTTTGAGCAACAGTAAGTTTGATACCACAATAACTTCTCCTCAACATAAACCACGATGACTCTTTCAGATTCCTTGAATTAATACGTACCACTCTTAATGCTTGTACAACATTCTTTGCCAGTCAAGAAACGAGCAAAGATATAAAACGCAAATGGAACAACGCATGCCCTTTTTCATCTACTATAATATGTGAAAGAAGATTACTGGAAAATAGAATAATATATTAAGTGCTCCTCAAATAAGAAAAACGTAATAGCAAAAGAAGAGTGGTTTTATTGTCAGTCTCGCCAAAGCTGACAACTGATTTTAAACATTCAAATCCATCTTAAATAGAGACACTCGATCTATTTATATGGATTCTTAATGTTGTGAGGGAGAACATTCCGTTAAAATAAAGTGCTCGTCCTCTCAATGCCGATGAAAAAGTTGGTTATATAAAAGAACTCTCCACCTACAACTGAAATGTAGCGAAGGCGAGGACTTCTTTATTGTTATTCTCAATGTCTTAGCTAAGAAATTACATCTTGGAGTCCTTTCAAGTCTCCAGTTTACCTCGTAATTTTCAGCCACACATGACATGGTCAACATCTAGGTTAGCAAATATCGGGACATCCTCCCAACCCCCAAATGTCCTACATAACTTGAAAATTTGTAGGGGGGAAGGGAGGAGCTTCTATTGTTACTCTCTCAATGTCTTAGCTAGAGAAGCTAATCTTAAGTGTCTTTCAAGTCTCCAGTTACCTCGTATTTCAGCCGACAAGAACATGGCTCAACATCATGGTTAAGAACCTCTCTCTACATTTATACAACCTAACCGAGGACTGTGTCAGCCGAATGGATTTAAGCTGAATAATCCTGGATTGTCATCAGCTTCGCTGGAGAATACGTCCCGATATTTTTGCTCTCTCGACAACAAGTTATAAACCAAGGAATCAAGTACTAAAACATTTGGTTGGGACGGTACATAATTGCCCAACTCACTTTGTACTCTGTTTTATTGCCTGATTCTATATTTCCGATGTAGTCACCACAATGTGCTCTTTGTTTTTATAAATTAAGTGACATTTTTTCATGACAATAAATAACAAGTGATGTTATAATTCATAGCTTTATAATTTATTTTTGATACCGTGACTTCAGTTCAAAAATTTTAAAAAATATTGTAGAAGAGCCCGATATGTAGTGAGATATTTTGAAGATTTTTATAAACTCCTCTACACACCGGCTCAATAAAGAAATCAGAACTAGAATGCATTGCTTGACTGAAACGACGACAATCATAAACTCGAGGCCATGGCAGCTAGGTTACCGCGGCAACCAGGGAAAGAAGCGTGCTTGAATCGTAAGTGAAGAGTAGCCCCCTTTATCCCACTAATTAATGAATTCCATACGAATCCTATGACTTACCATCCAAGCAATTATCAATCCTGCGTCTCGATTTGTACATATGTCCACATGAAACGAGGTAATCGTGTATCATTTGAGAAATAAAAACAAATTTTCATTTTAAAAAGTTTTACTATCATAATTCAGTTTTGTTCTTTGTTATTTTAAATAGTTAAGGCCATCATTTGATAATAGTAAGGAAAACGCGGCAACAGAATTTATACAAACAAGGCTTTGTGACATAACTTTAAATTTCATGAAGTCTAAATACAGTTATATGATTTTATACAAGAAAAATATCGTTATTTTAATTTTGTTTTTAAAATTATGTATACTATAATTTTTTTTTAACTTTCACATTTTCTTGTAAATGTTTTGTTTCTGAATTTCTGCCCTTCTTAGTTCAATACGATACTGAATGAGCAATTTTTGATATAGTAATACAAATCTAATAATATACTTTTACCCAAAATTCAAAGACAATAATTGTACAAACGGAAAAAAATGTACAATTTTCAAGACCATTATTTTCATTTGAATAAATATATTTCAGAAATTTTTTTCCATAGCACTCAAGTCTATTACTAATTATAATAATTCATGGTAGTTTTTTAAACAATAAAAAAATTTAAAACATACTATTGTTTCACTTCTCTTTTGGGCGATATAATAACCATATTTCATTGTATAAAGGTAAATAAAAAATTAGGAATCGAAAAAAATTTAAAATAAAAGATTCCGATGCACAGAACAATTGAAAAGCTTTTAATCTGAATAATATATTTTACATAATAATGGTTATTTAATACCAGTGAGAACGTAAAATGTTCCTCCAAAAAGAGTGACTAACGTCACATCTGAAAAACCGATCGAGTTTCAAAATTCCATTTCAAACTAATAACAGAATCAATTCTATAAATAAAAGTAGAATAAAGTTTCCCGTACATATATTGTATATTTCCAAAATTACAAAAAAAAAATAATAATAATGCGTATACAACTAAATTATTTTATCTGCATACAATATTTTAGTCATTTTAATGCGTAAAATTATCGTCTGCCTGATAAAAAGTCCTTGACGAAGAAGTTTTTCTCTAGAAGGCAGCACAACATACTCTAAGGAAAGCTTTCATTGCATAAGGAAATTATTTGGAGTCTCAAATTATTAAATTAAGTTAATTTATTAGTATTATTAAATTAAGCAAGATACACACTTTAATTCTTACTTAAGTTTCTGTGACTTAAAATGTTATTAATTGTTACACACATAATCACGGATGTAAGAATTGTACTAGTTTATTGTGTAGCTTATTCCAATAACATGATGCTTAATGGAGCCAAAAAAATTTACACGTATTTATTTTAGATGACAAATTTAATAAATGTCAAATAATAAAATAAATTATTAAAGCTAATTATTGAATAAATTCAATTCGACTCAACGTTCCCTTTTTCTCTTAAAATTTAAGGTATAAAAAATTATGTTACGCAAAGTGTGAAGTTCCAATGTTCAAAAAAATTCGTTTTTTACCAGTTAATTTTAACCTTTTATCTTTTGTATGATGAGATCTACCGTTTACTTTTTACGATCAGGGTACTTGAGGGCCTTAGTTAAATAAAAGATTCCTACTATCTCTTTACCCTTGAAACTCTCTTTCACTCATTTTTTAGGTGAGTAAGCCACCGTCTTACTTATTTTTTCTCACGTTTCCCTCATTTGGAATATATGTTTGCTATTACAAATTGGATTAGCCCAAAATATACAAAACTTTAAAAAAAAAAGTATTAATATCTTCACTTAACAGAAAACCCTGATGACATCTGAAAAAAAGATTAATCTAAATCTCATAAATAGAAAGTCATTGTAAAATCGAGAGTTATCGGAGTTCTAAAATTTGTCCTACTAAATACTACATCCAGCAGATAATTCTGAAAAACAAACAATGAGTCAACGAACTCCTTATATAAAGAATATTGAATTATAAATTTGAAAAAAGAATTTAACATTTATAAGAAAAACTCAATGGGACTTGGAAACATTTCCTTACACTATCGTTCACATTTATATTGCCTTTAGAAAAAGATAAAACTTATATAAAAATTGATTCATTGTAACCGCATTAGAAATTTCTTATGCTTCCAAAATTACTTACTTTTAAAAACGAGTGATTGCGTTTCCTCTAACTCTTCAAACAAAAAACGCAATCAGCTCACCACGATATATTCCACATGAAAAAAGCTACGGAAGATAAATTACAAAAATCTCCCAGAAGTGAACCGGGAAACCAATATATAGAGTATTGCTCCTGGATAGCAGATTAAGGAGAAAAACAAAATGGCGCTTGGGGAAATATTCGAAAAAGAAGAGATAATAAGATCGTTTTTCTTATTTACTGCAAAAATCCAATTTTGTCATACCTGTGAGGCAATTCGTTGCAGAGATTATTTCGAATGCTCTGCAAATATATCCAAGAGTGTTAGAAAATGCCTTCGAGGAGTCAGTTGAGAGAGGTTTAACGAAAAAGGATTATCCGTAACCAGAAATGAAAATGACGAAGCCATTTCAGTTCTCAAAAAAGGAAAACTGAGATTTTTTTTTCCGAATTCTAAGGGGACACTGAAAATACAAACGTAACTTTTTTTAAGTTCTAAATATATATATTAGGATTTTGTTAATCTAGAGAAACTCGATTTTTCTGACATTTACTGCTGGAAAAGCTTAGCTCAACATGCTTAAAAAGATTTATAATTATGTAGCAAAATAAATACATTTCTTTCGTGTTCAGTATCCTTCAGACAATTAGATCTTCTTCTTTAAGAAGTATCTTCCGTATTGTAATAAATATAAGTTTTTAAGAAAAATTTAAACTGCACTTTAATTAAATGATGGACTAAAAGGAATGTAAATATTTTTTTTAAATTTAAAATAATGTATAATTTATAAATTCATGAGATGTTAATATATCTTTGGACCTCATATATAAGTTGTGACGTTGGGCTATTCTCGGTTTTCTCTTCACTAACCTTGAGGACTTTTAATTAAGATTGATTGCTTTTTCTAAACAACCTATGCCCAACCAAAAATGAAACGTGAATATTTAAATTACAAGAAGGTAGAAATAAAGTGAAGCGAGGGAGATAGGAAGTATATAAACTAGACTTGAGACACGCGAGGAAGGTTGAGTGGTTCTAGCGTTTGGCAATTGTTCTAGAATCAAAGACGGGGTCCAGAATTGTTACAAATTACCGACAGCTTAGAGAAGCCTAGAATTCGAGACTTCCTCAACTCAGCTCCATGGTAAGACTCCGTTTGTTGTTATTAGTGGAACAAGTGAATATATCTAGGGCGATATTTAGGAAAAGTTGGTAACATTGGTCGTTATACTAACTTTGTCAATAAATATAGTGTGTGAAACTTGTTTAACGTTTTCTTGAACGACTTATTGACTCTTAGTGTTAATATATTGAGTTTAGCTATGGCACAAGAGGCGAATAGGAATAGTATGTCGCCACAAAATAAGTAGCTTTGGTACTTAATTGATTTGTAATTATCTAGGTATCTTAATTACGCGCCTCAATCCCTTATAAATTATAAATTATTTTATATTTTAAAAATTATTTTTATAACATTAGTCCATCTTAAAATTAAAAAGAGTATTAAAAGCCTTTTGCATGTATTTATTTCTTTTTAGTTTCGAAATGTACGGATATGACTAAAAGCTAATTATTTGAGTTATAAGTGTGCAAAATTTCAATTCAATTAGATGTTGTTAAGTACAAGGTAAGACCTCCAGCACCTTAAGTCTGTAACTGCATAAGCATACCATAGTGTTGTATTGCATCGGAGTTATGCACGTTTGCAAAATGTCAGCTCCAGAGGACAACACGAAATAGCTTAAAATTCGAGAATAAATGTTGAACTGGAAACACATACATATATGAACGAAGCAAGTCCAATAAAAGCTTTTTAAGGTTGTCTTCGCAAATGTCAAAGAACCCGATCGAAACTTGGGACACATTTCTCGACAGAAAATTGTTCTAAATTCCACGAAAATTTTTGATGTTGTAACATCTAATCTATTTATGATGCAGTACTCTTAAAATTTAGGAAACGTTCTAAAAAAGGCGCCATTTTTTACATGAACACGTAAATTTCGAAACTCATTTAGCATTACAGCATTAGGAGACAAAACATGGAACACATTTTATATCAGGAAAGGAGACTGATTCAGACCGAAATGACAGATATTATCAAATATGCTGCGCTCTAAAAGGGAGCGAAGTTGAAATATAAAAATAATATTCGAGCGTTTTGTTATCGGAAAAAGTGTTCCGATTTTAGATCCAATTCTTCAACATTTGCGAAGACAGCCTTAAAATAAGGGTTGTCTTTGCCTAATGTCAAAGAACCCAACTCACACTTCGATTTTGGCGTTGGTCTTTCAAACCGTTGGAAACATTTATGTTTTGTACCTTTTCGAATAAAAATTAGAATATTTACATTTTCAGTTTTTTTCATTTATTTTCAGCTCGGTCGCTTCAAAGCTATGAAAGCTTTGAGGTGTTTGTTACACAACTTATTTGACAAGCTTTGATACATAGCGTATTTTTTTTTATCTTCAGTAACCTGAAATTCTCGATTTTAATGTACATTTTACGAAAACTAAAATCTGAATTTCTTGTCTAAGAACAACTGCATGATCCATTTTGCATTTCCTCAAACATTTTTAAAAGTATCATATATTTTATCTAACAGTTACAAATACGGTGAAACAGGTTCTCATGCGTTTTCCCCTTCATTTGACTTTTTGATTTGTATGAACTTCGCCATATGAAAAAATCGTGACTTATGTAAATCAACATTGTTGTATACAGAATTGTAGTGAATGGAAAATCAGGAGATAGAGAGATCGAAGATATTGGTGTGAGATTAACGATAAGAAGTAGTGACTTTGAAATGCACTCTTTATTGGTGTAATATTTGTGATTGTAGTTATTTATCAACGTCGCTCTGAGAAGAAACCCGAGAACTATTGCCAATGGACCTCGTAATTTTGAATAGAGATGACATATGAGCTATTACCTCCTTCTCCAAAATTCTGCACCATGCCATGGGAGGAATTGGGACCTCGACTAGATTCAACGAGTATCAGCGGATCAAGACTCGGACCCACGTCTGGGTGAAAACAACGTCGACCGCGATTCCATCACTAGGTTACTGCGGCCAAATTAGACTGGTAACAAAGCTGATATATAACTTGGATTCAATTTATTAGCTTTATTCATGGCTAATGTCTAGGATTCAGTTTTTTTTTATTGTAAGCTAAATGGAATTTTCAATTATAATCTATAGTTGAGGACGTGCTTTTAGGGGACCAGGAATGCAAGAAATTGTGGAATACCATATTTAAGACTGCTTATTTTTGTGATACATGTTTTTTCATATTATAAGTAGAGCTTAATTTTTTTGTGTGCCGTATAATATTTTAATCATTCTCTATAAAACTATCAAAGTAATTTTTTTTACCAACAAGGGGTTCTTCTCCTCTGTGTCGAATATGGATCTGATTTGGGAGATAAATTTTCATTTAGGTACCATTTATAGGAAAGTTATGTACAACATGGCTTTAAATTTTTTTTTCTTCTTCGAGAAAGAATGCTTATGCATATATTGAACCCAAGATACTTTTTCTGTAAGAAATAGTTAAATTTTAAGAAATAATTTTTGCATGATATAAAGGAAAAAACTGAAATTTCAAAAACTACTAAGTTCTATAATCTTTTGAAAGAAAATATACTGTGATGTCATTAAGGAAGTTGGTTCACTATATTTTGTGCATTGTTTTCTACATGAGGAATAAAATATTTTGTATATTTATGGGATATTATTCTTAAAAATGGTACCTAAATACAGTATATCTAAAAAATTATGTCTATATTCGACTCAAGGAGGATGAAAAACTTTTTGACTAAAAAATTACTTTTATAGTTCGATAAAATTATTAAAATAACATTATTAGGCTTATTAAGCACACACGAAAAACCCCAAGCTTTACAAAAAATTTTAAGACTTAAATATTATGAAAAAGAAAAATTCTTAAATTCGGTATTTTATTTTCCCCCTCATGTCTTGGTATCCTAAATTAACATTCCACATTCGTAATAATTGATTTTTAGATAATTCTTTTGACTAAATAAAATCCTGTTACATTGTCGTGACGAGTTATGAATCTCAATGGTGCAGAACCTAAGAAGCGAGCCGAGGCGCCAAAACAGTACGTTATCAAGATAATATGTTTAAAAGATATTAAGATATCAACGATATTGCGGAAAAAAGGAAATCAAAGCTATTATGTTAAAAATCAAAACAATGACCGGAAAAAAAATATCTGTATATTTTAAAGTGTACATTATAATGAACATCAAATATTAAATCAAAACACATTCATGGTACTGTTTCAAAAATATAACTAACAATTTCATTTTTAAAAAAGGATTCTGGAATTTGACAACGGAGAAAAACAGAATCTTTTAATGTAGAGTAAAAAGGAAGATACTTTTACCAAATTTTCTGCCGGTCACTCATTCTAAATAATTAAGTTTTAAGAGAATAGTTACTTTATGTTACGTTAAAATTTCAATGTTTAAAACTACATGCATTACATCACATTCCTTACAGAAGAAATATTATTGACATTATCTTAAATATTTTAAAGATAAATTTCTTTTTAAAAGCTCTTAGTACAAGGGATGGATTCAATTTTGTTTTGCTAAGTGCACACTTTTTTTTTTTATCTTAAACTTTTTTCCATAAATTTTATTCATTTTACTTATAATGTATTATGTACTCGATGCTGGTAGGCTCATTAATTAACTTAATGCATTTCCAAATTGTAAGACGACTACTTGTTTTTCTAATCTAAAATCTGATGCAGCTTAAAGCTCATATAAGATATTACAAATAGATATTTTGAGATGTTGTAATATAATATCAAATGCATTTGCAAACGTATGCGAAACTAGTATTAAATCTTATAACGGATGTAGCATATTCATTATGTAATGGATATTTCATTTAAAAATTGTAACTACATTGGTTTGAAGTGGTTCTTTTTTGATGAAATGCTTTCAAAACATGCATTACATAAGAAAAGTATTTTAAAAATTATTTTAACTCGTTAAACTTCTCAAATAATCTGATAAAAATAAGAAAATTCTTGTTTCTCAGACCACAATCGATTTTTTTTTCACTGATTGAAAATTTGTTAAAAGGATAACTTATGACTGTTGAGTTTGTAGCATTAAATTTTTAGCATTTCGTAATCATTTTAATGGATTTGATTTTTTAGATTTGGTTTTCCGCAATCACATTAATGAACTGATTTTTTAAAATCATTTCTTCTTAATCATTTCAATGGATCTAATTTTCTGGTATAATACACCGAACTATTCGTTTGAAGCATTGATCATGAAACTTATCTGATATACAAGCTAAGATACTCAATCTTCACACGAGTAAATCTTTAAAATACGAGTAAAGCCTTTTTGAATAAATTTTCGGAAGCAAATTATACAAAGACATAATATGCATCAGAGCCATGTATAGAAGAGCGGTATCTTCCATGATTGATTGTTTATCAAAGTCGCACTTAGAAGCAACTCGAGAGTTATTGGAGACGAACTTCGTAATTTTGAGTCTCTGTTAAAAGACGTAAACGACACAGGAGCTGAGAACCTCTTCCCCAAACTTATACATCACATCAGGAGGGAGAACAGGGAACCTCGATAGATTTAAAGTGCATCAGCTCTGTTATACTACGGATATTCAGTGGCATCAGAATTCAAACCCCACGTCTCAACGGCCACGAGCTCAAACTCATGTCTACCGCTACCATTCGGTTGTCTTCCTGAACGGAAAGAAAGGGGGGATCGAATATCCACTCACTGCTTGTGTAGTTAAAATTTTGTATAAAATCTACTAACTGATATTCCCTCCCTCCCCCCCTGGCTTATTTATTCAGCATATGTTGTGAATTCCACGTCATTGGGATCGAAAATTTTCAAAAGGGAATTATTTAAAAATTTAAGTAATCGGAAATTTTCGCTTTTCTGCGCTGTTTTCAAAAATTAGTTTCTCAATTTTCACGCTCTAAACAGTCCTTTCAGAAGAACTTGAGTCCTTCAGATGGTACTAAAATTGTGATCCTGCGACGTTTCCTTTGAGAACAAGGCCGCAAAATATACAAGAAAATCCAACTCTGAATTCTTAAACATTCTGGAGTGAATTTCGAAAACCTTGCTTCGAACTATCATCAATCATAGTTTCAGCACATTAATTTTCTGGTGTTTGGGCCTTCCAGTGTATGCACCACCTCTCTCTCTCTCTCTCTCTCTCTCTCACACACACACACACACATACACACACACACACATACACATACACACACATACATTTTTTCTTTTATAATTAAATTGCTTAAGAATATTGCGAATTATTTTCTCAGGGACAATACTATCTTACAACATCTTACAAGCGTTGCACCGATGGGCCATGGATTGTGGCGTATATTGTCAAAAACACCTGGTTTTTCTTGAATACCCACAGTAGGTTAGATGACTTTTGCAACCAGCAGGTTAGATAAGTCTCCATTTCAAATTCGACAAGTATTTTATACATATCACGTTTCATTGCTCCCCTTTTCAAAAACAAAAAACGAAACTTATGCTGTTCAAATCCAGAGAGTTTGAGAACAGACAACCAGTCCAAAAAGTCCATTTTATATTTGAGCCAAAGACCCACGTCCATAGTGTGCATAATAATCACTCGTGTCCTTCCCTCAATATACACAGGTCTCCTCCTAAGAAGTCAGTTGTAATCAACAAGTAGAAAAAACAATGACCCGGTGCATGTCATTCTTAATACAGTCATAAAGCTGCTCGTGCATTGCTACCATCCAATCCACGTACTAAATGCATGTCTGCTATCTCTTTGTTCGAGTAAACGATGTATGAATAAAACGACTATTGTTCCAATTACAAATAATTATATATTTCCCCTCCAATACTCTCTTAATCAGCGTCACCTACCGACGTAGACGCTTCCGGTCAGAGCTGCTGTGAAATTCTCGATCCTTTTCATGTGACCTACTTTTCCTTTACTATGTACCTCTATTTAAGGGACACCCTGTATAAATTCACTGCGTTTTCTGCAAGTATAGTTAAATGTCGAAAAAATTACGAAGTATTATGGCCTGTTACTTTATATCTCTGAATATTAGATCACAATTGCTAGGTATATATATATTATGTACAAAAGTGGTTTATAAAATACTCATGTCAGGAATGGGAATTGGGATTGGGGGTAACCCATTGATTGTATATCCTTTTTCTGAGAATTCCACAAGTAGAGAGCCCTAAACATCCCAAAAATAAAATCACCGCCTTATTTTTTCCGGCTGTCTTCGCCTTCTTTGGAGCAGAATCACCGGTTGCAAACATTATTTTGATTGTTGTTTGGTTTCCGGTCAATAATAATGAATCCTAGTCTCGTGGACAGTGACAAAATGTCACCTATTAGCAATCAAAATCAATCTAATCCATGAATCTGCGTCAAATTTGTTTCAGCACTGTTTAACCAATGGCAGCACACAATGGTAACACCAACTTGCCTTCATAATGCCATCTGTCGCCAAAAACAGGTACTATTTGAACTACTCTCGACAGTATAAATGTTATATTATGAAGAAATAAATTTTGTTTTAATGCTTATCATACAAATCTATCGATTTTTGTATTTCTTACAAAACTGGGTTTGAAGCCGGTTTTCTGATTTTAGTAAATTGTAAACCGAGGGAAAAATTGGTCCCCCGAATTGCACTGAAATCGTATAATCATAGGAATATTGTTTGACCATAGAAGTGAAGACCAAAAGCGATGACACGCAGGCTTGATTGGCCGTTTAAAATTAAAAAAGAATGAAACACTAGAATATTCGAAAAATAAATTCACATTTTTCGAATCAAACGAAAGCAATAGTTGCATTTTGAATATAAAAAAAAAAAATCTATACCAAGTCTTAATCATTTCAAAAAGGATAGAAGAGGGGGGAAATGTTTGTTCTAATTTTCCACATATTTCTTTTTATTATTATTAATTATTTTTCAATTAGTCTCTTTCACAAAAGTTAAATGCACATTGTACAGACATCTGGTTTCTAGGGACATTGTTTTATCATTTAAAAAAGTATCTTACGCCATTAGAAAAAAATAATTTTAAGAGTATATTTACCAATGAATAAAAATCAAAAACTTTGACTCAACTGAAACTGAAAAAACTGAAATTATTTTTAAATCTGTTTCTATTCTTTTCTAGATTGATTGAAAAATCTTAAATCATATCTAATGTTACAAATATTTTAAAACTCATTACTAAATTTCTTTTTTATGCATTCGTATCTCCGTTAATTACCAGTTAACAACTGAAAAGGATATTCCTTAATGCTTTCAATTTACTTTTTTGACTGCTAGACACATGCTCTCTTAATTCTTCTTATCTTTGTTCGTTTTTGAGCAGAAAAACAATTATTTATGATTCTTTTACTCCCAACCAGAGTTCCAAGTAATTATAGATTTTAAAATAAGATTTTTCCTTTTGTAACTGAAATTTTTCATTCTCGCCCTAGGGAGAAATTTCCACCAGACACATTTCAGTGTTCCTGAAAAATAAATTATGTCGAAAAGCAGGATTAAATTCCTCGAGGAATAAAGTGAAAGTATTTTATTACTATTTTAGTTCAGCTTTTACTTCCTTTTGAATGACAAAAATTATTTAAATTTAAATATATTTTTTGTATCCATTACAATCTCTTTTATGCTTTCTACATTTTAATAAAGAGAAGAAGAAATATTTTTAAAGAGTGTATGAATAAAAAAAATATTATAGAAATGTTTGTATGTGTTGAGAATAAATTAATATGTAAATGTTTATTTTATTTTTACTTTCACATAATAACAATAGATGCTTTGTTCTTTGTTCTAGATAGAAGCTCCCGTCTACTGACCAGTTTGATTTCACGAACGTAATGTAAATCCTATGGAATTTCTACTACTATCCTCAAATCTTGATTATTTTATCTATTTGAATGTAAAAATGTGCATCCGAAATAATGAAGCTTTTAGTGGAATCCCATTATTCCTTCGAATTTTAAAAATATTTTTACCCCTATTTAATGATTCGTTTGCGAGTTTTTCCGGTCTTTAAAAATTATTTTTAAAAAACAATGGAAAAAAGTAATTCCACAGAAGCATTCATTATTTTTTGCTCTTTCAGATACACTTTATTGCATTCAAATAGATCAAATAATAAAGATGTGAGAACTGTAATAGAAATTCCACAGCATTAACATTACTTTCACGAAATCAAAATGGAAGGTAGATGGGAGGCTTAAGATATATTTATCTGAATTATACATCATTCGCTTTAATTTTAATAAATCAACAGTTGTTATCAACACATTTAATAATTCATTGTACACTTTAGTATTATATCGTTTTCTTTCATTTTAATATTTAAATACTAATTTGACTTTTTTTATCGCATACTTGTTTGCTTTGATTCATTTTGTTGTTAAACTTCGTTTTGTACTTTAAATTGTATGCATTTTTTTTTGAAAGATTATAACAGTATTTCAAAAAAGTTAGAATAAAAATACCTTGATGACTGCAGTCCAGTATATTTTTTAAATTCAATGCTTTTATTTATTTTTAAGAAAATACTCTCCATCATATGAGTCATGATTATATAAATAGTAAAATAATTTTATGAGTTTTTCAGTTAAAAACTACCCCGTATTTGAAATTCGGAGATTCATTTACAGGAATCCATTATCAGAAAGCAAACAGTTTTTCATCGATTTGCGTTTGCATGGATTTGAATCTTCAACTTTGTCTATTTTTCTACAATTAAAAGCTTAACGTAATAGACAATCAAAAGTTTATATAAAGAGTAATTTATGTAAAAAACTTAGCATTTAACTTGCTACCTTTTGGACTTGTTTTTTTTTAATATTGTTCTTTAAAGCAATCTGTTAACGATAAACCACTTATGGGGATACAGGACGCAAAAACAGACAAATTTAAGAAAATATTTTCATGGAAATGTGTTATAAATATTTATCTATCTTACACAAAAAAATATTTTCAAATCAAGCTGTTTTTCAATCATGATGTGCTATTTTTCTTAAAAAAAACCCTAAAAAAGTTAGGGTTGTTTTTTTTTTTTTTTCAATTTTCCATCTTCATTACATCCGTTTTTTTTTTAAGTGAAATGTTCTTGTGCTCAAAATTATGATTCAAATTTAAATTTTGCTTAACAGCCACACCATTATCAAATTATATTTTTTATTTATGTTATAAAGAAATTTATTCCGGGGTATTTAACTGTTTTGATAATTTATTTAAAATGTTTTTATCTAAAAAAGTGCTTGAAGAGAGAGAGAGTACTTTTCAGGAAAAATTTAAATTGTAATGATTACAATTTTTTTAACTTCTTTATTCATGTTTTAATTTAAAAACATGTGTAAAGCTCTTTATTTTACATTACAACATGAGTATAAAGTTAATGAAAGCAATATTTTTCAATCTTTAAATGACAAGAAAAAATTTAAATACATATGGGTAAAATGTAGTTATGAATATTTTTACAACTTTGCGAATGAAATAAATGCTTATTAAAGATTATTAATACTAAATTTCTTAACGATCGAATAAAAATTTGATACTTGATCATTTTAGTTTGCAATAAGGATGACATCTGAGATGGTAACTTACTCTACAAATTTCCACAGCCACGTTTACAAAGAATCTTAACGTCCAATTCAATGTAACATATCCGTTAATCCGAATTCTCAATGTTTGTAGGAAACAAAACATGTGACTAGAATGCGTTATTAACAACGTTAGCAACACTATCATAATGTACAGAAAATCACGCACTTACAAAATTACATGTTAAATATTAATATTAAAAATGCTATAACTATACATAACTAAAATTATAACAAGTTTTCTATATCCCTCTCTCTTAAATCATTACTGAACATTATTTATTAAGGTAAATTAAAAGTTGAATAACATCTATGCAAACTTTTCGAGAAAAAATTCAAACATTCATATATTCAGTAATCTTAAGCAATAACCTGATTGTTAATGTTTAAAAATTACTTCATGCAACGAAGTAACTAGCAAAAAAAATTTTGGTGATTCGAATAGATAATTTTTGTTCCCTTACAGATCAAAATATTATTTTATGACACATTTACTCTGAATCTTTAATGAAAATAAGTAATGGAGCCCGATATGTGGTTAGGATCGTGCGACTTCCATGTTTGGCAGGGTTCAAGTTCAGTCGAATCGTGTCCAAATGCAAGAAACGTTCTTTAAAAAATACATATTTGTTAAAAAAAATGTTAACACACATAGCCAAAAAATTACTTGATTTAAAAATATGAGAAAAAAGCAAAAAGTAAATGCTTTTTTTTAACAAATTTTGGAAAATTCTTAATGCTAGCACATCATTACTAATTAGCAATTTTGAAATTATATACCGAATTTACAAGAGAATAACATCAAATTCAAAATTGATGCCAAATTTGACTTCAACAGAAAAAACGTGATATCATCGGTTAAATGATCGTTTATGAAATGAGTTCGTTGCACAGAAAAAAATTTCATATCCATTTTCCGAGTTCTTACTTTCACTTATTCTTCTTGGTTAACGCCCTCTCTACTTTTCAGTAAGCCAATCAAAATTCAACACATCCTCACTTTGAAATCAACTTCCAATACAGCTAAGTATACACGGACAGTCAATCTCTAGACTCATAGTCCATTATTTCCTTACATCCAAAACTGCTCCCAGATAGGCAGGGTCGAAATAACTAAATTACTCAATTTATCTCTAGCATTCAAGTCTCATAATCCATTTTCTGCTTTCTTGTTTTTCACTTACAAGGAAAGTTTTTAATTATGCTCGAAATAATTTATATTGCAAACTTAATTAGAGGAGCACGTAAAAACGCAAAAATAACGTGTTATTTCCTGAAAGCATGAATCTGATTATTATCTTGTTACAGATATAATTAAGATATCGCCATGCTTAAAAAGAAATCCTTTGGTGTTTTATAAATTATGTATTTTTGTAAGCTGAGTAAAATAATACCGCTAAATCTTATACCTCAAGATTCAATAAGCCGTTCAGAATTATTTTCTTACTACGACGGGTTGTATTAAAAAGTATTGAGGTCACTAAAATTACCAAAAAAAAGAGTGTTAGGAGAGCATTTTTCACTAATACTGTTTTAATTTATATTATCAAATTTGGCTTCCATCAAAAAAAAAAACCAAAATCACAAGTAATTGCATTAAAAATCTCTTGAGAAATGTAGAATTCAGTAATAAAACAAAGCGAATGCATTGAACATTTATTTCAGTGAATAAACACTACAATAAAACTTTTTTATTGTTTCTGAACAAATATTTACTGCCTGAAACACACACCAAGCAGCTATTAAAAAATATAAGAAACAAAACAATAACATCAAAAATTCTCTGAAGTCTTTACTTAGGTACGAGACAAAATAAACAATTTCTTTAATTTGTACACAGCAAACACAACCAACTGAAAGCAATCGTAATCTAATTTGAAAAAAGACCCAATCAATGAATAGTTAAACCTCTCAGAGCTGAAACAGAAAACCAATGAACGTTGTGATGTGTGCGCGTGTATGCGTATGTGTGTGTGCGCGCATAAAAAGAAATATGGTGTTACTTACTTACTTCAAAAAAATCAATATCAAATTCCCACAAAGGCATTTCGTTCAAGAAATTCTTTCGTACGGGAGAGGAATGTTAAAAAATATTTTGAGATAGTTAAGTCAAGCGTTGGCGACTTACAAAATGTATATAATATGTAACCTTAACTTATAAAGGACTTAAAACTAAATTCTTTAGCAACATAGGAAAACTAAATTCTTACACAGCATGAAAGAGAAATTTTCTTAAATGTTTTCTTTATAAGCCTAATTCTGATTCAGCAAGCGTTATTTGAAAGGAGGAAAAAATCACGAATTATGGCTATAAATGTGATTTTATTCCGAAGAAACTTTTGAAGTGTTTAAGCAAAAAACAAGAAAATATGACTTTCCCAATACTTACTCTTTGTTATACTGAACTAGAATGTTTGAAAAGAGTACGAAAAAATCAGAGATATTCACCAATACAATGTTTTAAATAAGTGTTATTTAATACTTTTTTCAAAGACTACTCCTTTTATCTTTTCATTGCTTTATTTTTTTGTGCGTTATTTCAAAGCTTTGCGCACATAATCCGATTACTGAGGTATATTCTCAAGTCCTTTTTTTTCACTTTACAGAATAATCAACGATTCATTCTTTATATTTTTCTCTTTTAAGATCAGTTACTGTTTGCGTCCGTTTCATTCTAAAGAAAACAGTTTATTTATTTATTTTTTATCATTCTTCAATTTTTTTCATGGTTGTGATTAAGAATTGTTTAAATAATCACAAAAGTTAGGACTAACTCTGGAAACTTTAAAAAAAATATGTGTCTTTCGATTTCTTTTTATTTAATTCTTCCGAATTGGAACATATATTTTACAAAGAAATCAAATTAATTTCGAATCCCATGATAAACATTACTAAAATTATGCAGCCTACTATTACATAATGAAAAATATAAAACTTTGCATGCATGATGTCTACCAACTAGACCTATGCATCACTATTGACAATAAAACACATTTAGTCGACAAGTTAAAAATATTTATATAAAATTGTACCCATTGGGGTTTTAAGGCTTCCGTCTACCAGCCATTTTGAATTCCTGAATATAATGTTAATCCTACGGAATTTCTACTTTCCTACACAAATCTACATTATATCATCAATTTTAATGCAAGTAAAACCGGTAAAAAACGAGTTTTTTGAACATGGGTTTTCTTTCAAACTTCACACTTTGCATAACATAATTTCTTATACCTTAAATTTTAAGAACAAAAGAGGACGTTGAGTCAAATTGAACTTATTCAATAATTAATTTTAATAATTTATTTTATTATATGACGTTTATTAAATTTGTCATCTAAAATAAATACATGTAAAAAGATTTGGCTCCAAGAAGCATGATGTTAATCAAATAAGCTACATGTAATTAAAATTAAAGCAAACGATAAATTACTAAACGACAGATTTGGCGACCATTTGGGGACTTGGCGAGAAACTTCGTGTAAAATTTAATTCTTTAAAGAATTTGTTTTAATCAATTAATTTTTATTAATTATAATTAAGAAATTGCACTGTTATCCAAAAAAATCGTGCGTTGCAAATTTCAGCAAATTTCAGGACTTTAAAATGCAAGAAAAAACTTTTAAAGTTTTGACCCAGGTATACAATGTGAGTAGAAGAAAACCCATTAAAAAGTGCACCAGAAAAAAGCGGAAAATAATGAAATGTTTCTGCAAAGTTTTTATTTTTCTCTCCAATTTTTGAAAATATTTTTAAAGATCGAAAACGCTATAAAGGAATCGCTAAGAATAGACGTTAAAATATTTTTCAAACTCAGAAAAAAAAATATTTTTCGGCAGAAACCTTTATAATTTTTTTATATTCAAAAAAAGGCAATATCTTAGTTTAAGACCGAAAAAGAAATTTCATAGAATAAACATTACGTTTGGGAAATTAAAAGGCTCCCATCTCCGGTCAATTTTGAATTTTTGAATTCGTAAACGAAAAGTTGATCCTATGGGATTTTTTTTCTATTTTCGTATTCATATATAGACTACTTCATCAATTTGAATGCAAAAAAAATTCATCTGAAAGAGCAAAAAATAATGAAGGTTTCTGAAGAATTCCATTGTTACCCCAAGTATTTAAAATATTTTAGAATATTTTTCCAAGATTGGACACCCCATAAACGAATCATTTAAATAAGCTTATAAATATTCTTAAGAATTGGAGGAAACAATGTAGCTCCACAGAATCTTTTATTACTTTTTTTTATCTTTCGAATGCACTTTTTTGCGTTCAAAATGATGAAATAGTAAAGATTTGAGGACAACAATAGAAGTTCCGTAGGATTAACATTACGTTCACGAAATAAAAATTTCCGGAAGACTCGAGCCTTAAATGTGTCATGTCGAATATGAAAGATAAAATTATTTCTTCAGACTTAAAACATTTTTAAAATATTTAATTAAGCACTCTTTTTTTAAGAAAAAAAATCAAAATTATTCAACTGTAATACATACTAGATTAATTATGCTAAGTTCATCAAAGCAAATATATATATATATATGAATACACAAGAAAGTAAATATATCAATACATAAACAAAAGCGATCAAAGGAATAGAAAATTAGAATTAAAAAGAGAACTTAAAGCTAATATCGCATGCATTTATTTTTACGATGTTACAGTTAATAATTTCTTGAAGGAGTTAATGTCCTCTGAGGCCTAATCTATTCGAAACATAATTTATTTTCGGTAAACTTTTTAAATGTCTTCAAATCTCTCTCTTGGGTGAAAGACAAAAACTTGGAATAAAATAATGTGTTATTAGAATTTCAGGTTATTTGGAAATAGCTTGTCAAAATGTAAAAAGAGGCTTTTGTAAAGTTTTAGGTGTCTTTTCATTTTTAAACAATTGCAAAACAACAACTAGAAGAATACGTTTAGAAATCAAAAAACTAAAAAGATAATCGCAAGTACCATTAAGAATTATCCTTCCCTTTGGAGATTGAAAAATGTAATGGATTCAATTCTTTTAAAAAAAAAGAAATTAAGTACTTACTGACGAAATGGTAGCATCGGAAAAGCTTACAGCTTTTGCTATGAACAGGGAAATGAAAAGATAATGGTTTTTCGAAGCTTTGTCTTTCTTAAGTATTAAGTATAAATTTTTTCGGGATTCTTAACTCTTAAATTATTTCATTCATGTAACTATATGTATCAAAAAATGTAACTCTAAGGTTTTCATTTTCAAAAATTTTGTATGAAAAATTAAATTTATGACGCAGCGCAACAGATCGCGGTAGAATTAACTTTTTTTGATAAATTACTATTATTCTGTAACTGAAGGCAATTTACTCTTTTATATTTCAAACATTTTCTACCTTATTTGTTAATTTAAATTTTCTTTGCTTTTACTGATACTGAGTAAAATGCTATCATCGAACCGTCGGTACTCAAAAAGTCGTTCATCCTCATATCTGCAAGGTTAGAAGTTATATATTTGATTTTTGAAAAATAATAACACTTATAAATAATAGACCTTTAGAATTTGAAACGCTGCTATTGAAGACGGAATTCATAAAAAAAAACATTCTTAAGTTGAAGAACAAAGAAACTAAATTCTCTTTCATTTTCTGTATGTTTTTCTAAGAAATTTATTTATTTATTTTCGTTTTCAAACTAACTCTGACTTTTCTCCCAAAGCTATAGCTCTTCTTCATTAAAATGCATTACTTTTTGTTTATAGAGCAAAACATGTTTACTTCTTTATACAATGTATCTCCAACTTCCAAATACATTCCTTGTTTATTTGGATTTAGATGTTTTTTTGAGGATTGAGCAAAAAAAATGATGAAAACATGAAATCCCAAGTATTCAAGGAACACACAATTTCAAAAATATCTACTAATGACCACAAAATAAAAAAAATGGATAATCTTTGGAGAAGAAAAAATGTTTAATTTTTGGAGCATTAAGTGGAAGATATTAATATAACCCTATTTTTATGAATTATTTTTTTCCCTGAACATCCAATGGAAATGATTGCTAAAAAGTAAACTTTTTTTCCTTAATTTTGAAAGTTTAATTCTGAAGAAAATTCCTTTTATTTATAGCATAAAATTAATCAAGTTCTGACAATGACATCTTTCAAATTGTAAAATATTAGACAGTTTTAAAAATGCAAAATTTTGCATTATCAACACTCGATGTTAAGCATTTTTACTTACAATATTCCTCCATATGGAAATACAAAAAAAAATAATAACTTTTCCATTAAAAATATTAATTTTCAAACAGAGTGATGAAAAATATAATTCCAATATGTTTAAATATTTATATTGCTCGTGCAATAAAATCATGAAATTCAAAATTTCATGCAGTTGCAACCAATGACTCAAGAAATATTCAAAAGTGAAACTCGCAATCGTAAGAGATCTGTGTAAAGGGACGGTATACAATATTTAATTATCGATCAATTATTATCACGTAATATTAAAGGACGGGGGAAATATGAATCCTTGCGTTGAAGAAATCCTGAATATGACTTTTTTATTGTTTTTATTCCCTAATATGTCTATAACTTATTTCAATATAGTCATTTGTATTCTCAACAGAATTCTACAGAGAAATTGCATTATTTCATGAAAAAAAGTTTTAAATCATTAACAAAATAACGGAACTTGATTATTAGCCACCCTTAAAGCTTTAGTAGTATTAATTTCATTGATATATCCATGTAAGGACTTGTAACGGCTGCCCATTCCGGGCTGCCTCTTGTGCCATAGCTAAATTCAATGATTAAACACTAAGACTCAATAAGTCAATCAAAGAGACACTAGAACAATAATTACGCAATTTATTAACTTCTAGTTAATATAACAACAATTATAAATGCTCTCCCGGGCAAGGGTTTTCCTACCTTAACTCAACCCACCAATAATAATCTAACAGACTCTTACCACTAAGCCTTCCTCGACTGCAACTCAGACTCTGGAACAATTGTTGAACACTGGAATAACTAAATCTCTTGAATCTCTCAACTTTTAATCCAACCACCTACTTCAACCTCTCTTTCAACTCCTCCTTCAACCTCTCTTTCCACCTCTTTCAGTCGGAGTTTATATATTTCCTAACTCTGCCGCTTCACTTCATTTCTACCTGCTTTCTATCTACATATTCACGTTTCATTTTTGGTTGGGTAAAGGTTGTTTTGCAAAAGCAATCAATCTTAGTTAAAAGTCCCCAAGTTTAGTGAAGAGAAACCGCGAATAGCCCAATCTCACAGACTGTTTAGAAGCCTTCTTTGTCGGGTTACCAATTTAACGTGATTCTAATGATCGTTGTATTCCTTACTTTAGCGACATTTCCACCCAGTCTATTGTATATTAAAATCATAGAATTCTAAAATTTATAAACAATATTAAGATTTTTATATAAAAAATATGAATTTTTCTAATATATTCCACTGCATTTTGTAGAAAGCGGTCATTTTAAATCAGAGATAAATTAGAGCAAATTTATTGAATGACAAAACAATTTAGTGTACCCTTCTCCAGGTTAAAAGAGCTTCTCAATCCTGATTTAAAATAACATATGTGAGAATTTTTTTTTCATATTACATTCTCTTATTTTATACTGCTCTTAAAAACGCGACAGCTATCCGAGGAACCAAAAAACTAAACTTTTCCATCAAAAACTTACAAAGTTCTTAAGATTAATCAGCTAAAAGGCTTTGTAAATTGTTTCTTTCATTTGCAATAGCAAACACAACTTAACTTTCCTCAATAGATTGAATGTTTATCAACAGTGAATTGAGTGTAGGTGAATGTGTTTAGTGAATTGAATGAACTATTGAATGTTTACCAACAACAATTACAAGCTACACGAGAACCATTGACGGTGGACCATGTAATTCTGAACCTCGATCAAGTGATGAGGATGACACCTGAGCTGGCATTTCCCAATTCAAACTTCCAAACCATTCCAACGGTTATATTTAGAGCCTCGACAAATTTAACGAACCTCAGCTCAATTACACGGTGGATTCTTAGAGGCATCGGGACTCAAACACCGCGACTTGACGAACACCGCGGGCCGCGAATTCACGAGCATAACCACTAGGTTACCGCGGCCCCCACAGTAATTTGTTAAAATTCCAAGCATTAAAAAGATATAGTGAATAAATCGCAAAACATCCTATTTGTTATGTTTTAGCATGGCGTGATTCTGCTTTTGGCGCGCGCTAAACAACTCTTACGTTCCTTCTCCCTGGTGTTAGAACCTCAGTAATAGAAGTAGTTGCATGAAGGTATGATTGTTCTTATTGCTCTTTTTGATACTTGATGCCATTCATGTACCAAAGGGAACCGATTACTACCCCTACACATATGTGCAAAAATAGTTCTGAAACTGGGAAATATAATTTTATTGGTGCGTGCTTGCGACCAATTATACAGTTTACTTACTTACTCATTACTAGAAATGAACCATTCTACATCCCAAGATGAAACATGAAACTGGTTAACTGAGCATTGCTACCTCTGCACTTTCAAAAAATAAGTGTGAAAAGTTAAAAGATACTAAGGAAAAAATTTCAGCAAGTATACGTAATAAGAAAACTTTTCTCATTTAGCGCAGAAAATCAATTTCCCACTTCCAAGGAGGCTTGTCTCCGAAGAGATTCTTCGAAACTCTCGTCTAGGAAATGCGAGAGGATGTCCGAAAATATCTCTTCGAATGAGTTCCAGGTAATAAAGAGTATAAAACTCTTTAAAATGAAGCAAACTACACCCTTTACGAATTGGCAGGGAGGGTATTTTCCGAAAAGAGCAATTTATTTACACAAAAATTCAAACGATCGTATTACATTCTTTAGTTGTGAAATCTACTATATTTTCAGATTTTTAATAGTTTAAAAGTATATAATCTTACATTTATCTTGAAACTTTTTCAAGAAGTGAATAAATGTAAAGGGTGACTTTAAACATATTTCAAAAATAACATCAAGTAAAATCAAGTAAAATGGTTGGATCTTCTAAACAAATGTTTCAAAAATATGATACGTAGAATGAGTTTTGACAACCCTGATTATTGTTTAAAATTTTAAATAAACTCTCCGCGCAGAAGTTAATAAAACATGCAATCGCTGTTATTTTTAAGAGCAGTACAAATTATATTCTTAAGCACTACGCAACTAATAATGGATCCTTCACAGTAGTAAATTATAAATATTATCAACAAACCAATCATTGTATCAAAAATATCTGATATTGGCTATGCTAATTTCATTTTAAGGTGTAGTAACATTTTTTAAAGATTTATTCGGTTTATAAGAAACCTTCACCTTTGGTAGCGAGCTCATTCGATGATAAAAGTATTGAGTCTTAACATTATTTCGGAGCGATTCCTGATCTATATCATCGGCTCACCAAAATGCATATTAACTAGTGTGAAGTAAACGTACTTTTGTGCCCTAGGTTCCACAGAAGAAATTACTAACAAGAAAAGAAAATTCTCTCTTCAAATTTTCAGTGCAAATCTATTTTCACAATCAAAATATTCTAAAGCAAAAAAAGTTACCAATGTTCACGACAACAAGATTCTGCCATAAAAACCAATTATTAAGTTAAATATTAAAATGAGGGCAAACGATAAATTATTAAAGCAGGGGTCGCCAAAGTGGTCTAAATAGACCTCTAGGGGTCTATTTAACAACAGTAGGGGTCTATCTGACCCAAGGGGTCGAATGGGGGTCTATTGGGACTCGAAGGGAAAACAGTTCTTAATACGCAAATCACACATATCTAACTGCGTACGTAAGAATTTTTAAATTTTATAATTGACTTAATATTATATTCTTTATAGAAAATAAAATAATAAATCAGAAAACTATCTGCCCCTTTTTTCCTTACGTGTTTTCGTATATATACCGTGACGTCACAACTTGACCTTGTGACCAGTTTGTAATTTGCACGACTCATAGTATGTAGCCAGAAGAGCGATTGAGGCTTATCCGTGTCTCTTGCTGGCGAACCCATCAACCAATTAGGAACCTTTGGCGCAGACTTGGCGAGCGACGACACTGCCGTTGGCTTTCTATGCATTAAGCGCGAAGGGAATCTTCAGTACTCCGTTTTCTTTCTTCTTATGTTTGTGGTTTTAGTTCTTTTAGTTTTTTTCTTTTTTATACGGCAGTTTCGCATCGTGTCGTTGGTTCGCCCTTTGTCTCCATACCTTTGTGGGGGGTCTATGGAGATTTCGAAAAATTATATAGGGGGCGATGATCAAAAAAGTTTGGCGACCCCTGTATTAAAGTAAAGAATAAAAATTATTCATAATAAATTTATTCAATCAAAATGGTTTTGAATAAAATTGTTTTTAATAATATCATGGTGATAAGAGTAAAGCAAACTATTAAAAGCATTAAAATGAAAAAGGTTCTATGCAAATTTTTGCAAAGAACAGATTTAGCCACCTAAGGTTAGCTTTTTTTATAATTATTATTAAATTGCGCTATTCAATATAAGAATTAAAATAAACGATGAAATATCGAGAAATGGACAATAACAAACTTTTCCAATATTAAGAGTAAAGCAAAAGATAAATTATTAAATTGAATATATTTAAGTTAAATGTAATTAAAATTGAAGCAAACAAAAAAAAATAGAAATGTGATCTGGTACGGCAAAAGTGATCCAACTAAAACAATAGCCTCTTGGGTGGCTAATATTCTGTTCGGATATTAAAATAAAAATAGACTATAAAATATTAAATTAAACAAAACTTATCAATATAAGTACACTTTGAGCAAACTAAATGTAATTAGTATAATCCTAATGTATTACAATGTCAATCTTTTGAACCTAGCACCATGGTATCTTTTATTTTGTGCCCGATATTTTTGTTTGAAGCCATCTTCCCAATTACTTTCAACCAATAGCATAACATTCTTATTTTCGCATTAAATTTTCTGATTTAAATTAATTTCTTAATGTTTTTCTATAAATTGTAATGCTAATTTTAATCTTTTATAGAGACAAAGTTTCTATTTTTACAATTTTTAAATTTAAATTAATTTCCTGGGAAAGTAACAGGCCGATGCAACTCATTTCCAGGTTTGCAGATTGGAGTTTAAAGGCCGTAAGGTCTAAGCGCTCCAACAACCATTTGTGTAAGTTTAAGCATAGACAAAAGGTGATAGTCTGTTACTTTAAAATAGACGCTTCCAGATCACAGATTTTTCCTCCACTGCCGTCTGTAACTATAGCAACAACAGTTCAGAATGGACATCACATCTTTTCACCACTTCGTTTCTTTTTCGTAAATAGAATAGACTTCTCATGAAAACGAAATTTTGAGATTCACTATCATCTTTGGGTTTTATTTTAAAATCTGCATCATTAAAATGTTTGCTTAAAATCTATATAACACTTTATAAATATTGTTAACATGTAATAAAAAAAAACATTTAATTTCCTTACACCTTTATATAACGGAACGAAACAACTCATTAGAACTTTTTAAATTAAATAAATTTGTATACACATAGGCATTGTATTAATATTTTATAAGGATATGTTTTAATAATTTATATACTTTTATTTTGAAAAAAAAAAAAAGAAACACGCGTTATTTATAGATATTTAAAATATACTTTACATTTAACATAAAGCACGTCCAAACGCAAAGAAATTTAGACCTCAAATGATGTGTTGATAATATAAAAGCAGTAGCGATAATAAATTAGTCTCTACCATGGTAACCAATGGAAAAGAAACAAAAATGAGTGACCTTGACACGCCTATTCTAAAGTGACAGACAATAGTAAGATATCACAATGGATTCATTTTCACAAACATTTTAAGACCAAAGATTCGGATCAACGTGGGTTTATGTTTGTTTCATTACGATATTTTATCGGTAGTGATCGTAACTATTTTATACTTATGAACATTAATTAATTATTTTGGTTAAGCATCTATTAGTGATTAAATTTCGTTGATTCAATTTTATATAAAATTAATGAATTTTTAAAAATAAAATCATAACATACATACATGAGATAAATTCGATTTGTCACCTTTTTCAAATTTAACTATTACTTTTAACGCCAATTTTCTCGCTTTAAGAAAACCTACTTCTATTCTAACTTTTTAAATCGTGTGAATCTGATTAATTTAATTAACTAATTTACTGGTGTAAATTCCAGAATGTCAATTAGAGAAATATCTATTTTTTTCTAGTGTATAAAAACTCACGGTTATTCCATCAATCCTCTCTTTTCGTTCTTCGTCTTACCGTGTAATACGCATCGTTTTAGCTTTAGTTTTTACTTCTTTCCTTTCAATACTGCTTCACGGTTAGATCGTTTCCGGGAGTTTTATAATCTGTAAATTGACATTATTCAACAAAGCCTGTTGTGAATTAATGCAACCTTGCAGAGTTATTTTTAATAATTCTGTTTCTTTTCGATTACACAACGGCTTAATGTACGTAGTTGGCAGCTCAGTTTCATTCATGTGTTTAGAAGCTTATTACTCAATTATAATTTAATCTATTAACTTAAGATCACTTCTTTGAGCTGACGTTTAATGCATGGAATATCCATACTCTTAGGTGTTATGAGGTATATTGAATTTTTTTCAAAACTGTGACAGCCAATATCATCATAAAGCCTCTCAGTTTGTTTAGTTTACTTCTTATTAACGTCGCACTAGAAGCAACATGAGGGCTACGACGGATCTCGTAATTTTGGAGCTCGGTCAAGTGACGAGGACGACACCTGAGCTAGCACCCCCTCTCCTAACTTCCACACTCCGCTAACGAGAGGACTTTGATTCTCATCAGATTTAACGTGCATCAGTCCCGATAGCGTGGTGTGTCTTTCGTGACCTCAAGGCTCGAACCTACGATCCGACGAAAACTGCCTGGCATAAGTCCTCGACCGTAACCACTAGGCTGCTGCGGCCACATGGTTTCTTAGGAAAATGAAGCAATTATCTGGTGGCCGTAATATTCAGCTGGATGACATCATTAATCTTTCTAGACAAGTCTTTCCAAGGAAACAATAACTTCTCTTTTATTTACGTTACCCTTCCTTCAAAGGTCTTTAAGAAACCACGCCATCTGGTTTACAGAAACAATGTTTTAGTGACATCATCCAACGTAATATTGCGGTCACCAGATAATGGCTCCGCTTTCTTAGGAAACCATAGCTTTACCAGTTGCATCTATGGAATAAATTAAAAAGAATCAAATCACGTCGAAAAGTAAATAAAAAACTTCAGCTTTTATTTTCGGCATTTCAAAAATTACCTTGGGCCATTTCTATGATGTTGTTATTTTTATAAACAAACACTTGCTAACGGAATTTATTGCAATCATTCTGGAAGAGATTTTTTTTTTTTGTTATACTTTATTTTTTTTAATTCAATAAATATAAATTTGCAATTTTTCAAAATTATTCATCCCTTTCAAGAATAATTTCGGGTTCACGGTAAAAGAGTCAAATCTGTCTTGGGTGCGCGAAATATTTCTTTAAAATATCATAAGATATTTTATAAACTACATTAAAATCAAATGATACATGAAAAACAAAGATAGATAAAAACAAGGTTTAAATTATTGGAATAAAATCTTAAATATGGTATAAAAATACATTTTTTTTATATAAAAATGCAAATAAAAATTTCGTTGATGGTTTTCTCCTCATTAAGTCAGATAAGTATAAAATGGGGGGGAAATTTAAAGGATGCAGCGGTGATTATGAAGCATTGAATAATTAATTAAAATGTGATGAACAGTGAATAGAATATGACAGGGAATAAAATCGGGAACACCTTCGCCAAACAAAAGATGTTTGTGTGTAAGGCGAGTATGTTCAATGCGAAGATGAGTCAACTTGACATCCGTTCTCAGGTCATGCTTTAATTATGGGCTTCACTTCATATAAATTCTAAAGTTCCAAAAGATGCTACCACCGAGAAAAGTGCACATGATGTTTGTTTTATCAATGAAAAATTAAAATTTAATAATCTTAAGACGTACGCTTTAAAATTAATTTGTGGCCGTTTCACGGTTAGCTTATTCATACGTCAAATAATCAATTTGCTAAACATTAGTTTTTTGTGTTCTCAACTCTCAATAATTTTATTCTCATTAACCGAGGATTTAATTAAATAAGAATACCATCCCAGCTTTGAAAAAAGAATCAGGGAAAGTATAAAAAGGCTATTCTTTTTTTTATCTAGTTTACAATAATTACATTTATTCTCTTTTATTACTCCATTATTCATATTTTTATTCAACGGCAAAACATACAAATTAGTCCTAAAATCATAATATACTTGCTTTTGGGGAAATTAATCGCTGCAATTTATCACATTAACAAAGCTATATCATCTCATATTCAGCTAATTAAGATTTAACATCAGAAGAATTCATAATTAAATGGGTTTTTTTCGTGTGCCGAATTCTTACTTTCATAATCTCTTTTCATGTTTTTATTCTGTATTCTCTTCTGTTTCTTTTGCTTGCATTTCATTAGATGAATTGCAAAAGGGTTAATTATTTTGTTGCATTTATATGAATTAGTAATAGTAATTTAATAATTGGATGCAGTTATCTATACAGTGATTCTTGTTAGAGGAAATAATTGAAATTAAAAAATATTATTCTAGTTGATATGTGATAAATTGAATTTATTTATTCTTTGCAGCAATATTATTATATCATTAATGGAAAAATATTAATTTAATTTAATGCACGATAAGTGTTGGTGATGAGATATAATTTTTTTTTTTTGTTATAAATTAACGCATATTTCTGAAGAGTATAATTTATGTGACAAATAGTTAAATATTTTTAATATAACAAAAGTTTGAATACGAATAACCATTGTAGCAAACGCAACAAAAAGCAGACGATTTCGTCTGAGAAGAAATAAACAAATGTTAATCTCAACCACAGATAGAAAGAGGACTCAAGAATTGGACGTTAAGTTGGGAACGAGGCTATGAAATGGAATAATAGAAATTCCATAATAGAAAATACATTATATATAGGTTGACAGGCTTTACTGGAGCTCCTGAGCCAACGACTCTAAATCTCCATATCAGAGCAGTTTGGGATGCTTGACTTTGGCTTTTTCCAGCCCAGAATTGCATAAAAGATATTTTGGATGGCTTTATAGTGTAAAATTAATTTATCAGAGTGATTTAAAGTTTAAAAGGATGAAAAAATTAAGTGAAAGAGAGTTTTTAAAGCATTGGATTTAACCTTTTTTTTTTTCCGGAGAAAGGGTAGGTGAAGGTGAGGGGGTGAAAGCAGTTTACCAATGGGGTTGCTGCTTGTATGTTAGTGTGTGTTTTCAGAGTGAGAAGATATCCTGGTTTGTATGAGAGTTGTGATTGGTCGGCTTGGTGTGGCGGTGTGAGGTGGGTGATTCAGAATGGGAATATTTTTATTTTAAAAGATTTTGGGAAAATACATTATATCTGAGATTGATTGCTTCGTTTTCCTGTAAGTTACAATATTTTGAGGTGACAGTGCACCTCTAATACACAATTTTTAGTCGGAATTATCGTGACCAAAAATCTTTAAACTGTTATATTAAAGGTTTTCTTTTATTTTTGGTCTCATATTAAAAATCAATCTTTCATCTTCAAAAATATGTTACAATTTTGTTTCTACCTTATTTAGATACTGAATTTTTGTTGTTGTTTTAATTATTACTTGATCATTAAAGTCTCTGATCGGAAAGGATCTAAAAACGAATTTTTTTCTTTACTGCAAAACACAATATCTCAAAATGTTATGCGTCAATGAACCTGACATTTTATAGATATGTTTTTCAAATACTGTACATAGAATTGACTATTCTTGAGCTTTTATATTCAGAAAAAGGTTTTTTTTTTACATAGAAATAAGGAAAAGGAAATAGCAATGACTTTTAAAGAAAATTTCGATGCTCAGAACTCAAATTACCGTAGATTCCAAGGTAGGGGCTATATAGGGGGTCTCTCTATTCTCTAGATAAGATTATAATCTGTATTATTCAATTTACAAAATGTCGATATGTTTATGTTCCTTTAAGTTAACATGTTTTGCGTAAGTCTTAACTTTTGCAATGCCTTTTTGATAGTAAAAATATTCACTAAAAAAAAAACTTAAGTTTTTCTAATTTTGAAGCTCCACAAGGTCATAAAATATACATTTGTAGTGAAAATTTATGTTAATTTTAAAAATGTTTCTTCCAAGGTGTACTGCTACCTTAAAAAAATGAAAAATTAGTATATTTAAGAAGCATGTGTGTGAGTGCGTGTTTTACTAAAAGTTCATAAAAACATGAAAATTTCAAAACACACTTATTGTTAAGTATAGAAAACGGGTTCGTAAGCGATATTCATTCAAATACTCAAATAATCGATTTATATAATTTCATTGGAAACTATTTAAATCGAATCTCTTCGAAATTCGTATTTCTTTATGTCGCAATTCAAAATTATTTCATATATAGTAATTCAACTTATCGTTTAAAAGTTTATTTGAAAAGAATTTTTAACCAATGAAAAAATATAAATAACTTCATTATATAAAATAGTTGTTAAAGAGTTTACTTAGGATTGTGTTGCATATAAAGATAGAGTTAGTTATCATTACAATTAAATCAAAAATCTGAAATTAGAAATTGCTACCACATTTTAAGCTCATTTCATAATAAATTTCAAAATATTTTATGAATTTGAATGAAATATTCGTTTTTGATTACGTGTTGGTGTTAATAATATTGAAATGAACCATTCGATCGAGCTTCCCCATTCATAGTTTTCCACATTGTCGATAATTGTCAAGTCTCATGTATTGAAAGTACGTGTCATTATTTGGAAGAGAACTGTCTGTATTTATATAGTCGAAAGTAAATATGTGGGAAGACATAATGGCACTTTCATCTAGTCTTCTATATACGGCTGGTTTCTGACTTCTTTTAATAAGATGTGAATGGGTGAAAAAAAAATTTTAAAAAATCGTTGCTTTGATGTTTTCACAATGACAAATATTAAACATGGTACACATATTATATTCATTGAATCAGTGAAAGGGATTTTAGAAGAAAATTAGTGAGATAGAAGTTTCAACACAAATTAAGAGAATGAATAGATGTCTATAATTACAAAGGTTCCAACTATTTTAAATATTGGAGGGAGGATGTTTAAAAGTCAGTTTTTGACGGCAAATCACAATGCTAGGGCAAATGAATCTCACAATTATGTGATACCATCTGTAAAACAGCGCACAAATAAATGTGACACTGATTCGTAGGTCAGTTTTCATTTGAAAGTCATTTTCTGCCAAATAAAGATTTGATTGCTGTGGTGTCGAGTTGTCACCTTCAATGAGACCTAGATTCACTCCAGAGAACTGATTCGATGAGACCTAGATTCACCGTAAACCTAGCAAAGATCAAATTAATGGGTTTCCTCCGGTGAATTTGTTCCAAAGAAGTCTAAAATTGTCTCAATGACTATAAAAGGTCTTGGAAGAAACTTTTTGGGATACTAAGGGATCATTTTCATTGACTTCTTAGAAATGAGAAAAAACGATCAAAGGAAAGGGGAGTTACTTCATTCTCATTTCCTGTTCCTAATACCCCATTTCACATTCCTAATACTCCATTTCCCATTCCTATTACCCCATTTCACATTCCTAATACTCCATTTCCCTTTCTAACTCATGTATTTTTTTTTAATTGTCTTCGTATATGTTAAGATTACAAAACTTTAAATAAAGATTTGGAAAACCCCATTTAACTTTAAGTGCCTCAGTTTGAGGAAAGATAAAGAAAGGAATGTCTAAGCTTTGTGATAATAAAAGAAAGATTCATTTCTATTACTGTAGACCATTCACATATAAAAATGATATAGGTTTCATCAGCACCCGAATTACCAATATTAGAAAAATATGGTGTCATTTTAAAATTTCGTTGCAAATTCATAAAAATGCGTTCAACCTACCATAACCTTATCTTACCACAACCTCCATAACCTCTATGAAACAATTCCGAAAATTTAATTTTCTAGAGTGTTTCAGAACCCCTTCTTTTGTACAATGTTAGAAAAGTGAATGTTCTTTAAAACCTTCCGTAATTATCATCGCACATTGACAAAATTTATTTAGATTTAATGGATTAAATCAATACTAAAACATAACAGTCTCCTTATGAACGGCATGTTCTTCGCGTATCTGATTTCTCTTTCTCAATTTAAAATTAGCTTAAATTTCACGTAGCGTGAAATTCTGTTTGACGGTTTTTGAATTACATACAATAGTACCTCTCACTTTTGTTACTTCCTTTTTTATATTTTGTGCAGAAAAAATCCGCTTTTCATTCGAATCCAAATAATCTTCCAACTGTTAGCTTATTATATCCTCAACACACTTCAGAAGATTAATGGCCATTACATTATCGTCACATAAATCTTCATCGCACCGTTAGAAACGATATCCATCAATTATTAAAACATCGCGGAGACAAAAGAGATTACCGCTAATGATTTATAAGTGAATGGATGTTTGAATAATGAGGAAATGTAGAGTTATTCAGTAACGAGAAATTAGCAAATAGTTTAGTAATATTTCAAGCAAAAGAGATGTAATTAACAGAAAATGTCTTTTGCTTCGCGCTTGTGTATTCTCTTTTTCACCGCTAAAACTAATATTTTCTTTTACTGAAATACAATAGACCTCATATATTACGTAGAAGTTTCTTGATGGCAAAGCGAGAATTGAAACAGCATTAAACAAGTTCATTTAAACACATGCAGAGATAGAGAACCAAGCAAAAAAAATTAAAAAACTTAATTTTTAAAAAAAAAATTGAAAGTTATTTTTCTATTAATTTGTGAACCATATGTTGCACAACCCGAAGATACGCACAGAAATACAAAGTTAATTTTGTAATGAAGGTCTTTGCTCTTAAAATAACATAAGAATTTGTATAAAGTTTTTTTAATTATCGATAGGTGCGTGGATAAAGCTGCCAGCGCTTAGACTCTAAATCTAATTTACACTAATGCACATCCAATGCTATGATAATGATTGAAAAAATAACCGAAAGTATTGTGGAACAAATGTTTACTTTTTAATACTCCAATCGTTAAGCAGACTTTAGAATATGAGCAATTTTACAATCGGAAGCGTGAGTAAGTGATAGTATTTTAATGGCTCAATATAGACATATGTGGCCCTTTGTTGCGCCAAACAAGGTAAAGACGTGATC
Organism: Nephila pilipes; assembly: GCA_019974015.1. NCBI lineage: Eukaryota > Metazoa > Arthropoda > Arachnida > Araneae > Nephilidae > Nephila > Nephila pilipes. The sequence goes on along the minus strand of BMAW01122624.1, from coordinate 40,826 downwards.
TGGATGTGTGAAAAAATTGAAAATAGATAAAAGTTGACCAGAAAGATGGTTGAAAATAGAGAAGGATCGCTAGTGTATTCCGGTTAGTGCATCACCTGTGTTTACCAAATACAGTATACCCCCTGTTAAAGGATCATTAGGATGCCTCACGGTCATGATGCCCATACCTATATAACGAAGGTAAGTTCCTGAGGTCCACCAACCTGGAGGACCAGTACCCTGATATAATCTCCAGGGCAGGGAGCCTGGTAATACCCCCAGACACTGGGTACCTCTTTTAGTCGCTTCTTACGACCTGCATGAGCGAAAATGAGACCATTCTTTCCCCCCCCCGCGGTCACCACACGAGTAAAAATTAATCAGAGTGTCCAAGAGACGCATCCATCAAAGGCAGTAAACCCCTAGGGAAAGAAAAGATCACTAGGATTCCTCGGGACTAAGATTCCTTTACTTGCCTTAAGAATGTAAGCCCCTGAGAGGACAATCGGAAGTGTAACTAATTTTAAGAAAATAATGTGGTTCTATATGTGAATCAAAAATTTATAAAACTATTATTCTTTCAGAGATTTTATAATGAATTTGAGTGTCCCTTAAAGTACTAAAAATACAAAGCTATTCAATAATATGCAGAGAGTATGCATTAAGGTTGTATTAAGGAATCAAGATGTATTAAGGTCTTAAAGGTATGACAAAATGTCATGATCCTCACTCATTATTATCCACTCAGTTCAGGCTAGTGGTCGCGGTAGCTAAGTGGATAATAATGAACTGGTAGTCATGGTCACGGAATTGTAGTCGTCTCGTCGAGTCGTGGGTTCAAACTCTGATGCCACAAAAGATACGCCGCATAGCAGAGCTGAGTCACGTTAACTCTAACAGTCCCAAGTTGGCATGATGTGGAAGTTTGGAGAAGGATGTACCAGTCTATGTGTCGTTCCTGTCACTTGACCGAGGCTCAAAATTACGAGGTCTACCGACATTAACTCTCGTGTGGATTATCAGAGTGTGACGTTAATAAGCATTCACACCTCTTAAGTCTTCAATGTTGAACTCGCATATCAATCACAGAGATGTCATATCACTTTACCAGGCATTAGAACTTGTATGATTTTCAGAAGATAAGAATTTGACTTGTAAGCGAGAACTTATAAAAATATTCAGTATGTATTTGTTTTTGGTATTCAGTATCAGATATACTCATATTCGAATTCTAGGAATTTTTGAAAGCCGTTTGCTCATTGTTGAGACCATTCTTCATGGGTCATGAGTTCAAGGCCAGCGTGGTTTCCATCCAGTCGTGGATTCGAGTTCTGATACCGCTTAAGACCATATGTAGAAATACAATGTTTTCAAGTTAATTTAGAAATTTGGACAGGGGGATTCCAGTTCAGATAGCGGTTCAAATTGTAGAGACCTGAATATCTGAATTACTTCGCTTTATTTCCACCTGCATCTAATTAACATAATCAATCACGTTTCCTTTTGGTTGGGAAGAAATTGATATTTCATGCAATCAATCTCAATTAAAGTCCCCAATGTTAGTGAAAAGAAAATTGCGAATATCACAACGTCACAAACTGCGAGAAAGAATATGGAAAATATGACCCGAATTGGGGAAGGGCAAGTTATTCCGCGTTATCTGTCAAGAGGTTTCCACCAAGAACAGTATCCCAGTGTTAGACTATCCACCTTATTCGCCGGATCTTTTGCCATGCGACTTCTATCTGTTTCCTAAGATAAAATCCGCATTAAAAGGAACAAGATTTGAGTCATTGAAGCTGTGAAAGAGAAGGTACACGCGTCCTGAAGGAGTTGACAGAAGCACTATTTCGAACAATGGAAGATTCGCATGGATTGTTATAGGAATAGAGGAGGGATGTATATTGTAGGTGATATTAAGTAAATATGTATGATATCAAAAAAATATATCAACCCTCTTTATTTAATAGCCACAGCTCGTATCATTGTATTATGTCATTGGAGTTAAGTGTGTATGCAAATTTCAGCTTGCTCGGATGATCGGAAGTGGGTAAAGCTCGAGTACAAATTTTTTAATTCGAAATACATGTATATTAACAGAGCAAGTTTAGGTTGTCTTTGCCTAATGTGAAAGAAACCGATCGAAACTTGGAACACATTTCCACGTAGAAATTGTTCCAATTTTCTTATAAGTTTGTGGCGTTGTAACATATGCATCCGTTTATAATGCAGTATTCTTAAAATATAGGAACATTCCAAAAAAACGCCATTTTTCAAGCGAACACATAAAATTGAAAACCCATTTAGCATCAAAGAGCAGGAGACGAAATATGGAACACATTTTACACCAGAAGAAAGTGAATGAATTCGATGAGTAATATTATGAAATAGATTGTTCTCTAAAGGGAGGCAAAATCATAATGTAATTTCAATCTTGAACTATTTTTATCGGAAAAAGTGTTCCAATTTTAGGTACTATTTTTGAACTTCAATGAAGACAGTCTTAAATAAAAGCTTGTAAAAAATACGTGGAAAGCGGGATGAGAAAAAAAAGACATGGCAAAAAGTATAAAATGTCAACAGTTACGTATCAACAATTTTAAAAAAAATTGTGATTTAATTATTAAAACCTTTGAAAGTATTGGAAGAAGTGGAAAATGTTTCAAATCCTTACAATTTTACTAAATCCTTAAATCAGTATTGACAATAGGTTAGAATGATACGAGATAGAACATACCTGTGTACGGGCCTCTCGTTTACGATAAAGAGACACTTAAAACGCTACATCATTAGCAAATTTGTAAATTACATACACATTTATATATTTTTTTAATAAATTTCTTTGATAGTTTAATATGTTGTCTTCTTTATCCTTAAAAAATAAACTATACATAATTATGCTTGGTAAAAAAATGATGAAAAATTTTCTATATGTTCTGCATATTGAAATTTATATATATCGAATTTTTTCCGTGAGCCTTTTATATAGAGGCACGACTGCATTTTATATTCGCATTTACGTATATAGTTTAAATGGGATACATACAACTTAAACCATGATGAATTTTTCTAACTAGAAACGAAAGATTTTACAAATCTAAAAGGAAAGTTAATGTCATCAGAAAATGTAAGGAGATGGGAAAAATTTTCTCGAAAATTATACTTTTTAAGTTGTCGAGTCTTCAAAACTGCGATGCAAGCGAAGCTTTTCATTTTTGCAAGGACTTGAATCAATTTTCTCTTTTCGGCAACCATGGAGAGTGGAAGGGCTTAGAAAAGTTTAGAAAGTTCCTGGTTTTTTCTGTTTTTCATAGGATTGAAAAAACCGTTTTCTATTTTATTTGAAGTCAAACTCGGAATTCAGAAAAGTAAGATAAAAATTTAAAAGAAGAAAATTTCTTCTCCATTTCATTAATATCTGATTACTTTTTGAGAATGATGTCTAAGGTATATCGATTTACATCTTTTAACTCCAATGATATAATCAATAACATAACTAGAAAGCATTTTTCACATAAAATCATTAAACGCAAATTTTAAAAATAAAGAAATCAGAACCAAACGTAAAAATAGAAGGGTTATGAATTATTATCAAATTTCGGTGTTTACTTCATTACATAACGTGTTAGATGAGGTTCAGACATCATCCAATTGTGTTTGTTTATTAACACCTCACTGAAAAGCAATGTGGGAGCTATTGGCGAAAGAACAAGTAATTTTGAACTAAGGTCAAGTAACGAGAATGATACAATGAGTTAGCACCTTACTTTCCAAACTTCCACACCTTGACAATGAAGGAAAATGGAACCTTGACAGATTTAGAGTACATAAGTCCCACTACATGGCGGGTTTTTAGTGGCATTAGAACTGGAACCCAGGACACTGGAACCCAGGCGCACTGGAACCCAGGCGAAAATCGCGGGTCCGTGACCGTGACCACTAGGCTATTGCGGCCCAGACATCATCAGAAGATAATTTCTCAGTTACCAGATATTTTGTCTATAATAATATTGAATTTTTTATACATAAAAAAATTAAAATGAATTAGAACCAATTATCTGCTACAACTTTTAATAGTTAACTGGCGTATTTTTAATACGCGGGCCTCAAAAAGTTAAGGAACAACTAACTTGGCGATTTTTTTGGGCTGAACGTTAAGTCCGTAAAACGGACCAAGGAAGCCACATTTAGCAAAATACCACCAAATAATTCTTGTCTCCAAGGGTGGTTGGGTTAAACTGCATTCCAACCATTTAATTTACCGGATGAATTAATTAATTTTAGTGAGTTTTAACGCTTTTATGTATTTCACTTGGTGTGTGTCTGTCTCTGCGTGTATCAGTGTGTCATCAAATTTTCCATCATTAATTTAACCAACTTCCCATTAAACTAGAGCTCTGAAATTTTGGGAACCGTTCTTACTTGTCTAACAATGCAATATTTAGACGTTTGCGACAAGTTTTAACTCATATTTTTTTTAAATAATGCAGTTTAGCCCAATCACTTGGCGCAATTTGAATAATTGCCAAACTTGGCGATTTTTTTTTCCCCCATTCTCACCGCTAAAAGAGTGAAAATAAATTTTAAAAATATGGCTTATAAGAATAATTTTAAATAACTTCAATAAAAGCATAAGAAACATACCCATCCCTCATTTTTAAAGAATATAACACTTATGGGGGGGAGGTATAGTTAATGTTTTAATCATTACTAAGAAATGACTGGGATATCTAAATAAAATATATTTCCTACATATTTATCGGTCCTTATGCACATAATGTTGTGAATTAAAGCTGTCCATGTGGATTGATTTTCTGGAAGTGGTGCATTAAACTCTCCCACCAGTATCATACAGTTTTAATTAATATCCCGGGGTATCGCAAAGTTATAATATTACTGCTTAAGTATTATTAGAATTAATACTTATTTTTTAATTATAATTCTTAATTAATAAATTATCCAATCGGAAATAATCGAATTAGAACTTAATTTTTATTATCATTCTTAAGTCACCATTTAAAGTTTTCTCCCAGTTTGAAGACCTTTTAAAGGCCGTCATTGCGAGGCGGTGCGCGTGTTTCAACGTTGACTTGAAGCAACACAAGGGCTATTCACGACTGACCCCTTAATTTCGAATCTCGACGAGAATTAAGTGATGAGGATGACACCTGAGCTGGGCACCTCCTTCTTCAAACTTTTACTCCACGCCACAAAAGGTTGTGGAGTCTCGACAAAATTTAACGTGCTTTGAGGCATCGGGACTCGAACCCACGATTTGACGGAAACAACGCCAGCAGAGGGTTCGCGACCATGACCACTAGGCTACCAAGGCCACTCGAATAGTGATGGAGCACTCAACTCAAGAAAATAGTCCCAAGACCTTACAAAGTAATGATAAGAGCTTCAGCATTAAATTCATCACATGATGTGGCTCGGAAATTAAGCGATAAAATGCTAGTTCAAATGTTATTCTCGTCATTTGATTGAATAAAAAAATATGAGATTTGTCAGCATCATTTCATTGTATTACTTTTTATGGCCTTGTGACGTTGGATTATTCGTTATTTTCCTTTCACTAACCTCGGGGACTTGTTCGTAATTTGAATTAAATAGAATTGCGACACCTTGCCACCCCAAATAAAACGAGATTAGGTAAATTAGATGAAAGTAATAAGTATTGGTAATTGAATTAAGGAATTTTATAAATAAATGAAATAGCATTGAAAGGAAGGAGGAGGAAGATAGAAGATAACGACAAGCTGTTAAATATTTGTAAATTGGATTGAATCATCATAATAAAGTATTTGGATTGAAATTATTAGAAGCAATTCCTGGTTAGAGTAATAAGAGTTGAATTTGTTATATTCAAGAGGTATTTGATTAAGAACGAGTGATTTGGTAAGCAAAAACATTATTATCAGAATATAAATTAGGATTAACTGAGTTAAGAAGGATTCGAGAGAGAGAGATGTCTTACATGTTCTTCGTTAAATAATAAAATGTGTTTCCCTTCTCTTAAATATCTTCAATTGGAGTTTTGAGCTTATTGATTATTTAAGTAGACTTTAATTTGCTTGTGAAGTTAAATAATGAAGGAATTCCTTGAAAACGTTAATGTAAAAAACAAAATAATTTTTTTTTAGAAAAAAAAAAATTTTCATAGAAAATTATAACAACTTCTATGGAATTTGAATTCAATATTAAAATTAAGGTAGGAGATTAAATTTTTCTTTCACTTCATAGTCACTTAAACTTCTTTTTTATTTTTAACTCCCCAGTTCATTTTAATGACTCTTTATAATTATACATCCGTGTTCCATAATTCAGTTCATTTTTAGACAATGATATCTTAAAAACAAAAGTAATAAAAATAGGAAAAAGAATAATCCAAAATAAAATAACTAAGCTTCACAAGATGGTAAATATTTTTAAAATAATAATCCAAAAAATGCTAGTATTTAAAAATTTAAGAATAGGAATTTTATCTTTCGAGTATTAATCTATTTGCAATACATAAAAATGCAAATAAAAAGAATACCCTGGATATATGTTAAGAAATCTATAATCTGGAGAAAAAAAATTAAGTCGAATGAATGATAATACTAATGAACAAAAAAAATACTATTTATCCACAATATCTAAATAAAATATTTTTTATTTGTGTTTATAAAAAACTTGAAACAAATACTCTTTTTACCTCATTTTGGATAGAAAATGTCTTTCTAATCCTGTAATGAAAATATCTAATGTGTAATAAGTCTTAAAAAAATTCTTGTTATTTTTATAGATTGATTGTAAGTTAAATATTCTGATGAAATATATTCCAGAAGTTTTTGGATTACAAACTTATTGCTTTTTGATTACTATAAATGGCAGAGATTTTTATTGCAGAAATGAGATAAAGATAATCATTTTATAGTATAAGTCTCATCTGCCAAAATAATCGCTATTCCTTAAAGAATAAAAAGTTATTTCTATTCTTCAAAAAATATTTATTTTGCAGATTATTTTATTTTTCAATATAATCCTTTTTAATAATTCATACAACATAAATTGTTAACTGGGATTAAAAATTTTGTTCTCAAGTTCATTTCAATTTTAAAGTGTTGTTTGGTTGTCTTCAAATTTGGTTTAACGAAATCAATTTTTAATGTTCCTTTCACATTTTTTTTTATCTTCGTATCAGCATTAATTATCAAATTATCGACCCAATTCATCAATCGTCTCCTTTTAAATATTAAAAGATAATAATTTTTTTTAAGAATTCTTTATTCAAAACGATTTTCTTTCGTCTTAAGCAACATATTTTCCTCGAATTCTGTATTTTATTGTTAGTTCTAAAATAAAGAATAAAACTATTTGTTAGCTATTGTTTATTAAATTTTAAAGTATTGTTTAATTGTGTTCAAATGTTGTTAAGAAATGAAATTTATTTTTATGTTTCTTTCAAAAAGTTTCTAATCTTCGTATCGACATTAATTATCAAATTACCGATGCATTTCAAAAATTACTTCATTTTAAATACTAAGAGATAATTTTTTTTTCTAATAAATTTTTATTTAAAACTATTTGTTTCCATTTTGAGCTAACAATTTCTATCGAATTCTGTACTTTATTGTTAATTCTAAAATAAAGAATGAAAGTATTTACTAACTTCTTTAAACTATGCAGATCAGTTTTGCAAAGTTTGATAGAACTGCGACTGAGTTATAGTTTTCTTCCTAAGCATGTGCTCGAAAAGTTTCTTGGTTGCGTACTTTATTTCAAGAAACCATTTATCAGGTGTTTATGACAGATTTAGATATTCAATATCTTTGTGCTAAATTCTTCGGATAAGCTATAAATCTTCCAGAGCGGCAAATTGCATCTGGAGAGACTTGTCTGAATTCACAAATTGTTTCAGAACTTCAAAGAACTCTTTTGTAATATTTTGGAAGTTCGCTATGTAGAAATAACAAGAAAGTTCCCGTTATAGAAGTCTTTCCTCTTCAAAGGAAAAAAAATCCTCCCTTTCCCTCCCCCCAAAAAGAGAAAGAGTTTGATATTCTTTTAGAATTTTGTGAAATATATTTCTATAAAACTTGGAAAGATTTTGCTGGGTATAATATATATCTCTTCGAAAAATTCAAAATGGCCATGATATGTTTTGTGGCATTAAATATTGTATCTTATAGTTTTATCGAATTTTATAAACATATGACTGTGTATGGACTTAAATATGCATTTCATACCAAATGGTATATAAATGTTATCTAGGTATATTCCATATATCTGTATGCTGAGGGTAGAAGACACACACACTATGTCCATTTTTATAAACATCTCCATTAAGTCGGTTCCCTTTAACTTGGATCACCGGAAACTCGGATCGGCCTGCACTAAGAGTTCTTATCTTTTAATTTGAGGAGCGATCTGCAAACTTCCATGATAACATTTACTTGTTTCATCCACGAATTTTGAAAAATTGTTTTCTTTCCTGAAATCTTTTAATGGCTATGAATGTATGAAGTAAAATTGAGAGAGGACGGGACTTAAGAATATTTTGTACAAACTCTTCAAATCCTCAGTTACAATTCTTATCACCAGTGACGAATAGCGTGCATTTACAAAATGTAATAAGAGAACTTTAAGCGTACTTCTAGTTATTGTTCATTGAATAAACGTCTTCAACTTTTGTAAATAATGTCACGAAAATTCATTCTCGTGGGTGTACGTGTGCAAACAGTCTAACAGAGAAGATAATGTCAAATGATGCTTTATTCACAAGTATTCAGGACAAGACGAACGCAAGAAGCAAAACTTGGACAGCACGATTAGGAAACACAGCACCTGTACAGATTAACGACACAGCAGGAACAAAGACGGTCGCAACACTTTCAATAGCATTCAGCTCACTAGCTTACTAGTTCACATTTCGAACAAATCTGCAAAGTAATACTTTGGTTGGTTCAGGCAGTCCCAACAGATTCCCCAGCAGATACAACCAGCTTCTTACTCGGCCTACTCCCAACCAATTCACTTCGGCTTCCAATCTCTGGTATTTATAGCTGTTCTGTCCAGGTGTAACAACAAAGAAATAGTCCATAATCGAATTATCAGCAAGCTTCTATAATTTTCAGGAATTATCATTTTGTCGCCAAAGTTATAATTTTATGCCAAATCGACAAAATGGTGGCAAATTTAAAGCCAAGATAAGGGGGTTATTGCTTAAGTTCTCCTAGTCATTTCATAAAATCTCTATATAGATATCTCTCCTCCTTTATAACAGTTAAGTTGCAAGGAAACATCATAGCATGTTCGAAACAAAAAGATCGATACTCGAATTGTTCCACATAAAAAAAAAATTTTTTAAGAATGCTTTATTTTATTTCACTTTTCCCATTCTCCAGTTAATCCGGATATTCGATATCCTAGAGTGGCTTTGATACCAATTAATCGGACTTAACGAGGTGTTACTGCAGGAATTACTAAAGTGTCAAAACGTAATGAGACCTTAAATAAGTATTAATATTTAAAAGGTAGCAGTCCAAAAAATTAAGTTGTACAAGGGCTTATTGAAAAATATTCATCATCGAGTAGACTGTTGATAAAGAAACACGTGACTTAAAGCTGCTTTCCTGTAAAATTTAACTTCTATAAAATAGTGCATTTTACCTCAGGCAGATACATATATAGACATTTAATTACAGAAAAGGTTTCAATACGCATTATTTTATATGCATGAAAGGAGAAACTACGAAAAGCTGATCTTGCTGTTTTCGGAAATTTTATGAAGTATTTTCAGAAAAGCTAGTATAATTATTTTATATATATTAAGCAAATAATACTGCTCAAAAACATTCGATGTCATTTGGACACATTTTTACAGATCTCTTAACTTTAACTTGTATTTGTGATTTGAAATATTTGATTATAATGTACTGTAATTTCGGATAGATAAGCCACCCTGGCGTATACACAGCACACATAATTGACTAAAAAAACTGATAGTTCGTCGAATAAGCCGCGCAGCCTTATACGCCGTAGCAATTACCAAACAAATATCCATTTGTTCGGTAGCTTCTTTTCATATTGATGTAATCCTCATTTATAACATTTTTAACATTTTACAACATTAGCAACATAATTATAAACAGTGTTATATAAATAAATAAATAATAAACAAACATTTTATCTTGAACATAACAAAAACTTGCCATATTATGAAACAAACTATGTAGATTAGGTAATAAAACATAATTTTATAGATAAAACCTACATTTATTTAAACAAAGTCTTCATGTTACAACTCAGCAATGTCAGAATTAAATAAGCGTAACAAAGGACCATCAATGTCACTTTTATCACTCTATTCTCAATCACTTCGTTCGATATCGTTATTTTCATTTTCTGTTTCGATGGTTTTCAAATTAATGAAAGCTGATACGATCGTATCAGCTCGGACTGATTGCCATGTTTTATGGACCCTCGAGACAACCGTACATACATTACGGTGCCTTTAACTGAACGCAGCCTTCAATAATTAGGTGAATTTCACGCAATTTCAAACTTAGTACACTCCCATAGTAAAACCTAAGCGCTCATATCAGGCTAAAATGTTTTCGCGAATTCTGTATTGACCATTTCGTTCGTGCATAACTCACGAACTTGCGATGTTCCAAAGATAGAAGTAAAAAAATATTCCTTCAAATAAGCCGCTTCAGAGATATAACGCAGACATTACGTTTCAACTTTTTAAAGGTGCATAAGCCGAGGCTTATCTACATGAAATAAAGTTACATATTATTGTATATAGATTTGAACTAGTTTAATTAACATGGAATTTTAAGAAGACTAGCCGTATTTTTTTAATTAACAAATTAACTAAATTCACTTTAACAAATAGCTTCTATAAAAACAGCAAACCAAACAAGACGAATAAAAAACGAATATATATATACAGTTCTTTTTTATTGATCTAAAATATTCACAACCTTCAACTTGAGAGATAAAACAAAAATAAGCCATCTGGCTTTGTGACTTCAGCTCAACAGAACACTTTTTTACTCATAAGATGTTGAAAAAATACTATGACATTCGGAGACGTAGATAGCTTTTCTTCTCCAAATTAAATCCGTTCCAGCTATAATGGTTGTCGGGGATATTTTTTATTACATAGGAAATGTAATTCATACAATCAATTTCGTTTTCGACGTCCAAAATACACTCTCTTTCTTGTTAATACCTGCCTTTTAAATTCTTTCCTTTGATGCATACTGTTTTTGAAAACGGAATGGAGTTCCTACAATGCTACTTGCACATACAATACATTGAGAGAAATAGTAAAATCATTTTTGCAAAAACCAAAAATTAATAGTTATGTTTTTTCTAAATGTATCACATTTATATGAAAAATAAGGTTTTGATGAATTAGTAATATCAGAATGCAAAGAAATGTTATGAGAGAAAATTTGAGAGTAAAAAATACAAATAGTCTTAAGATTTTCAATGTTCTTGAAAAAGTGAGAATATTATAAATATGAGTTGTTGGTGATAATCTTTATTGAAGTTCATTTCTAAACATTTTTTGATTCAGAAATTATCATTTAATGTTGATTTTTCGATCGAGGAAATTCAAATCTGTTCTGGTAAATTTCCATTTCAAATATTGCAAGTATTGTACACAAAACTACAAGTCTATTTCAAGTACTATGAAGAAAAAATTATATTTCATAAATTTAAAGTTTGCTTGGGAGTAACAGAAATTGGTTGTGAAGCCAAAATTCAGTATTTGTGATTCTAGTACAAATAATAAACCATCAACATATAAATGTTATTAATACGAAGGTAGTTCAAAAAATACATGTATTTGAAAATAAATGGTTTTTTTAGACAAATTAGTGTTTCCATATTATGCAGCTATCTATTAAATAGCACCAAAATAAATTTCACTTTGATTCATAGGCCAGTTTTCTTTAGTGCCGCGTCAAGTTTTCCTCATTTTGCGTTGAGTTATCACTATCAATGAGACCATATTCCAATCTTAATAATAAAAACATGTGTTGCTTAAGGTGAATCTTCTTTAAAGAAGCAGAGGGTATTACACTCACTGTGTGTGTGTGTGTGTGTGTGTGTGTGTGTGTGTTTTCTTAGGAAAAGGATCAACGGACAATAATACAATTGTCCCATTCCCGTTTCCCACTACCTCCAGTTTCGATTTTTTTTTTTTTTTTTGTTGTCTATCTTGGCTTCTAACCCATTAGAAATCATTCATACAAAAGAAAATCCTTGACAAAAATACATTTATTACGTATTCGTACAGCACTGTGTTTGTGTTCTCGTAGATATTAATTTTACAAACTTCATATCCTAACCTATTATGTTATCGGATGCGAGCAAATCAATCAACAACAAAAGGTTGTACTTTCATGTGAGATATAGACTTTAGCCCGTTAATAAAAATGAAAAGTTTTTGTTTTCTACAAATAAAGGTCTTATTAATCAATAAAAACTAAAATGGAGAACAAATCTACTTTAATTTCTAAATCAGATAAAGAATGATTCCGTACTTGAAGAAACTTCGAACAAAGTTGAATTTATCGCAAAACTAAAAATGGCAATATAATTTTTTTACTCCATTCATATTTGGTATTATTTTAGAACCTGGAATTTAGAATGCGGCTTGCTTTTATTATTTTATTGACTTTATTCGAACATCAAAAAGTCAGATATTTGACTTACGATGCAATGGAAAAAGTATTTGGAACACATAAAAATAAAATACAAGTCCCGATTCTATTCTCTCATTTGTAAAAACTGGAAGCACAGAATGTATTTTTGTTTGCGTGCCTCGAAATATATCAAGATGAATTCGTTTCAGCAAAAAGCAAAAGGAGAAAAAGTCAAAAATATACATCTACAACATTTAATGTATTATAGAACAAATAGAATGTGAGGGGCTGTGAAGATATTATTCCCGAAAAATATTTTACCTCAGCTCTTTTAGTATGTATATTCTCTACGAGAAGATATATTTGTTTCTCTGAAAATTAGATTAACATTCAATTCGCTTAGTGCTTTAAGTTCTATTTCTGCAGTCAGCATTTCATCTAAAAGGAGGAGGGTACGACTAGGAAAATTCAGTTGGGGATGGGACTTGTTAAGTTTGTGTCCATTTATTAAAGAAGTAAAGCGAACTATATAACCAGAAGAGAAAAACGAGCTTAAAGTCTTAAGAGTAGCATATACGAGTATATTAGAGTATGCCATGTTCACCATACACGTTCTGCAGGCGCTCATGGGTGATAACAAATCCCAGGTGCCCATCCACACCAGATAACAGCACATTTTTTCATTGCCGACCTCGTTGTCAGTCACGTCTCGGGCACGCTGGTCAGCTGCTACTCTCTTTTCTTCGTCTCTCTGCGCATGCGTCATTCCTTCTCCACTAATGCTAATGCGTAGATCCAGCAGCGGATGTGGATTCTTATTGAGGTTTGCTTCATCTGATGTATCATGTGCTCTTTCAAAAAAATTACTAAACTTAATTTCGGGACATCCCTGGAATAAACTGCACCAAAAACTTTTAAATTCAGTTTTTCTCAGAACTGGCTGGTTAGTGCGTTTTACGACTTTCATAAACGGACACTCTTTAGATGTGCTACAAACCTACCATGCCCCATCTCTAATTGAATTTTCCAAGTCGTATCCTTTCCTTGGAAAGTATTGTAAAAATCATGTACTTTTCTTGCTTAAAATTTACGAATGTTAGCAGTATTTTTAGTTCATGATAAAGTAGTACAATAAAGTATTTTAATATTTACAGTCTTTAAGACTCGAAAAGTTTATGCAAGTTTGCAAATATAAAAAAAAATAGCATAGCTTTTTTTTTTCTTTTACATTTCATCACATTTTAAATTCATTTAATATTTTGATTTTATTCAATAATGATTCGAAAAAAATCAGTTTTAAATAAATGTTTATTTTTCACGAAATACTTATGGGTTATTATCACTTAAAATTAGAATGAAAAAGAAAAGCTTTATTATTAATTAAATTTTTAATAATAAAAATTTAATATTTTCTATAATATACCAGATATTTTCTTATAATATAAATATAATACAGGAAACTAAGAAACTTTAAGATATTAATAAGTATTGAAAAGCGGGTAAAATAATTCAAAGGGTTTGAAAAAAAATTCTTTTAAAATAATATTAAACGTGAATCAAGTCAACAATGATTACATTTGGATATAATAAAACAATCATTAGAAACATTTTTAATTTTTATAACTCAAATATTACATAAAATAGATCAAATTTTTAAAAATACATTTCAGTATAAAATTTTTATTGTTAATTTAAGAATACTGGGTATTTTTATTCGTTTAATGCTCATCTATTTAATAAATGATTTAATAATATACTGTATATATCTTAATTATAGTTTAAATTAATTACAATATATCAAAAAAATTTCTACACTAAAGATTTAAAAATATTTTCTTACAGCTTCAAAAGATTAAGAATTAATGATCATAAATGATAAATCGGACTTCTTTTGAAAGGAAAAATAGGAGGATAATGGAAAAAGGGTCATTTATCATATTAAATTATTAATTTTATTATAAATCGTTTTGCTCAGGGCGGTGTACCATATGGAAAACTTTTATAGAAAAAATTAGTATAACTGCATTTTATTTTTTAATTAATTTCCTCTATTTATAAATTTTAAATATAACTAAGAGAGAAAGAAGTTTTCCAGTACTCTGATGTTAAAAAAATATCTTAAAATTTCAAAAGTTGCCTGACAAGCTGCAATTAAAGCTCATAAAAAATTTAGTATGTGTATCGTAAATAAAAACTGAGTTATTTTAAAAATTTACTTAATCATTTAACCGAAATTAATACGATTTTTTTAAAATTCCATTGATTTTCCTAAATTACTATTTATTTTTATGTTTCGTTTTGGAAAGCATTTTAGTGTTATTTTTTTAATTGCTTTTCTTTTTAAACAGACATTTTTAGAAATTTTAAAGCTATATTTTTTTGTTATATTATGGTGCATATGTGTTGAAAATCACAATAAAAAGAAAAATCATCAATCCTTTCTCTAGGATACAAAAAATTGATTTATATTCTAACGGTTTACCGAACCTTTTTTTTTTTTTTTTTTTTTTTTTCCTTCTACTAACCTTTAGGGCTATATTATGACATTATTTGATTTGATAACTTATTTTGTGAATAAACCATGATTTATATAATCATCATTACAATACACTCGTTCAAAATTATCCTTTCGTACATTGTGACGTTGGCTATTCACGATTTTCTCTTCACTAACCTCAAGGACATTTTAATTTGAATTGAAAACAATTGCAACTCCTTATCAACCAAATTAGGCAAATTAGATAAAGATATAAAATGTAGTGAGTTGAATTCGAGACAGTGATACATAAGCGAAATAGAAATTAAATTGAAAAGGAGGGAGATAGAGGATAACGACAAGCTAATAGATATTGTAGATTGGAGTGAATCATCGTAATTAATCGTTTTATTGAAAGTATTTGGAAGTGCCTTCTAATCAAAATAATAGAGGTCAAATCTGCTACAATCGAGAAGTGTTTGTATCGGAATAAGTGATTTGGTAAGCTAAGACTTTATTACTTGAACTTAGCCTAGGATTAATTCAGTTAAGAGGAATTCCAGAAAGAGAGCTATCTATATATTTTCTTTGATAGATAATAAAGTATTTTGCTTTGCTCTTACGTATTTTCAATAGGAGTTTTGAACTTGTTGACTATTTAATTAGACTGATATGGTTGTAGAGTTAAAGAATGAAAGAAATAATGTCATAGCATAAAATCACGAATTTCTCAGAAACTGAACTATAATTTAATAAATTTGTGCAGAGTTATTCATAACATTATAGCACGTGTATAAAATTTTAGAACGTTGTATATAACATAAAACTGGGCATGAAACAATTGAATTGGAGATAATTTGTGACAAGAAGTATTCAAGGGGAAAAAAGAATAACTCGGAAAAAAAATCAAAGCTCATATATTAAATGTGGTATGTGATAGCCCCTGATTTATACACATTTATTACAACATGATTTAATGTTAGAAATAATTTTGTTAACGATAATTGGGGGAATAAGTCCCACTCTTCTAATAATGCCGTTTTCATGGCTTTTATATCTCGAGAAGGAGAATAACGTCATGAAACTGCTTTTCCAAAATAGTCTCCTAAATTCTCTATTGGGTTCAGATCAGGAGATTTTGAAGGCCATGGAACTATGTTTTCTTTATGTGTAGATGTATTGTTGTCCATAAAAAAGAAATAAAATTCCCATGCACCTCTGAAATGTCACACAAAAACTTACGACATAATTCTAATATCTCGGTTCTGTCACAGATTCTCTGTTCTAGAACGACGCTCGTCCATACATCATTATTTCTCATTATACCATCTCACTTCTCCTATTGAAATGGTCACATTCCGTAATGTTTCAAGAAAGCTTTGAGTTCCTTACTCTCCCCCATCCCTGGACAAATATATGTACAAACCTTTAGAATCAGATGCTTTAGAAGTCAGATGCTTTAGAATCAGATGCTAACTCGACTCATCAATAAAAAGAACATAGGACCACTAATGTTACTCCAGCTATGATGTTCTTTGTACCAATCAAAGCAATTCCTTTTTCATAGCGACGACAATGAAACACATATCCTTGAAGCTTCTGGTATAAACGCCTTTTTCATTCAACCTTCCGTAATCAATATACTGCAAACAGCAGTCCAATGGCGGTTACAAGATCTGGATTCAACAGCGGAACAATAGGCTTCCTATTACGACTAGCACTTATTGTAATATATCGATTTTAAGAAGTAGTTGCAATACATTAACCACCTTGTTCAAGCTCCCTTATAACTGTTTTAGTGTTGTATAATTCTTTTTGTGACGTATAGTCCGCTTGTCTTTAAATGTTTAAACATCTTACTATTTCCTTGATTATCTGCTCCTCTTCTAAACGGCAGATGATTCGCCCCTTCACAAATTCTTCCAAAGGGTACTTCGGAGTCATAACAAACCGTTTTGAGTTTTTTCATACTGAAATTAAACGCCTTTGTGTAGAAATTTACTCGTTTATTCACTTTGCGCAGAGCGCTTGCTTCACCGTTGGATGACGTAACCTCTACATTTGCATATGGGAAACTGTTTGATCACATTTAATTAAATATTGTGATCAACTACTTTCACACATGCAAAAATAGTCAACATCATAGGCTTTTCGCTGAATATCATTATATTTCGGTATGTAAAGATAATTTTGGAAAATGAGTATATGTAGAAGTGTATTGAGAACAAGAGATATTGAGACGCGCTTAAAATATTGATGGGAGTTAGAAGGTTAGCGAAATCTCAGTGCACGTGACATTGAAAAAGAAAGTTAAGTGTTACTTAGATAGCTGGTATTGGAGTCTGACCCAGTGTATAAGTATTTTTTCTGACTCGGGTCCACTTTTGCGGTTATTGATATAAGTAGAGTTTTCAGTTATAATCTTTGGTACCGGTTGCGAATTAGTTACAGCTCCACATTCGTAATTTTAACATTTATTACTGTTATTATCAGTTAAAATAAAGGTAGTGTAAAGATTTGCCTGTATGACTATTTATTAACTGATTACTTAGTGAGTTTTAGGGTATGAGATACCAAGTAGCGAAGCGGGTGTGACACAATACTACTTTAAAAATATTCATTACTACTATTTATACGATGTCAAGTATGGGGTCTGGTAATGGGGAAATTTAATAGTGCAAGAGCTAAATATGGTCATGGTGCACCAAACAAGGTATACTGTGATCTAGACGTGTGAAAAAATGGAAAAAAAATAATTGGTTGACAGGAGGGTCGGAAACAGAGAAGGATCGCTTGGGTATCCAGGGGACGCATCACCCGAGTTTATTCAAGACAGTAAAATATATCACCATTGCGTCTCGATTGAGTGATGCCCGTACCTACCAAAAAAAGGTAAATATCTGGGGACGATGTATTGTATAGAAATACAAACTTAAATAGGGGCTTATCTGTGGCTTGAATTGGGGCTATTTTTTTTTTTCTCTCGGTCGTAACTTGTGCCCAAATTCTCTAATACAGACATTTCAAAAGACAAATTAACACAATAAAAAATACGTTTAACCGACGTTTCTAATTTATGATATAGTTCAAGGAAAAGAGAGAAAGTCAATGATGACTTTTATATATAACTTATCTTACTTCTTAAAAAAATAATTCTGCGTCTGTGTGGATAAGAAAAATGATTAAAAAAATAAAAGAATGAGAACCTAAGGAAAAGAAGATAATTCCGAGTATAAAAAAATAAATCTAAGAAGATGAAAGATATCTTATAAAAATCGAAGATAAGAAGACAAGAGGAGTGTTGAAAATTGGTCTCGTTCTAGCATTGAAACAAAAAATATTATAAACAGAGTCTACATTATATATAATGAGGCGGTATTTTCATATACGTAACGAAGGAGCGGAAAAGTTAAAAACCCGACAAATGACCAATTAAGACAGTTTTGTAAAATAACAGAGACGTGAAACCGATTTTGTTGGCTTTCGCAGACCTCGCTGATGATTAGTGATACAATGCCACTAAAAGAACTGCTTGGTAACTTTTTAACGAATGTACTCGTAATTGCCTTCGCGACGCCCAAACGTGACAAGGAAAGTTTAAAAGTATCAAAAGTTCTCTTGTCTGTAATGAAGTATGGTGCTCGTGGAGGTATTGAATAATGAGTTTTATTTAAAAGCGTGACTCGTCTCGAATCCAAAGTAACCCATTCTAAATATTGTTCACCATTTTTTTTCAGTGACATAAGTTTTTATTAGCATATTGGTAAACCAATGACATATTTCGTATCTTAATTAAAGCTGTCTTCGTCTAAAAGGACTCAATCATATAAATTTGTGATATTGTATTCCGCACACATCTTTTTATGATGCAGTATTCTTAAAGTTCAGGAACATTCCAAAAAAGACACGATTTTTCACGAGAACGAATAAAGTTTAACACCCGTTTAGTATAACAGCATACGAACTGAAAAATGGAACACATTTTACATAAAAAATGCGGGATTGATTCAGATAGAAATGAATATTGTTATAAAATACGCTGTTCACTCAAGGATAGCGAAGTCAGATCACAAAATTAATGTTTGAGTCAGTTTTTATTGGAAAGAGTGTTCCTATTCTGGGTCCTATATTCTGTAACATTACACGAATACAGCCTTAATCGTTTCTTTATTTCTGCTTATTACAGAAACTCTTAAACCACTATTGCTCTTAATATCAAACTTGTTAAGAGTTGTGGTGGTGCTGCTGGTGGTGCTGGTTAATGTAGAGAATATTTTAGATAGTTTCAAAGGCTTGAATGGCACCCTAGAGCTGTAGAGAATTTCCTGTGGGAATAGTGGGTGAAAGATGGTGTTTAAGGCGCAAGAGCCAAATCTGGCTAAGCTGAAACCAAATTATGTGTATCTATAATCTGATCGTTAAAAAAATTCCTGTGAGATAAGTAAATGTGTGGGACTATGTCGAGTTTAAAAACATTCGGTAAAATGGCCGAACAGTTATAAATATGCTCTGGTGCCTATAGAATAACTGATCAATATCTATATTGACTGCTTGATTGTTTATTAATATCGTTCTTACAAGCAACACTAGAGATATTGGAGACGGTTAGAAGACGAGGACGACACCTGAGTAAGAGAGTGATGGTCGAGTTTAATGGCGCAGGAGCCAGATGAGACCAGGCCACGCCAACAAGGTAAGTGAGTGAGTGTAAAGCTAGAAAAATGTGAAGCTGTGATTTAGACAAGTGAAAAAATAGAAAAAAAAAGGTAAAAAATTGGTTGACAAGAAAGAGAGTCTAAAATAGAGAAGGGTATCGTTAAGGAATCCCGGGGGCGTGTCAAGCGTGTTTATTAAAAACGGAAAGCCCCATCGGAAAGAAAAAAGATCATTATTGTTCCTCGGGTGAATGATGCCCGTATTTACCCGAAAAAAGTAAGCCCCTGTAAGTAGAACAGCATCTGAGCTGGACCTTTCCGCTCCAAACTTCCATACCATGCCAAAGGGAAGGCTTGGGATCTCGACAGATTTAACATGCATTAATCCTGCTACACGAAGATCAAAGCTCGAAACAACGTCGGCCGCGAGTTCGCCTCCATGACCACTGGGCTACCACGGTCATGAGCAATTTCTACAATTGATATAGGTTCTTGCGATGTCAGTGTGAATCCCCATGTCCTTGAAGTGATTTGATCTGAGATTTTCTACTGTGAATGTTATTGATCAGAAGAAGTTAAGATTTGTAAGAAACATTTCTTCAACGATTTTTTCTGAAAAGTCTGTTCTTAGCCAAAGCGTTTGCATCAGCTAGTGTGATAAAGAAACCAGGTTGGAGAAGTCTAGTTCATATTTCGTGCTTTCCTGGCTAGCCTTTCCACACATACATTGCCTTTCTTGTTGACAGGTGCAGGGATCTCTTGAAATTCATGCGATTTACTTTTATTTTATAATTGTTTAAGTAGATCATATATGATGCGAGTGGTGTGTGTATTAGTCACACCATTTTTTTGCTTCTAAAACAGATTTTGAACCTAAGAAAGTAATCGAGCGTTAATATTACTGAAAAAAGTCTTGTTAACTCAAATTAAAAGAAAAATGAAAAATCTTGATTCCATCAATGATTTCATTGTTTTATTATCATTGCATTGAGAAGCAACACTAGGGCTATTGATGACGGACCTCGTAATTTTGTACCATTGTCAAGCGACGAAAACGACACGTGAACTGGAATCTCCTTCTCCAAACTTTCACACCATGTCAAGTGGAGGACTGAGGACCTTGACCAGTGCATGATCCTCAATACGTGGAAATCTTTATTGGTTTCAGGACTCGAACCCACAACTCGACTAAAACAATGCCGGCCATGATTTCGAGACCATAAATACTAGGCTTTCGCGTCCCAATTTCGACATGGTTTCGGATTCAAGCCCAGAGATTTTCGATCAGTCGCGGGCTCGATCTTTGGCCGCTAAAGATCCGCCGTGTAGCCGGGGCTGATGCACGTTAAATCTATCGGGGTCCAAAGTCCTCCCTTTGCCATGGTTGGGAAATTAGGAGAGGGGGGTGCCAGCTTAGGTGTCGTCATCGTCTCTTGACTAAGATTCAAAATTACGAGGTCCGTTGCCAGTAGACGTCGTGTTGCTTCTAGTAAGACGTTTGTAAAAATTAAACTAAGTTATAAAAAAAAGAAAAAACTAAAAGCTCCTAATCTTGATTCATCAAAAATTCACACTTAGTGAAACAGACTTTCTCCTCATAAATGTAACGAAAACCCAAATTCTAATATAGTTTCATGTTGAAGTTTGAAGAGTAAGTTATCAGCCTTGAATCCATGCTCTTTGTAAAATAATAGCATGAAACAGCAAGGATAATTTGTCTCAATAACCCTTTGTTCAATTCGACATTCATCGAAAATTAATGAAAAATAAATAGAAAGTGACTTTTATTAAGTAAAATTCATACGCAGCAAATCCCAATGTATAAAATGCGAATGAAAAATTTAAATAGTTTTTTTTTCAAGAATTATTACCTCGCAGTTCTCAAGCACCCATGGCGCCGAGGTAAAAACGCTCGTCTACAGCCCGAGCGTTCTCGGGTTCAAAACTCAATGCTGATAACATTAAAAATTGATATAAAATTTTGCTGAAATGTTCTCTGTTTTTCTTTCAGGTTTATTTTTATTAACGTCGCGCTAAAACTAACACGAGGGCTGTTTAAACTGCAATTCGAAAATATCATATCGAAGTAATAAATCTAAAGTTCCTACCTGTCAGACTGTGGTCATCATCTTTCGCATCATCAGGTCAGGATGCTGAGGTTCAATTAATCCACACAGACTCAAATAAAGGCAATCGAATGACATCAATTTCTTTAATTTAACTTTAAGATGTCACAACACAACAAACATTAACTATAATTAAATATCCTTAATTCAAGTATATTTTAAATTCCCTCTCTCTCTCTCTCTCTCTAACATAGTTCTTTTTAAACATCTCACTTCTCTCTCCACTTCAGATCTGACAAAAATTCTTTTTTTTTCACGTCTGGCGCCTAGCGCCCTCTAACGTTAGTTTCAACAAGGGTTATTGACGATGGACCTCGAAATTTTGAACCTTGGTCAATTGACGAGCAAGAACTTTCAGGCACTATTCTTTATATTTCAGAAGAAGAAGTGTTTAAGAATATTCAACTGGCCCATATATAAAACGCATATGTTATCTCTGCACAAGTGTAGCTACTCTTTCAGTTAATAAAAACTACATTGTGGGTTATAAGATTATTATTGTCTTCAATTCAACCTACTAAAATATCTAAGCGAAAAGTTTAAATAATTTGTTTCAAGAATTTTTATTGTTTCCAAAAATCTATGAATTATAAAAATTGTGTATTGACGTATTATTATTATTGTGTGTGTGTGTGTGTGTGTGTGTGTGGTATTATTGTAGTAACTGTGTGTGTGTGTGTGTGTGTGTGTGGTATTATTGTGTGTGTGTCCGTGTGTGTGTATTGTGTGTGTGTGTGTGTGTGTGTGTGTGTGTGTGTGTGTGTGTGTGTGTGTGTGTGTGTGTGTGTGTGTGTGTAAAATTTATTTATTACTTTTAACATTCCAAAAGTATTTTGCGTAACATTCATTTAAATTTAAGACAATCAAAAGCATCTTCCGTTCCATTTGTTAAAAAAGGAAACTTCCCAATTATAAAATATTCAAGAATGAAAGAAAATGTTCTTAAAAGCAAAATTATTCATTAAAAAGGATTCTGAAAAATTTAATTTACAAAGCTATCTTCCTTTTTTAAAAAAAAAATTGTGGGATATAATGAGATTTTAAAGTATACTTCTTCATCAACGACTGAGATATCATCTTTTGCATTAAGCAAAGGATAAAAAAATGATGTTTCAGAAAAATATCATTAAATACAGAATTGGAAAAAGTAATCTTTTTTCATTTGCCTGATTTATCATTTATGCCTGAATAAATGTGTCATCTATAATAAATTGCATACTAGGCAAATATGACTCTGCTCCTATTACATTATATACATAATTTATATGAGAAAACTTAAGATATCAAATACCTTAACAAGAGTAATATGTCATGAAATATATTTTTCAAATTGCAAATAATCCAAAAAATTATTTTTTAATCGTTATTGAAGCAGCTTATATATTGGAATGATTCTATACTTCATCTGCAAAATAGTTTTTCATGCATATGATTCCCTCATTTTAAACAATTTATTTACTTTGTATATTTTTTACGCAGACAATTATCATCATTCTTTAATTTCAAATATTTCTTTGGGATAACTTATTTATACGCATAAGAAAAAATATTATTCCACTTTCTTATTTCGAAGAATTTATTCGGTTTGACGGGAATTTTCAGGCAAATGATAATCCTCGTTTTTTAGTGTTTCTTACCATTATTTTAAATTTTGTTTAATTTCCATAACTATTGTAGTAGCATACATAAATTCTGTTAGGTTTTTATCCAGTCATATTGAATGTTTAATTGATTAACAAATTCTGCATTGCATTACAGTTCATATTGTTGTACATTTAATTACATTCTAATCTTGTAATCTAATGTAATGTTCCGTTTTTAATGTTTTCTTTGATATCTTATGACCATTGGAACAGTCATTTGTTATGTTAGATGTCCTTTCAAAAAACATCAAGGCCTAAGAAGGGAAATGCTTTTACAATGTTGAAATTCATTTTCTTTCCTCTCCGTATTTTTTTAATAGATTTTCTAACATAAAATCATCATTGTTTGTACATGTGTCTTTATCGTTTTTTTTTAAAGTACTTCATTACGATCACAATAATCTATAAAATTGTGATTATAGAATATTGTTATTGCAATGAAGGAATTGCTGAGTAAAATAATCTCATGTTTAAATAAATATTTTAATGTGGCTTCAAAAAGTAGCTTGTAATTCTAGGAATGGCATGGAGTCCACTGTCATTTAATGACTTATCATTATATAAAAATATTAGCTAGTATACCCATTTTTGCTCGGTGAATTGAAAAATAGAACAATGCAAATGGAAAAATAAAAGGGTTTTTTTAATAAGGACCAACTTTTAAATATAATTTTAAGCGAAGAGCAAATTAGCCTCCTAGGAAAGAACGATTTAGCAAATGAAATAGAAAAGTGAAATAAATTTAAATCTAGTGAGAACAAAGCTTGTAATTTAAATATTAGATTTTTTAAGTTCTCTTTCATAAATTTAAATATTTAATTTACAAAATAACCATTAAACTTTCTAAATAAAGTTGTAACTAATTATTAAAAGTTACATAAAGTTTAAAATAAATTGAAATTTAATTTTATATATATATATACACACTGAAAGTTACATTTAATTTCTTCACACGGTGATTTGATTTTAAAAAATTAATTATGCAACTACCTAGCATAAAATATTTTAATGAATAATAATGCTTTTAAAAAAATATGTTGCACATGTCAGCGGAAAAGAATATTCATGTTTATCTTGAACAAAAAAGTTTAAGAAAAGCAGTTTCGTAATTAATACATAAATTTTTCCAAACATTTAAATAAAAGTGTACTTCTTCCTTGAACTTCCAAGGTGTAAAATAAAACTTCCTATGTAAATTTTTTGTTGAATTGCATCAAACTGGCTTCGTAGTGCACACTAGCAGTATTCACAGATTCTTTCTACCAAATTTCATGCTCATGTCATTCGTAATTTTTCACTATGCCGTAGAAAATAATCAGAAATTTTTTTTCTATCTGAGCATGCGTAGTGAAGACAAATTCACTTTAAACTTACATTTTAAAAAATTGAAGACATTTTCATTCAAATTTTAAAATTTCATTCCATCAGTATTCACAAATTCTTCGTACCAAATGTCATGGTCCAGTGTCTTCTAATCTTTTCACTACACCATCGGCAAAAATAGCAAATTCTACCTTTTACTAATAACTATATATCTGATTACTTGGAAAAAAAATGGCTAAAATATAGAACATACATATAAACTACAATGACGTAAAGAATTATAACAAACAGTTGTGAGCGATCAATAAAACTATCTCATATCGAAATACTTCCAAGAAATTCAGTCACTCTTGAAACAAATGCAATGAGCCTTCGATTTGGTAATTCATTGTATAACTCAAAAATAACACCGGTAAAAAACGAGTTTTTTGAGCATGGATTTTCTTTCAAAATTCACACTTTGAGTAACATAATTTTTTATACCTTAAATTTTAAGAGAAAAAGGGAACGTTGAGTCAAATTCAATTTATTCAATAATTAGTTTTATTAATTTTTTTATTATATGACGTTTATTAAATTTATCATCTAAAATAAATACATGTAAAGATTTTTAGCTCAATTAAACACTATGCTACATTATTTACACTATGCTACATTATTAAACATTAAGCTACATGTAATTAAAATTTTAAAAAAACTATAAACAATGTTATTAAATTGAAAATATTTAAACTAAATATAATTAAAATTAAACAAACGATAAACTATTAAGCGATGGATTTGGCGACTTGGCGAAAAACTTGACGTAAAATTTAATTATTTAAATATTAGTTTCAATCATTGATTTTAATTAATTATAATTAAATTATCATATTGTCATCCATAACAATCGTGTATAGAAAATTTGAGCTCAATTGAGCGCTTAAAAATGTGAGAAAAAGCTTTTAATGAATTAGTTGAAATCGATTAATTAGTTTCAGTCAATTAATAATTAGTTTTCATCCATTAATTTTTATTAATTATACTTAAATTATTGTATTGTCATCCGAAATAATCGTGTGTAGAAAATTTCAGCTCATTTGAGCGCTTTAAAATGTGAGAAAAAAGCCTTTAAAGTTTTAATTCAGACAAAGTTACAGTGTGAGTCAAAGAAAACAAATTAATAAGCAAAAAATAATAACAGTAAAAAACGAGTTTTTTGAACATGTGTTTTCTTTCACACTTCGCACTTTGTGTAACATAATATTTTAAACCTTAAATCTTAAGAGCAAAAGGGAAGGTTGAGTCAAATTGAATTTATTCAATGATTAATTTTAATAATTCATTTTATTTGACTTTTATTAAACTTATCATCTAAAATAAATACGTGTAAATTTTTTTAGCTCAATTAAGCATTGGATTCGGCGATCATTTGGCGACTTGGCGAGAAACTTAAAATAAAATTTAATTATTTAAACAATTAGTTTTTATTAATTATAGTTAAATTGTCACAATATCATCCAAAACAATCGCGTATAGAAAATTTCTGCTCAATTAAGCGCTTTAAAATGTGAGAAAAAAGCTTTTAAAGTTTTGACCCATACTATGTGAATTAAAGAAAACACATTAAAAACCACACACACAAATAAAATGTTCAAAGCAACGATTGCAAAGAACAAAGTTAGCCCTCAAAGATGCTAACTTTTTTGAAATATTTATATAATTATTCAATTAAATATTAAAATTAAAGCAAACGATAAATAATTGAACTGAATACGAGATATTTTAGGATGAAGGTAATTATTGTTGCAGTAAATTGAATTAATTTTAAATGGGTTTTCTTCAACTTACATTGTAATTTTGTATGGATCAAAACATTGAAAACTTTTTCTCACATTTTAAAGTGATCAATTAAGTTGAAATTTTCAAAACACGATTGTTTTGGATGTCAATACGATAATTTAACTGTAATTAATGAAAACTAATTGATTAAAACTTATTATTAATGGGTTTTCTCCTATTAACATTGTATGTCTGGGTCAAAACTCTTAAAGCTTTTGCCCTACATTTTAAAGCATTCGATTGAGCTGAAATTTTTATACACGACTGTTTTGGATGATAATACGAAAATTTAATATAACAAATAAAAATTAATTGATTAAAACTAATTACTTAAAGAATTAAATTTTACGCTAAGTCACCAAAAGCGCCGTTTAATAATTTATCGCTTGCTTTAATTTTAATTACCTGTAACCGATTTCATATTCAATTCAATAATTTATCATTTTCTTTAATTTTAATTGTATCTTAACTGATTAACATAAAGCTTAATTGTACTAAAAAATACAAGCTTTTTAGATGATAAATTTAATGAATATCAAATAATAAAATTAATTGTTAAAATTAATTATTGACAAAATTCAATTTGCCTGAACGTTCCCTTTTTCTCTAAGAATTTAAGGTTTAAAAAAATTATGTTACGTAAAGTGTGAATTTTGAGAGTAAACCTGAGTTAAAAAAAACTCGCTTTTAATGGTGTTATTTTAATATAAAGTCGTAAGTCGAACAATAATTTATTCATTTCAATCCAATAAAATAACATTTAGAAGGTGAAAGCAGCCATCAAACATTCTCAAAAATGTTATGCTAAAAAATGTTGACATATTTTTGAAAATTAAGTTCATTACTGGTGAAGGCAGATATCAAACATTAGCGAAAAAAATTTTCATGATAACAATTTGAAAAGTACTTGGGTGGCAATTTTGTCGTAGCCTTTAGCAATGGCGCAAGGAAGCGAAAAGAAGAAAAAATAATGCTACATAGAATAAAAAGGAATGAGAAATAAATTGAAATATTTTTAAATTATAATTAAGCCACAGTATCAAGATAGAAGTTATCCTAAGTCCTTTTCTATAACACAATGTACCTAAATACCAAATATTATGAAAATCAGATCTGGGGTTCGTACGTTATTGAGTAACAAACATCCATTCATACGAACTATTTGAAATTGCAATTAGGCCCCGTTAGCATGGAGCAGTTGGGATCCATAGTCAATAAACCATGATTTGCAGTATAAATATAAAAATAGAGCATAATATATATTCCAGCATCGATATCTATTTACTAAGTTTCGATTACATTCTTTGAACATTATTCTAAATAATTACGCAAATCAGTAAAACAAGGAAGAAATCTTCCTGATTCTTAAAATTTGGTTGAATGTACGGCTAATCTCACTGACTGCGAGAGATTTTTAAAATAGCATCTTACAAAAAAATTTCCAAGCTGAAACCTTCACTTTCAGATAAATGGTAATTCATATCTCATCTAAAGATACAAATACAAAAAAGATAAGCAAAAAGTATTAAAATAGCCGGTCCTCTTTAAGCCCCAATCTTAAAAGGTTGCGCCTCATAGACAGCCTTATGTTCACCTCCGCTTAATAGAATTTTTATATTTTCTTTTTTTGACGAAAGTCATCGCTTGCTTTTTACGATCAGGGGACTTGTGGGTTCTAATTTCGTAAAAGATTCCGATTCCCTGCGCTTCTTTATTGCTGGTTTTTTTAGGACCACAGGCATTATTTCATCTATACTTCTTTCTCATGTCTCTAATTTCTCTCGTTCGAAGTATAATGCTATTTTGTATAGTAAACTGGAACTAAATGGCATGGATATCCCACAACAGATAAAATAGAAAGAAAACGAGTATTCGTCTTTGCACTTAAAGTCCTGACATTAACTGGAAAAAAAAAATCTGGGTCTCATAAAAATCGAGCCATGGTAAGACCGCAGGTTAAATCGGTCCGACTGCATCTGCTAGATATTTGTGTAATGAAAAAAGCAAGTAAGAACCAATAATCTTTTTTTTTTTTTTTTTTTTTTTTTTTTTTTTGCTTGAAGTAAAAGTGATAAGTATTTCGCTAAAGTCACCAATCTGAATTATTTATTACAGAAATGATATTTACTCTCGAATGGCTTTTACCATCTTCTAGATAACAAGTTGCAAGTAGGAACCTGCTATAGTAACACTTTTCCCTACGTCTATTACCCCGTTATTGCTTACCTTCGGTCTTGAATAAGCCATTAAGATCCTCTGTCACTGTTGTGTCGTAACTAAAACCGAAGACTAGAGGATACATTCATTTCAGAAGTCTAGGGAAAAATGCTATCTAAGGCTGTTCAAATAATGACTTGCTGTAGTAAATTATTTGCAATATCCTAAAGTGTATGCACGCTTCGTCCAAAATATTTTTTTTCTCTAAATTACATCAGAAAATAGTATTAATTTTAAATCTGTATATATGTCAAAAAATAAAAATGTGTAACAAAGATAAGGAACGATAACATTGAAAATATATAGGTCATTGAAGAAAAATTTTCAGTAATTTATTTTCATTATTTTACTATCTGAGTTCTCACGGTAACAAGTTGCTTGCTGTCATAGAATGATCATTCTATGATTTTCGAATCAAATACGAGAACTGAATAACAAGGAAAGCTTTCGCAATGACCCTTCAACCTTGACGATGAATTTGGAGTCTTGGTGAGAAACTTAGCGATTTTAACAACAAAACG
This sequence comes from Nephila pilipes, assembly GCA_019974015.1. Lineage (NCBI taxonomy): Eukaryota > Metazoa > Arthropoda > Arachnida > Araneae > Nephilidae > Nephila > Nephila pilipes. Next base: position 11,415 of record BMAW01122624.1, on the reverse strand, counting down.
GTGGGTCCCGAAAATGCTGGGATCTTGTCGATATCTAGATTAGGATGAAAGTCAAGAAATTTTCCTGAATTTTTCCAGTTACATCACACCTCTCCAGAACAGATTTAAATATGGAGAGATGCGAAGCCTGAGAGAATCGGTTGGGGATTTGCCGAGAAGTGGCCTGAAGCTGTCGTGTGAACTATTACTTTCGAGGTATGTCTATAGTGCGAAATAGTAAGCTGGCTAGCTGAACGTTATTGAAAGGGTTGTGTGGATATCATTACAAGTGCTGCTTTACATCTGTGTTTGTTAATGTTGTGCCGCAAATCTGTACAGTGTTTCTTGGTTGTGCTATTAATCTATCCAAGTTATGCAACCTATATTTCGTCTTATTTGTGAATAAAGCGTCATTTGCCATTATTCTTCTCTTTCCCTCGTCTCATTCGAACACCCACTAGGGACTGGAATTTTGTAATTTTATATGGCATAAGAACTCCAAAAAAAGAAACAATAGCTATCAACTGATAATTCGCTACAATATTTTGCATTTCTAGAGACAAGGGGAATCGCTACACAGTTCAAGTAATAAAATTTCCTCAGAACGGGTTTTTTTTCCGAATCAAAAACTAAACTCAAATTTTATGCCTTTTCCAATCGCAATTTAGCATGAAGTTTTTTAATTAAAAACTTCATTTACTTTAATTTTAAATATCTTGACAATGCTTAAACTTAGTATTAATCTAAATATTCAAAACGTTCAAAACAATAAGAATTCCAAGAAACATGTATTAATATCCATGAATTAAATTGAGTCAATATATAATCATTGACAAAATCATATACAAAACATTAGCTTGTATTGTTACTAATTTCTATATTAAATAGTTAACTGGAATTATTTTTTAAACAATGACTTATAAAAATCGTTTCTTCGGAGAAAAATAGAACTACAATATTCAACAAGAATTTGGTTTTGAAATTTACATTTTCGAATAATTTTACACAGAAAGAAGGAACTAACTTTTGTTGTTACAATATTGTAACGAGAGAGAGAGATTCGTTTTATGGCAATTGCGCAAGAGCCGGATTCAGGTCTTGCGCCCCAAACCTACATTCATCCACTCACTGCATCCTATTAAATTTCGATAGGAAAGTTGCATTCGACCATGCCAACAGACGAAATCCACTTGCGAGTCCACATTTATTTTCTAGAACTTATGCAAAGAAGCATGAATGGAAGTGAAGTGCCTCCTCGAGTCTTTTGTATTTTTACATCTCGCTAAGCGGTAAAATCTAGATAGGTTTTTGATTTTTTTTTTCTGTTGCTATGCCTTGCATCTTAACACTTTTATTTATAACTGTTCTTTACTCTAATTTTAATATTAGAAGTTAGAAAAATTAGTTTGCTGAATAAAAGTCTCGAATTAAGATTATTCTTTACTCCTTATTAGACTTGCCTTTACTTTCTACGTGGCATTTTTATCACTTAATTTGCAAAAATAACAAACAAACGATAAATTAACGATTTGTAGTAATAATCGAACTGCAGATTATAAAAATAAAATGTAAGAAATCTTATTCTAATTATTTGATGCACGAAATTCCCTTGTTTACAAATGAAATGTTTAACAACCTTAATAAAATGATTGAGATTTAGAGATAATGTGATTCATTTAAAAATGACATCACTAAGAATAATGAGTGTAACTGGACAATAAAACAGCTTCTGTTTTATTTACGAATAAAAGAAAAATGGTAACGTGCTGTACATATACATCAGACAAAAATATGATATGTATTTTTTTTAAATTTGAAATAAGAGTTTTGAAAATATAACGTTATAATTCTGAGAAAATGAAAGAGTTTTTAACAATTTATTCCATTTCCTTACGTACTGAGCTTTTCCATCAATTAAAAAAATAAGTTCCATGTACTTGTATGTGAAAGTCATAAGGAGTGCATGAAATGTATTCTTGTTTTTCTCTAATGCCCTCATTAGAGAAAAACAAGTATATACATCTCATTAAAATTGGCAAAAAATTCCATTTCTCATTATGTATTTGAAAAAATTTAAAGGAAACTGAATATCAATCCATAAATATGGCATGAAGAACGAGAATATATGTTTGAAGCACACAAGTATATTAAAACACAAAGATTTTAATTTATTGGTAATTCAAAAAGTCAAATTTTTTATAGAACGTAAAACAATCTAGTAGCATTTCCTTTTCTGACTCTTGGCCACAGTAGCCTAGTGGTCATGGCCACGGACTCGTGACAAGCGGTTTGTGAGTTCGAGCCTTCATGCCACAAAAGACCCACTGATACACTTTAAAGCTATCGCGGCTCAAATCCCTCCCTTTGGCGTGGTGTGGAAGTTAGGAGAAGGGGGTGACAGCTCAGGAGTCGTCCCCATAACTTGACCGAGATTCAAAATTATGAGATTCGTCACCAATAGCTCTCGTATTGCTTCTTATGCGACCTTAATAAAACAACCATTCAATCATTTTCATCAATTACATGAGGCAATTCATTGCGATATGTTAGCAGTAGCATATTAACACCCAATGTTAACTTATATATAGCATTTTTTTACCTATTAGCCATACTTCATCGAGGCTTCTTTAATGATTAGATGCCCTAGAATTTTTCAAATACAAAACTTGTGACTAAATTAATGCTATTGAATGTTTCATAAATATGTAACTTATAGAACAATATGTTAGAAATTGTTGCAAATGATAAATTATCTCAATCTATGTATCTAAAACTATTTCACAACTAGTGCTTGGTTTCTTTAAAAAAAGTTCACATAATGGTTCACATAAAACTTTGTAAAAAAAAACTATTTAAAGAACGATATTTTCAAAATGGATAGGTAAAAGTCTGTATATAATAAAGTTACTTTCAATTGATGAAAGCATTAACAGCTAAATAAATCTTGAAAAACTTCATATATCATCTTCATTTTTATCTTAAATTTCGTATTTAATCGTCGGTGTGTTTTGTTTAAACATTTTTAATTGCACATAACTCCTTTTGTTTGATTTCTTTTATGTAAGATTGTACTTAATGTTGTGTCTCTTGAAAGAAATAAAATATGTGAAACAATTATTCATGGTCTTACATTTATACCTATATTAAAAATCACATTTTGCTTGAAATTAATTTTATTTAATACTCGGAATAATATTCTTATAATTAAATAGGAATTATTAGTATATTAAATAGGAATTATTAGTATAATAAATATGAATTATTATAACAACAAATAGAATCTGATTAGAACTCAGTTGAAAACAATATTAAGGCTCCCGTCTATCAGCCATTTGATTTCCTGAATGTAATCAAAATAACCGATAGACAGGAGCCTTAAAGCTCTTGTCTGTCAGCCATTTTGAATTTCAAAAAATAATGTTAATCCTATGGAATTTCTTCCTTTGACATCAAATCTACAGTATTACATTAATTTCAATGCTATAAAGTGCATTCGAACATTCAAAAACTGGTGATGGTTTACGTAAAACGCCAATTTTTCCATTTTGGGAAAATATTTTAAAACGTTTTGTAAATATTTGAAAAATACAAATGAATCATTAAAATAGACAGTGAAATAGTTTCAAAACATGAAGAAAATGATATTCCACAATTGTAATACAACAAGCCTTCAATTCTTTTGCTCCATGAGATACATTTTATTGCATTAAATAAAGACAATGTATAAATTTTGAGAAGTAAAGCAAGAATCTCAGAGAATTAATATCACGTTCACGAAATCAAACAGTTGACAGACGGAAGCCTGAAAAGACAATATTTAATAAGTCAATGTCCTATATATTCTATTCGATAGTTATGCAAGTTTTTATCGTCTTTGAATAAATTTCTGAACAATTTCATAAAATCAATTACATTTTAAATTTAGGAAACTAAAGTCGCTACAAGAACAGACAGTCATCAATAAAGTTATTAAGAATTTCCGTATACTTTCAACAATAGACTCCAAGACGGAACGAATAGCATTCAGCAATTGATTTTATTTTTTTAATTACTAGCCTTAAAATCTTTCAATTATTGCTAAAATTTGATTAATGATGCTTTTAGGAGCTTGACGCAGCGTTACTTAGTTACACGTTTATCGCTGAGTTCCATGAATATGAAGATAAATCAATTACTTTCGTTGAAAAGCAATTTACCTTAAGAGGTACTGAAATTTAATTCATCTCCATTGTTCTAAATTTCGTCCAGTCTAGACAAAAATTATTCTAGTTTCAAAATGAATATATGAAACTTAAAATAACTATAATATATTGAAATATAGTATTTTATAACATAGTCAAATATAAGAATAAGTTTCTCTTTTATTTTAATAGCATTTTACAGCTATTATTCTAATTTGATTTCCAAATATTATACTCCAAAAGTATAGCAATACACTTCCGCAACTCTACATATAATTGGATTCTAATTATAAACCTTACTGAAAACTATATTTTGAAAATATACAGAGAATACAATTCTATCTAAATATCTGAAAATATTTTAGAATATTAATATATTTTTCACATAGTATGTTAGTTTAAATTACGTCGAAATTTAGAAGACGGTACTGAGTATCAGGGGAAAAAAAAGGTACACATTAGATATTACTATTTAATTAAATTGCATTTTTAAAGTGAATGCGTCGAACTCATTTGTGGTTATTTTCTGTATAACATTTCAGAGTTTAGTGATGAAACAATTAACTTGCATCATGATATATCTTCAAATTATATTCCAAAAAAAAAATCTTAAAATTTATTTCAACAAAAAGGTAATCGGTGTTCGAAATATAACTTCAATTTATAAAAAAAAAATAACATTTAAACCCTTTTTAAAGAATACCTGTATAAAATATTTTAAAAATATAATCAATTTATCAAATCCGAAAATTTTTCTATTTTATTGAGCTACCAACTTCTTATAAGCACTGGTACTAGGAATAAGCCCTGACGACTTAAAATATTTAACTCCTATTAAAATTATTATCTTTAACTTTTTTGAAAAAACAAAATACAGCAATTGTAGTAGATCATTGTTGTATATTCATAATTTTGTAATGGATGGAATACGCATTTTTATATACATTCCTAAAAATTTTTAATTACAATATATAATCGTATTTAAAACATTCGAATTATTACTGACAGACACTAACAAAAATTATTATTGTTAGATATTAAGATTGTATATTATTATTATTAGGTACTAACAAAAAAATTTCCTCACTTTCGAATTTTCACACCTAGATTTTCAAAATTACGAGGTCCGTCGCCAATAGCCCTCGTATCGCTTCTATGTGCGACGCGAATAAATGATCGATCAAAAAACACAATAAATATTTTGTTTTAAATATTTCTGAATAAAACATTCTATTTGGAATGTGTGTGTGTGTTTCTCCTGTACACTAACCTTCTTTCTTTAGTTCACTGGGCAAATACAAAGATTTATCCAATATATCAAAAGGAAAGAAAATATGTACATAAACAAATTGAAAAAAAATTGTGTGTTCTAATGTTAGAATCAACCAGATAACTGAATTATGTGAATTAGGAAATGACACTTTTTTTTTCTTTGAAGTACACCCCTTTAGATTATAGATCATGGGCGGTGTCGTAGAACTTCTATTAAAAAGAGAGGAAAAGGCTCATTAGTCAAAGATAAAATTCTATTAAAGCACACGCTTCGTACAAGACACTCCTCCAAACTCTTTTTTTTATTTCGTGAAACCCTTAGAGTGCCTGTACCTTTTTTATTATACTATAAAATACCCATTTCTAACAAAGATCGTATTACTTTTATTTGCGAGTAGTTTAACTCTGCCAGCGATTATTTAGGGCAGACCGCTTTTTATGTCCAGACAGCTAAAAGTACACAAAAGGCATTTTTAAAGTATTAAAAAGAATTTTAACATGTAGATCGAGATTTTAATTAAGATTGCCACGAAGCTGACAACCACCAATGGCGCAGAGGTAAAGCGCTTCCCGGGTACAAATCCCAACGCTGACAACATTAAGAAATTCACGTTAAAGTTTTGTTTATTTGTTCTCTGTTTTCTTCTATAATTTCTAAAACCTTCCAAAAAATTCTTTGAGTTTCCAGAGCAGTGTTCTGGAATATTCTCATGGAATATATAAAATCCGGAGCTGCGCCTTTATCCTCTTTTGACACTCATTTTTTCAAAATTTTGTAATTCAATGCAGTCCCAAAAATATGCTTTTAATATTTTATTCTTCCAAACTTTGTAATAATTTATTTACTTACTTCGAAAATTAAGAAAAAAATACTGTACGGTAAAAAAATAGATATTCAGTTTCATTCAACATACCCCTATTTTGGAGAAGTTTTCAAAATCTGAAGAATGGGTGAAACGGATGATGAGAGGAAAGGGATTGGCTCGGGGAATCTTGATCAGAGATTCGCAGAAAAGGAACCGTGCCAGATGGGGGTACGCAGACCAAAAGAGATTGGGGAAACGATGATTTAAGGCAAGGAAAGTAAACTATGTTGTTTTCAAATCAATGCACCAGTTTCGAAACTTCAGTTTTTGACGTTTTTCCACCAAACCAATTTCTCGATTTTCGTAGTAACTGAAAGTGAATATTGTGTGTCTAAAAAAAAATTAATTATAAAACTGTGATGTGATAAAATCGATTGTTTTGGGGCGATTGAAACTTCGCACATTTAAATAATACGAGAACTATTGGCGACGGACCACATAAAATCGAAACTCTGCCAAATGACGAGGACGACACCGAGCTGGCACCTCCCTATCTAAACATCCACATAACGTCAACGCAAATATGTGGAGCTTCTACAGGTTTCAGCTGCATCAGTCTCACTACACGGGGGTATTTAGTAGAATCAGGACTCGAACGAACTCATGACTCGAGAGAAACAACACTGGCTGCTAGACTATCGCAGCCACATGGTGCGTATATGTTACAAGTTAATATCAAATAACGAAACTTTTCATCTAATATACCCAAATGGAAAGCTACTAGCGCTTTCTTTACATTTTTGGTATAATTAATTTTAATATAATAGAATTTGAAAACTATTTCGAGCCAATCATTTTAACCTGGCTTTGTTTAATATTGAAAAATTGGTAATATAATAGATTCCCAAAAGTACTGAGAACCTTTATCAACATAGAATAATTTTCCAATAGTAATTTTATATATAGTTGCAAGACAATACCGATTTCTGAATGGCTGTGTAAGTCAATTTTAAAGAATAGGTAAAGCAGCTGCAAAGATATAGAATTAATTTATAAATATTTCTAGACATAATTTCTATTTACATGAGGAAATAATTCTCTGCGTTTAAGGTAATAATTAAAAGAGCTTACTTACATGTTAACTTGAAACTAACTGTTTGTTTGCTTTCATTATAGCAAGCAGTTTGAATTATTAATTTGTATTTTATATTTCATTCAAAAGGGCAATGGCCTTTAGTTGTGATTTGTAAGCGTTAAAGTTGTATATTAATTACATATATTCATGGAACACATGACACAGCTTATTTTTAAATACTATCTTATCACTCAAGATATCGAATTTTCATGCGGATAGGGAGAGAGTAAAGGAGGAGTTAAATGGCGCAAAAGCCAAATGTGGCAATGCTGCACCACACAAGGCTCAACTGTGATCTACACGTATAAAAAGTTGGGAAAAAATATGGAAATTAGTTTGAGAAGAAAGGTCTAAAATAGAGAAGGTTTCTATGGTATCCCGAGAGGGATGGGCGTCACTCGTGTGTACCAAAAACGGTAAATACCATATGAAAGAAAAAATCTCTACAGATCCTCGGGATGGGGTTATAATTCTTGTACTGAAGTCAAAAAGAAGGTAAGACCTTGAGAAGATATCTATGTGGTAAAACAATGCTTAACAAATGCTTACAAAAATATGAAAATAAAAATATGATTACAAATGCTTATTTAGAATGGAGATGTACAGGTCTTAAATGACCATTTGCAAAGACTATTTTAGATTTTCTTGCGTAACGGAATGCTTATCGAAAAAGTCTTTTTGAAATATTTTACAAGACAAAGTTATTTTATATTACAGTTTTTTTTTAAAAAAAAAAAAGTATTTCGGTGTTGTTTCAGTAGTAGAAGTACACTTTCATTATATGGATTATCAGTGCAAAATTGTTAATTTTAATATGTTTTTTGTTTTTACTGCAAGAGATAACTGAATATCGACAATTATTTATTCTTGTAATCAGAATCCCCTTAAAATTATCAATGTTTAATTCTAAAAGTCCACTCTAAAACATTAATTCTAACATTTGGAATAAGAACAAATATTTTTCTTTTTTTGGCCCCCAAACAGTATGGCGCCAATCTTCATTTAGTATTTCACTAAAAACATAAAGAAGATTTCATCTTCTCCACAATAACATCTATGTTTTAGTTCTCTAAATTTACGTAAGTAAACTTGCGTGATTACCCCATTAAACTTTGATGTCAGAGTCGCTAACATTTCTTTCTTCTTTCATCTGTAACTAATTATTGTATACATTTCAGAACTCGGTTCTAAGACTTAGAAGTGAAGGACGGCATTGTAACAACCGCTTAAGACAGAAACGTATTGTTGATAACACATTACTAGCAATTACAATATTTGCTAGCTGCAAAAGGACACTAACTTACGTAATTTTAAAAACCGATAACTCTGTATTAAAATACAAGCATATATATTCATATAATTATCTATAAATAATTCCCTATATATATAAATTTTAACGCTTAAAAAAGTATCAACACGAAATCAATTTTTCATTATGTTTACTGTTATCTAGAAGATGGTTCAAATGTTATCAGTAAATGATGTGTATTATAAGGACGGGGAACAATAAAACAGATTACGTTTCTATTTTCGTTAGCAATCATACATTTTCGAGGAACACGAATCTCATTTAGGTCTTTTGGCGGCATTTGTTGCGGACGAATAAAGAATGAATGACCGCATTTGTCCTGTTCTGGCGCTTGAGGTGTTATCAAACTTGGTCTGAATGGAAGATAACGTGTCTCGTGTGGGATCAGTTCGTTGAAAAGTATTTTCACAAGCAATCGTCAGTAATTCAAAGATCTCTCTTGTTTCGTGTAATGGACTCTCTGTTTCAGAACAACAAGCGTTCTGTGTGTTTAGTCGGCAAAAAGGAATTTATTGCCTCATGCGAGATGAAATGTAATAATAAGTCTGTGTGAAAAAGAATTTGGAAATGGACTATTCCGGTACTGAACTATCAAAATAAGAACATTTTTATGTTCTTGGGGGGAGGATGTCTAATGAAAGAGGTTCTATATTATTTTGAGTGTTTAAATAATGGATAAAAAGTGTTAAGAGCGAAAGGAAAAAATATTTTCGAAAGTCGACGGCAAGACCAAACTTAGCGCCTTGTAAAGATTTAAAAGCGTAGCTGACTTAATGCCTAAGAAAAACAGAATATTTAATTATTTTTATTTCATTATATACTAGAGTATCAAGTAATGCTTTGCTACTGCTAAATTTGAATATATATAATAATTAAATAACTATAGTTGAAGTTCGATACCTGATTGTGTCTTCAATTAAAATGACGAATTGAATTGCGTGTGATAACTTTTTCCCTCTTTTTCACTGCTGTTTTTTAACCTGTGATAACATGCTGTTGTGAGAAAATGCGTCAACAAAAATGCGTGAGCATTAAATAAAGGATGCATGACCTTAGGCTTAAGATATTGACATTGAAATACACAGTGATTACAACAATTACATTTAATTTACTAAAAGTATATTCACATCTCTAATATATGTTTAATTTAAAATTTCATCTTCTGTTTATATTTCAATATCCAAACAAAATATTAGTGTTTACTTTAGCAATTTATCTCTTACTTTTAGTTTAATATTCCATTTAATAATTGATTATTGTGGCAGAATCGTCTGTTATTATTCTTTTTGTTGTGAACATTGGCAACGTAATCGTACTTTACAATGCCTTACTTATGAAAATAAAAATTCAATAGAAATTCTAAGAGAAGGTATTTTCTTTTCTTGATAGTAATTGTTCCTGTGCAGTCTGGAGCTCTGAAATACGCTTGCTTTACACTAACTTATATTCATTTTGAATATTTCTACTTTTTCGAGAACTTCACAGAAAAAGAAATAAAACTTAAGAACACATTAAAATGAAATTTTCAAAGCCAAAAAGTTAGGAGATGGGGTGGCAGTTCTAATGTCGTCCCCGTCAATTGACCGAGGTTCAAAATTACGAATAGCCCTCATGTTACTTCCAGTGCGACGTTTATAAAACCAACCAACCAACAAAGTCAATGAATGTTTTGTGTATTGTTTTTAACTTGTCAAATTATTTGAATGCACATGGGAATCGTTGCATTTCCTGCATTAAGTTTTTGTATTCAGTGTTTCGGTACAAAATACTTTGTTTTCAGTTTAAAGGAAATAAAATTAAATACCATTAAAATACTGAGATACAATGATAATAACGAATTTTATTGTTATTATTTGTTCTCTCAGCATTTTTGTACCTTATTTCAGATTATGTTATTCAATCAATGAATATTGTATCCTGCAATAGTAATATATGACAAATTATTTCATATTATTTATATCCCGAGTAATTCTTTATAAAGTTACATATTATAAATAATTTTGTAATAAAATATTATTAATTCTATAAATTAATAAAAATCATAAAATTCTTATTTTATAATGTTAAAATATGCTAATTATCAGTGTTCGGATTTGTTTGGTTCGGATACTTTATCGATTTTTGACGTCTCACGATACGTAGTTTGTCAACTAAATTTAAAAGTCTCCAAATTTATCGCTTTGATCGCCATCTAGCACCCGATACTTCACTTTAACCACGCTACGTATCGGATTTCATTCAAATCACTCTCTAAAAATATTTCATGACACTATTAAGAACAAACTGTGAAACTTTCAGTGAAATTAGCCGATAGAATGAAATCATTATCGAAAGCATATTGGCATCCAATTGGTGCATCGAATAGATATGCGCCCGATAATGCAGTTAAATTTAACAAAATATTCTTCTACCCCGTAAAATATGACGCAGACTTATAATTTAGATGCAAGATTATCAGAATGAACATAAAAAAATTAGTCTTTACACTTAAAACATTAAAAAGTCGGCAGGGAAATCGTTCTAAAAATGCGTACACACCCTCTGCACTTTCCTTCTTCTTTTCTAAAATCAAGCGAAAATATTTAATAGAATGTTTACTTCATAAGCAATTTTTTTTTATATTTAAGAACAATATTGCAACTAATCTTTTTACGTTTTATCTTGCCTTTCTGCAAGATAAAGCTTTAAATTAAAAAATTATTCACTAGATGTCCCATGCCAATTACTTTTTTC
>BMAW01122622.1:0-26398 GCA_019974015.1 Nephila pilipes | reverse complement strand
TTTTTTTGTTACGTCGGAAAAATGATTCATGAGCAAAGATTTGCTGTGAAATTAACATGAAACTTGGAAAACCCACTGCTGAAAATTATAATTTATTGATATAAGTGTATGGCAATGAATGTTAACCACGTGCACCTGTTTTTGAATTGTTTTAGGCGTTTTCAAGATGGCCAAGGAAACATTGAAAATGATTCACGTCCGGGTCACCCTTTCACATCAAAAACGGGAGAAAATATCGAAACAATCGGTAATCTATTTCGATCTAACTATCGTTTGAGTATTCGTGCGATTTCTGAGACTGTAGGAACGACAAAGAATCCGTGCTGTAAGTCTTTCTTACCAAGAGAATACGCTGGCTCGTTCCACACTGTCTTTCAAGTACAGCATCGCAGATTTGGACCATCCGCCTTATTCGCCGGATCTTGAGCCATACGACTTCTATCTGTTCTATAATGTGATATCAGCATTAAAGGGAACAAGATTTGAGTCATTGAAGCTGTGAAAGAGAAAATGACTAGCTCCCTGAAGGAGATGACAGAAGAAGACTGCCAGCACTGTTTCGAATAATGGATGATTAGCTTGGAGCACTGTACGTGTAGAGGAGGATTGTATATTGAACGTGATAATATGTAAATAATCATACACCAGAATAAATTGTTTTACAGTGTCAGTCTCGTTACTTAATAGCTACATTTCATTTCCTCATATTAGCCTGTTACTATCCGCAAATAAATTCTGCATAATGAAAGCTTAATTTTCGCAAATTAAATTAAAACCCATTCGTGGAGTTGGAATAAACAATGATTCATTGGGGATTTGAAAGTTAAACTATGCATAATCTCAATCTGTATTAAATTTTTATACTAATTTCACAAAATATAGTAGCGGTAAGCAATAAACAAAGCAAACTATTTCCTCTACACAAAAAATAATTTACTTCACTAAAAATAAAAACATTTTCAATTGAAATGTAAAAGTAATTTTTCAAACGATATTCTGATAAAGCAATTAGTAATAGGAATTTACTCCTCTACATGATCACAACTACTATGACCTCTTCCAAAAGACTTCGGAGACACAAGAAAATCATTGATTGTAGAAAAATGAAAACTGTGATCAATTTCATTTTAAATTCAAGAAATGATTAGTAATTAAGGATATCTCCTAAGATATATAATTATTTAAGTTACTTTTCATGAGATTAATTTTTATTTGCACATACAGGATCGTTAAGAGTTCTGGAAAAATAATTGAAAATATATTTTATAGAATGGGTTCTACTACAGTTATTAAATCTAAATATATCTTTTCAAAGCAAATAAATATTATTGAAGCCTACTCTTTTAAGAATTTTATTTTTTCCATATTTCAAAAAAATATTCTTTTCTGGTACAAAACATTTACAGCTGGTGATAAATCGCAACGGATATCTAAAATTTCAATTTTAAAACGTCGATATTTCTTTTTCCGTACACGTCAGAAGAAGATGATTTCTTTTTTTTATTATTAAACAGCTTCCTGAAGAAATACTTTCATAGTTGCCGTTCATATCATTTAGGAATTTCAGTTTTCTAATGAGCCTAGATATGAAAATAATAATTTCGATATATTAAAAGCTTAAAAGATTTCAGTATGTTCGTTTTTCTCAATAGTATAACTTTTTTAATTCTTTTATCTTTTTTTTCCCTTTGCTTTCTGTAATGAAATTTTATTTCTTGATCAGAAATACTTTATGTCTTTTTTTTCACTGAAAATTAGCAACTGAAAGATACATACCCTTGCTCTATTGCATTTCTTAGATTTTTGGAAGAACTTACCCTTTTTTTTTTTTTTTTTTATAAATATTTAAGTTTAGATCATAAAAAGGATTAGAGAAGTAATTTTTTTGTTACCCCTATGATAGTTTTTTTTTGCTTATTCTGTAAAGCTGAATTGGCATAACTGAGAAGTTAGTGAACGTTTTCTAAATGTAATTCCTTCATCAAATGTTACGACGTAAGCAATTATTTTGTATTATAACATTTTTGTTCGAAAAAAGCGTCTGCTATGAAAAGTTTGCATTTAATGCAATTATATAGCAAACTACGTATATTACATAAAATATAGAGCATATACGTTAAAGATGACTGAATAAATAAAGGATTTTCATCCTAAGACTTTTCACAAGTTTTATTAAAATAATACCAAAGAAGTACTTAGAGAATTTTCAAATAACGTGAATATATGTTATACCAACACATGAATCTACTTTACTTGATATTTTCAATAACATTAAAACTTGAATTAAAGTAGTAATGTCTTATGCAACTTAGACTTGTGTTATTATTTAAATTTCTGTATTTCTGATGCTCATAATAGAGTTATTCAAACTTACACTCATTATATTATACAGGGTGATCAATTTAAAAGAGTAGCCGTTGGTTTTCCTTATTACTCTTAATTCTGATGGATGTGAAAATTATTCTAACTTAGAAATACAATTTTTTGAACCTTGTTTGGGAGACAATTTCCAACACTGTTGGACTGTTATAATTTTATTTGTGAGGTAAAACAGAAATGGAGACACACAATGTTATTTAATCCTGTGATAATTTTATTTTTGAGAAATATAATTTAATTCAGAGTTTTAACATTATCATTCCTTGTGTTGAAAATGTTCAATACTATTTTGAATGCAAACATGAACATGTCGAACGAAATTATTTGGACACACTTCGCAACAATGTTCATGTTATTGAGAAAGTTCTTCAGTTATTATAAATTTTAATTCATCGATGTTTGCAGGACATCTCTGGAAAACCCTATTTTTGAAGTAACCCTACAAAAAAATCTAACGGGGTAAAATCGGGTGACCTTGGTAGCCAGAGGCCTATTGAAATTAAACGGTCATCAAAGAATTCCTCAAGGACTTTCGTAGTTAGGTTTGACATATATAGAGTAGATCCAACTTTCTGAACCAGCAGTAACTGTCTTGTATCTAAAGTGAAGAAATAAAAGTTAAAATTATGTCCAAGTACACTTTGAAAATCATAAAAATCAAAAAATTAATTCTTGAAGACAATTTTTATCGTTGCCATTCATAATCTTACTAAATACGCTTTCAGAAATAAAAATACTAATCAAAATGTTAAAAGAAGGTGACGATTTACTTAAATCATTTGCGCAGAATCAAATTAAATATTACTAATGATGTTTACGCGAATTTTTATATTTAAAAAAATGAGTTTTCGCATTTAGAAAGTGGCGAAAATGATACTCGCATATTAAATACAGATGTATTAAATAAGTAATGATGTTGAAAGTCTTGCTGCATATATAATAATAGCTGTGGATAATACAAAAAACAAACGGGTATTCTTTTAAATTGACCTCCCTGTATTTTGTCCTTCTTACCACTAAAGTGGGATAATGATTATATGGGTATTTGGAGCCTTGCTATAGTAAATGTAAATATAATTTGTAAACTGATCTACTTATATAATTGGCACGCAGAAGCAAAAATAAACAGAATATTAAGAAACAGTTGTCCCACCATTATTGACTTTTAGATTACTATTTTTCTTGATACCTTAGAGTAATATTTACTACAAGTGATATCGGGACGTTTTTCAAAGGATACAATCTAAGAAATTGTTAGTAAAATTATAGAAACTGCGTTCGTTCAAAACGGTGATTGCTTTCATTACATTGAAGTGCTCAAAACATCGCAATACATATTCACAAATAAATTTCGCATCAAATATAAGATGTAACTTGTCTTGTAAAATTCTTTAAACTCCTTATACGCTTTTCTTATCTCCTAAAACTTCTTATATGTTCGAATGGGTTTAACACAATGAACTGAAATACAGTAATTTCTTCTTTTATAAAATTTGTTTTTCTTCATTCTATAGCTATCTATTGATTGAAATTAATGCCTCTGAAGAGTTAAATGAGGTTTGAGGATGACTGATTTTGCAATTTGCAACTTTAATCGGATGATGAAAAAGATTCATAGAAAGATACACCACCCTCTTTGAATTCCCAAATCATACTAGAGACCTGTTTCACTAAAATGAAATCAGAAATTATCATACCGATATTTCTAAGCCTGAGAATATTTTCACAGCGATACAAAAATATCATCCGACATGGACTGCATTCTTATTTAAATTCCAGCTATTAGCTCACACTCTCCCTATATATATCTTGTTCAAATTTTCAATCGTTCATAAAATACTTTTTATTCCTTCACTCGAGTTCAAATGCTTTTTGATAAACTTATAGTGGATGACACTTAATGTTATACAGTTTGTTCAAATATTAATTCATTTAATTAAATTTAATTGGTGAAAATGCAATTAAGCCCAACCAATTGGCGCGATTTCAAAAATTGCTAAATATGGCGATTTTTTTTGGCTGAACGTTGAGTCCGCGAAGCGGACCAGGGTAGCCACATTTGGCAAATAATTCCTGTCACCAAGGATGGTTGGGCAAAACTGCATTCATTTAATATACCGGATGAATTAAGAAATAAGCCAATGTGCGTCTACTATGTCATTTGTCTTACAATGGCAAAGTTGGTAGAGCGTCGGTGTAGAATCTTCGTGTTTTCAGATCGAAGCATAATTTTTTTTTAATTTAATTTTCAAAAAAAAAAAAAATTAGTTTTATATGGGAGAAAAAATTTCTTTTATATAAGATAGTTAGCAGAATATAAATTAGATATAAATACCGTCAGTTACGAAGAGTGTAAATCGCTGGGAAAAAAAATTTCTTTTGCCACTTCATATTGTGATTCTGTCTTATGTATATACATATTTATATTAATTGTAATTATTAAATAAAAATTCACTAAAATAAAAATTTTCTTTGTTCACCAAAGTAGGAATTGATTAAAATTTTTTTATGTATATATTACTTGTTTAAAATAATGACAAAAATATTTTTTCATATTACAAAGGGTGTTCAAATCAAAAAGTACAAAACGTCGAAACAGCTTAACCGTTAACATATTTGCATGTCCCTTTATGGGACAACGTAGCGAGACATCTAGCGATAGGAATGGAGTTTCCGGTGTGAATCGGAGCATGCACAGGAGAGCAAAGGCTCTTATGAAGAACACCGTCCATTTGATGCGGCAATATATGAACAGAATACAGTAAAACCATTTACTCCGATGTGTACTGTGAGACACACCGAAGCCTACGCAGGTCCATCAAGAATAAAAGACCGGGACTGCTCACGGAGGGTGTGGTTCTGCTCCATGATAACGCGCGCCCACACGTCTCCAGGGTCATACATGCGGAACAGGCCAAGTTCAAGTAGGAGCAAATTGACCATCCGCCCTAAAGCCCAGACATGTCCTGCGATTTGCATGTGTTTAGTCCCCTGAAAAAAACTTCTGAATGGGAAGCGCTTCAAGGACTCTGTGAAAGACTGGGTCTAGTCACGCCACAGGAATTCTGGGAACGAGGAATCCTTGGGCTCTTTAATCAATCGAATCTTTGTACTTAGGCCTATAGTGTTTACTTTGAATAAAGACTTCATTTATACTTACAATGTCGTTTCGTACCTTTTCATTTGAACACCCCTTGTATCACAGCTTTTACCAAATTATCTAGTAATAAAGCAAAAAAAAAATTGGGTCAGCAAATGACTTTAACCCCTTAACTGTGACATGTATTTCAGAAAAATGGACCAAAAATTGAATTTTTTTTTGACTTTTTAATTTGGTTCTTTATATTATTATAAAGGTTAGAAAATGGTTTTTTATTACAAAAATAAAATTTTAAATGTATCTATTAATTAAAAATTAATTAATTAAAATTAATACTTAATTAATTAAAAATACCTAAACTGTACTCCACATCGATTTCTGAATTGGACATTGTGAAAAAAAGAAAGTTATTTGCAAAAAAACTCACTGAAAAGCAACCAAAACTAAACGAGAAAGCAAAGCTCTGTCTTTGTTTATCAATCCAAGTGTGTCTTTGTTTATCTGACAGCACCCACATTTTTCCTCCCTCGACCGAAGTTGTAATTAATGAAAAACTAGGACCACTAGTGCCATCTATTAAGAAAATAGTAAATTAAGTATCCTAAAGTAGAAACGAACTCAGCTCGGGCTTCATGAAATAGAAACGTTAATTTTTCTCCTGCCTGCACTCAGTTCGGGCATCAAAATTCTACACAAACACAAAGTAGTTGCTTGAACTGGATTCGGGCGACACTGGCAAGGGGTTAAAGAATTTACAATGATAAATTTACTATTGTAAAACTTGTTATATTTATTGATTGAGCAGGCCCTTTACTCATATACTTAAATTTCGATTCACTCTTAAAATAATATATAGGCTCCTTAACTTAGTAACATTAACATGATAAAATAAATATCTTTTTGAGTCGTTTATTCCAAGTATATATTTTTTTCATGAGCACTGTAATAATAAAACTTTTAGAACTTTTGAAAATGACAGCACACTTTAATATTTGCTATGAAAACTCTTTCTGAAAAAAAAAAAATCTTCTATAGAATTAAACGTAGGTCGGTTTTGATAAAGTACTTTACTTAAATTATTAAGTTTGTTAGGAAAGGAAAGTATATGAGTGTAAAATGATCTGAAACGTTTGTAGAAATATTTCATTCCTTTTCCAGAAAATTTTTTTTAGGTATTTTTCTCTTGAGATTTGAGCAATTGCCAGAAGTGAAAATATAAAAGAATGTAGCATAAGAGAGAATGGAATTAGAACAAAAAAATATTTTTAATGCCTCTAATGCCGTGTACTTTAATTTCTTTTGATGTTTTTCCTAAACATAATTAATCCAAGGTAGATAAAAATGAATTCAAACGGTTTTAACATAGTAAATTAAGGGACGCTCTATTGTTATGCATAATTATCAGTATATTTTTTTAAAAAAAAATAATCTAACATTGTAAGGTAACTGTCAAGAGAATGAAAACTTTGAAAAAAAAATAAGGATTAGATTCTATTGATTTCTTTATTTTCAAATTTGTAAATTATCAACAACTTCTTTTTATGTATTAGAACAAATGAAAAGCTTTCTACGAGCCTTTGCAATGAAAATAAAACTTATTTTAATAAATTTAAAAACATGACCAATCAGAAATATTTGTAATACACAAGAACTTTTTTAAAACGTTTTTATGTATTTCACTTGGTGTGTGTGTGTGTGTCATCAAATTTTCGATCGTTAATTTAACCAACTTCCCATCAATATAAAGCTCTGACACTTTGGAAATCGTTCTTACTCACCCAACAAAGCAATATTTAGACATTTGCGACGTTTTAACTAATATTTTCTTTAATAATGCAGTTTATCCCAACGACTTGGCGCGATTTCAAAAATTGGCACCAAACATGACGACTTTTTTTGGCTGAACGTTAAGTCCGTAAAACGGACCAGGATAGCCGCATTTGGCAAAATACCGCCAAATAATTCTTGTCGCCAAGGTGGTTGGGTTAAACCGTATTCCAAATATTTAATTTACCGGATGAATTAATTAATTATAGTTGGTTTTAACGTTTCTATGTATTTCACTTGGTGTGTGTCTGTCTGTGTGTGTATCAGTGTGTCATCAAATTTTCTATTGTTAATTTAACCAACTTCCCATCAATATTTAGATATTTGCAACCAATTTTAACTTATATTTCATTAATTTTTTTAAAAAACTTTGCCACCATATAAAAACGTTGGCTTTTATATCGAATTATTTTCTTTGAATATTGCAGAGCAAACAGGCCTTTTTACATCTAATTTTTCTAAAGGAATCACCATTTCTCGGGATGTGAAAAGCTCCATTTTAGATTAGTGCGTGAATGAAAGAAATTGTTTTCAAGATATCGTGGTCAGTGAGATTAGCAGTACGTTCAACAATTTTTAATTGATGAAATTTTAATAGATATAAAAATGTGTGTGTGTGTGTGTGTAAGTTCTCTCTACAATGACTAAAATATTATCAAGAGAATATAAATGTAAAAGAAAGCTTTTATGATGGCGGAAAAACTAAATGTTATGGGGCGATTTGGAAAAGCAGAAAAAAAAAAAGAAGAAAATTCAATATACCTATATGTACATTGTGTCTGTGGATGGTTAAAAAATTCAGAAAATACTTCGCCAGTTTCCTGATGACGTTCAAAATGATGACAAAATGACCAGAAAAGGGCTAGTACAGAGTGTGACGTCAGCCTATTTGCAATCTTCTTTTCACTTATCTCGAGGACTTTTTTGTAATTTTAATTGCATAAAATTGCAATTCCATTCCAACCAAAATGAAAAATGATTAGGTAAATTGGATGATGATGCAAAGTGCAGAAAATTAAATTAGAGCTATGGATATATAAGAGAAATAAAGTTGAAAACAATAAGAAGGGAGATAGAGAAAAGCTACAATACGATAGATAATTGTAGATTGGATTGAACCAACGTAATAATTTGGTTGGCTTAAAGTGATTCTGTGACACCTGCCCTTCATTACTCTACTCTTGTACCACATTCTTTTAATATACATTAAGCAATAAAGACTAACTCCAATCAAATACACGTAATAACAATACAAAACAGTTCATCAATTCTCACTGAAAAATAACTAATGTTGCTCTCTCTCAGATACCCACTGTAGCGTAGGCTATAAATAACCCCTCCAAAGAATTGCTTTGAACCCCCGTTTTTGTTCCCAGCTTCCCATTCAATAAAAATATATAGCTTAAAATCCATAAAGAAAAAAGTCAGGTGGCTTGGGTCAGCCACATTCATGGACATCTGACTCTGTTACACAGGTGCGGCAGAGTTGAATCCTCTTTGTGAGGTATTGTTGGCCCATGTCATGGATATAATGTGAATTTATGGCCTAGCTATGTGACGGCGGACACCGGCTTGCACGTGGGGAAAACTGACATTGTCCTACTTGAGCGAATGGTGTTGCAGGGGACAAAATTGGAGTTTGTCTTTGATTGGGTGGTTCTTTCAAAAAAGGAAAATAAATCAAAAGGAGTGCGTGAGACAGACAGACCCGAGGTTTTAAAAAGGGAGAAGAAGAAGAAGAGAGGGATTCCTGCCGGGGATCCAGAGAGCGTTACAGCTAGACATTGGAGGCGATTGCCTTCTCTTTCGAATTTAGAACTAAATCGAACTACGTCGGATATTAAGATATAAGTGTTATTTCAACTATATACGTTTTGCCTCTGTGCTATGTAGTTAAATGTGTTAGCAGTGTGTGTAAATAGAAACCAAGCGGAAACGCCTAACTAGAATTTTAAAACCAAATTTGTAAAATAATGAATTATCTTCTTTTAAGCTGTGTGATCCCTTCAAGTTACCGCTTCATTCTACGCATTCTGGGATCACGACGTTACACCACTAACTTATCATAATTCTAATTTAGAAGCAAAAAATAAATTCTTAGCTTACGAAATCATTCGTATGCTTCAATCAGTTCAAAAACAGCTGAATCTTATCCTGTGAATTTTATATAAAATCAACTTCAATCCACAAAACTAATAAAAGAGTTTCAGTCCAAATATCAATTATCTATCAGCAAGTCGTTATCCTCCAGCTCCCTTCATTTTTTTACTAATTTTGTTTCATTTATATATTACTTCACTTCTATCTCCATTTAATTTACCTCATCGCAGTTCATTTCAGTTGAGAAGAAATTGTTATTTTAAGTCATTCAAATTGACAAAAATCACGGAAGTTCGTGAAGAGAAACTCTCGAATAGCTCAAAGTTTAACTTTTAGTTGGAGAAAAATAGGAGATGTATCTGTGATAAACAAGAAGCGCTTGAGAATAAAAAGTGATTTGGTAAGCTAAGATATTTTATTAGAATATAACTTAAGATTAACTGATTTTAGAGGAATTAATGAGAGAAAAAGAGTGATATCTTGAACAATCTATATCAATAACAGGTCAATTGAAAAGTCCCAGGCCTAATACATAGATGGTGCTACTAGAATTAAATCTATATGTTTTTTAGTTAGCCCTAACCCTCAAAAGATGCGTGTATAAATTTGACAGCTGTCGGATCATTAGTTTGTGAATTATAGCATTTTGAGTGAAGCAATTTTTGTAATTGAGAAAAAAATGGATAAAAAGGAATTTCGCGTGTTGATAAAATATTGCTTTTTGAAGAGAAAAAATACAGTTGAAGCAAAAACTTGGCATAATGCCGAGTTTCCGGACACTGCCTCAGGAAAATCAACCATCAAGGATTGATATGCTAAGTTTAGACGTGGTGAAATGAGCACCGAATACGAGGAACGCAGTGGATGCCCAAAAGAGGTTGTTACCGACGAAAACATTAAAAAAATCCACAAAATGATTTTGAATGACCGTCAATTGAAATTGAATGAAATAGCAGATACTCTAAAGATATCAACTGAACGTGTACATCATATCATTCACGAATATTTGGGTATGAGAAAGCTCTGTGCAAAGTGGGTGCCGCGCGTGCTCACTTTTGACCAAAAGCAACGACGAGTTGATGATTCTGAGCAGTGTTTGAAGATGATCAAGCGAAATAAACCCGAGTTTTTGCGTCGATATGTGACAATGGATGAAACATGGCTCCATCATTTCACTCCGAAGTCCAATCGACTGTCATCCGAGTAGACTGCACACGATGATCCCGCTCCAAAGCGTGGGAAAACGCAACAGTCGACTGGCAAGTTATGGCATCTGTATTTTGGGTTGCGCATGGAATAATTTTCATTGATTACCTTGAAAAAGGAAGGACCATCAACAGCGACTATTACATAGCGTTATTGGACCGTTTGAAGGACGAAATCGCCGAAAAACGGCCGCATTTGAAGAAAAAGAAAGTGCTGCTTCACCAAGACAATGCACCGAGTCAGTGTAAATGATGGCAAAAATCCATGAATTGGGCTTCGAATTGCTTCCTCATCCACCGTATTCTCCAGATCTGGCCCCCAGCGACTATTTCCTGTTCTCAGATCTCAAAAGAATGCTCGCTGGGAAGAAATTTTCGTCGAATGAAGAGGTGATCGCCGAAACTGAGGCCTATTTTGAAGCAAAGGACAAATCGTACTACAAAAATTGTATCGAAAAGTTAGAGGGTCGCTATAATCAGTGTATCACCCTTGAAGAGAATTATGTTGAATAAAAAAAACTAATTTTGCCAAAAAAATGTGTTTTACTATAGTAGGCCGGGCACTTTTCAATTGACTTGATACTATTCGGGAAATTTCCTGGTTGTGTGGGAATGAAATCAAGTCCTACTCTGAGGGTAACAACAAATGACGCTTTATTCACAATCTTCAGGATGTCACACAGGGAGCAAAAACCATACAATAGCAACACAAACAGAAAATACAGGACTTGGCAAGATCAGCAACACAAAAAAAAAGGCAAAACAGCACTTGTTATAAAGTGCAACTCACATGCTTAATATTTCTCAGTTCGCACAAATCTCCACAGTATTACTTAGTACTCGAAAGACAGACTCCAAAAGCAGAACGACAGTCTTCGACTCTCGGCGTATTAAAACCTATTCCTGTCAAGTGCGATGTCCCACCGATAATTCACAAAAAGTCTAATTTTATTCTCCATCGATATTTCTCCTAGGTTCCTGCACATTCGGGTACTTTCCATTTGTTACAAAAGTAACCAAGTTTCTCTCCAAATCCCCAGAATGGCTACCAAATCAGACGCCAAGGTAAAGGGATCTTTTTTTTTACTAACTGATAACCTCTCGAAAAATGCTTCATTTCATTCATAAGAGAACCTTTTTAGGAAAGCATCAACTCATGTTCGTAACAAAACCTATTAAACTGAGTTGTTTTTCTCTTCCGTAATTTCAATAGGAGTCTTGAAGTATTGACTGTTTAGTCAGTTTTTATACCCGTAGAATTAACTGATAAAGGGAAATACGTCACAAGAAAAGAACACCAATCTCAACGAATGCCTGATTTTTTGTTGACAAAAGAAATTATGCTATATCGTTAGAAATTATTATGGTATCTATTAATATAGACTCAAGAAATAATTTTAATGCAAATCTGAACGGTCTAGAAATTTTTTATTTCTGCTGAATCAAGATCTGTAAACATTGAAGCAGCGGTGAAATTTCTGGCGAATGCATTATCATTCAATTAATATTAATAATGTTATTCGTTACCCCGCGGTTTTGTAACCTAATCTGACTTCCGTGTGTTCACGGGGTCAGCCTGTATGTAATACACAGTGGAATATCTAAATAATCTTAGTTCAGTCTTAGAAATTAGATCCTCTACTGTCAAGCAAAAGAGGTTTTGCCAGCAGAATCCGCAAAAGTATTCATTGTAATTCTTGTAATTGTTTTAAAATAAATTCTTGTCATATACCAAATGTAAATTATCTAGATAGATTTTAATTATACGAATTGCTTCATCGATGTAATTATAATAAACATTTTATACGTATTGAAAGAAAATATTAAATAATTACTTCTTCACTTAAAGAGAACTAAATTAGTCCTTAATATATTTAACGTGGGATGATTAAGTTATATTAATGAATTATTAATTATTAGCTCGGGATATATATAATTGGAGCGTTTCAATGAGATTTCTGAACATGAGTTACAACACTTTCTAAATTGATTTTCTCTGCTTTCATTCTGCATGAAGAATTTGAAATTAAGTACATAATATAACAAATTCCTATTTGGTTTTGTATTTGTATGTTTCAAATTAATGACAATGATGTATTCAACATACAAATTAAAATGAAGTAGCTAATTTTTATAACTTTCCCTTTCCTCATAATATTATACAATTACAACAGATTTTGTAGGTTAAAAATATGTATTACATAAATATTAGATATCGTAAATTTCTATCGCTCTAATGTAGTAATTTTCGTGTATAAAATAGCAATTTTTTAGCGATAAAAATTATGATAAAAAATCCTTTGATAAGCAATTCATCATCTAACTAATATTTTAAACCCTCTATTAAATTAATGGAAATAAAATATCATTGTACATATTATTATTGAAAGTTACCTACATTTCAAGATCGCAACCAAACGGCAAAACACCGAAAATTGTACCATATTTAAAATAAAACTCAATATTTGATAGTATGTGAAAATATATTAAGATAGCCATATGATATTTTACTCTGATATTATCATAATTAAAATATGGCAATATCTTTATTAGATACCAGCAAATAAATGTTTGTGCTGAAATTTGCAAATGTTAAATCGAAACTCTGTAAATTACTCAACGTAAAATCGCAATCCTTCGTAAGAGATTCTTATAAATGATTTAAATATTTTATATACAAACATAAAATATTTATATGATTTTAATTTATATTTTACATAATTACATATCATAGCTATAATAAGTACAACATGCACATTTATTGGGAATTTTTAATTATCCTTAAACTTGTGTACATAAACTTGCATTTTTTTTCGAAAGCTTTATACCTGAAACCACTCTTCGAAAAAGAATCGACTATTTTCTTTCAAAAATAACACATTTTCCTAACATGAATTCTTTAAATACTTCTTTCATTGAACAAATGACCGCATCGTATTTGTATTTAATCGAATAATCTATCAACGAATTAGTAACAAAACAGCATTTCGTAGTTTTCTTGAAGATATAATATTTTGATAATAAGATATATTCTCTCTCTATTAAATTTCTGGAACTTTCATAAACATACATTGTATCCTCTTACATCACTTTACTTGTGCAAGGCGACGATAAAACTGAATACTAACTAAGCATTAATTATAGATAATTACACATCCTGTCAGAATATGAAATCTGATCGTGCATTGTTTTAGTGGCCTTAAAATACACGTCTGTCAAATCCTTATCACATTTCTGATAGAGCTTGAATTATTTGATCAAGTTAACGTTAAGATCATATGACAAGGAGGAATATTCTACGCCGAAATCATTGACGTGAAATAAATCAGGTACTGTTACCTCGTTAGTAGATTTTGCAAATCTTAACAATTTAAAGGATTTATGTTGTTTTCTGATTTTGGGCGATTACTTTTCACCATAACTCTTTGAACTGTGTTTTGATTGGAGAGGTTGATTTATGCAAAGTATTGGTAATCTTTATGACAGTAATTAATATTTGAATCTTTAATCATTCCATAATTAGATAATTTTAAATAAGTTATTAGCATCTACTAAAGAGCAACTTCGTAATCTTTTATTCGAACACGCAATTATTGATACTATAATAATAGTTTAATTATATATTTTTGCAAAATAAACTTCGTTTTGTTACATTTCTGAAGTAAATTACGAACTGAATAAAATCATTTTATTAACTTCGAATTTTAATATTATATAAAAAAAAAAGATGATTACCTGCATCTAAGATTATAGTCCCATTTTTGTTTAAATTTTCATTTCTTTCTAGGGTCTTGCATTTTGTAATAAACGTAAATCGTGCACGTAACGTGATTTCAAATGGCCTAAGGTAGTCTGGTCATATTTTGAACAAACTGAACAGCAACGGAGAACGAAAAAGCCAAACTATCACAAGACATATAATAACTATAAAATTGTCTTTTTTAAAACTAAATGACTGCATAAAATCTGCTTTGAGGAGGTAAAACAAGAAAATATCTGCTGAAGGTAAAAAGAATAATCGAACAAATTCAAAATGATAAATGTTCGAATACTCAAAGAGAAACCAAATAATTCTTGACGCAAAAATTATTCTATGCGTTAAGACATCATACTCGATGTAAAATGAATACAACAGTTAAGTTAGGTGAAATCAATAAGCATCTTAAGAAAGTCGTAGAATTTTTGAAAAATTAACTTTCCCAACAAATACGCTCGAAAAGGTCGCTATAGCCAAAAGTAGAAAAAACTATTTCGTTACGCATTTACTTTGAATAAATTTCGAAATAGAATTAAATGAATTAAAAATGATAGACAAGAACAAATACATTTTTATAAAATTATGTAAATGAAGGAAAAAAAATCTTCACACTTTCTTAAAAAAAAACCTCTCTAAGGATATTTACCTAATGTATTCAAATGAATATGAACTTTTTTCAAATAGTATTTTTATCCGCTGATCATATTCAATTTGAATTCTCTGAGTCAAACAAAATTTAACTGTTAAGAGTTCTGTGACTAAAATGCAAAGAAATAGATGGAAATATCTAAAGTAAAAATTAATAAATCTACACAAGACAATAAAGTGAGGTCCTAAAAATGTATTGTTTTTGCACATGTAACTAATATTAGTTTTAGCGGGAAGTTCTGTTCGTCTGTGATGTGATAGAAAACAATACATTTTATATATATATATTAATATTTATTGTACAATATACTTTCCCTCATTAATTATGAACTCTTCGCAACTTGATCGTAATTTGCTACAAGCTCAAGTACTGTTATGTTGATGTATGCTTCAGAATTCGTTTCCTTCAAACAATTTTGCAAGGAGATAAACAAGTGATAATTATAGGATACTAGATCTGAGGAGTATGGTAGATACGACAGAAATTCCCAGCCAAGCTCTGTGGGCGAATCACCAAACCAGCATGTGATTTGGCATCATTACGATAAAAAAATTTTTTTTGCAATGTTCTTCATATTGAACTTCACCTGTCTCTTTTCTTATAGTTATTTGCTTAAATAATCCGTTTTCTGTAAGTATATTTCCGAATTGAGCATTTTATTAGGTTTTAAAAGCTCGAAATGTATCGGTTCTTGGATGTCCCACCTACACCCAGTGTTTTTTTATTCAGGCTCCATCTCTATTTAGAAGAGGAGGAGACAGATAGTACATGTCGCAAGTATGCTCTTTGCATACGATGCAATCGAAAATAGTCCAGTTTTCACCAAAAGTTATCATCCATTCTCAAATGTGTGTTTCGTTTCGAGCAAACAGATATGTCCAAGTGCGGCGACTCTCTTCTGCAACAACGTTAAATTAGAAGATCCTCTTCGAAAACCATCTGGACTCGTGAGAATGGGAAAGCGACATTTCCGTTTCTCATGAACTTTGATCTAATGGAGTCCGATTCTCTTGGGAACCGAGAACATCCACACATCAGGTTTGCAGTTTAGCAGGTGGCAATCCTGGCCCCGGTTGGAGTGCTATTGACCAATAACTGTTTTATCACTTTTAGTTATCCAACCAAAACAAAGGAATATAGCCCGTGGTTTTGGAAGATGCTTGGTCAATCCCATTAGACCAAAAATTTCCTAAGAGAAGAGACATTCAGAGCTCTACAAAACGTTCCACTAGAACGTCGCGTCCAAGGACATTGCAAAACTTTTTTAGCGTGCGACATATACCCCACAATGCGTAGAAAGAATGAGTGCGACAATCACTTTATTCTGTAATTATCAACTTAAGTATTTTAAACTAAGCGAAGTTAAAATAGTATAAATAACTATCAAAGTATCACATATTTTTCATTTAATGCAACCAAATAACCAGAACGCCCCTATGTGACGATTCGATTAAGCAAATTTTTCTCACTTCACTCACGCGGCACTATTTTGATCTGGGATATTTCTGAACCAATCCTAGCACCGACAGAAATTATATTGAACAGTAATTATTAAATGTTCGAAAATGTATTATTTTCTTTCAATTCACAAATTGACAGAAATTTCCCGTTGACTTAGTATTAAATTACTGCATTGTGTAAAATAAGAACTAATCCCATTAGCTTGTTTGAAAAAGTAATTTAGATAAACTCGCCTAAATAGACGTAACATACCTATAATTAATATTTGCGACACCATTTATAGTATTGAAATTTAAGCGGAATTAATTGAAAATAAAAATTTTAACCAACTAATTCTGTATACCTGAGGAAAAAAGCACTATGTCCATTTTTGATAATTTGCAAGGAAATAGCTTGAAGGATTTTTTTATATTTTTCATTTACTATTTATAGCTTGTATGTTTATGGATATTTTCAACAAGTTTTTGTACATTTTATTACTTAGAATACTGACTAAATAATTGTAATACTTTTTTAAAATCTTTGGAATTTCTAAAAACTTGATTAATTACTATTTTAAAGAAAACAGACCTAGTGCCCTTTATAATTTAGAATTGAAATATTTAGTTTCGAACTTAACTTTAAAAATCATTTTTTCCCTATTTTCAAAATAATGACATATTCCAAAAGATTCGAGGGGCAAGTGAAGTTACCCTACTTATTAAAATACAAAACTTGAAATAATTACATCGCAGTCAGTTTTAGAAAAAGAATAAATTGAACATCAGTTTTTATAGTGAGCATATTCCTCCTTAAGAAGGAAATATTTCAAATCCCATTCATAGAATAATTGCTAAGAATTTTCAACTCCTGTTAACTTTCGTAATCAATAGAATAATAAATATTCTTTAATAAAATATTTATGTGATTTATTTCTTTGTATTTCCTAAATAGTGCGAAATACATTTGATAAAAGATGAAAAAAAGAGATGAATGATCCTTCTTTCTACTTCCCTTTCACAAGTACATTTACTAATTTAACAAACTAAAATGTGGAAATTACCAATTTAACAGCGATAATTATATTTTATATCTAAATTAAATTATTATTTTCGTCTGCACTCAATACGCATAGACATGGATTTCCTTCACACTATTCTTATTTTATGCTTTTGTAAGATTATTCTCTGTCTATTATAATCCATTGTTTGAATAAAGAGAGATAATATTCCCGTTCCTAATTAAAAATGTTTTAAGAAATGAATCGTTTTGTTTAATGAGTTACATTTTCATGTATGAAATTTTTAAATTAATCTAAAAAATTCGGAACAAAAATGTTTATTTTCCTGAAACGACAAACTGTTCGTCTCACAACAGAAGTAAACCACAAAGCATTCAACAGCAGATTTAGACTACAAATTATATTTAAAAAAAACAATATAACAATTAAATATATTTTAGAATACATACCAAAAAAATCACCGAAAACCACAGAAGCCTCTAAATTTCCCAAAAGTATAAAAAGAAGAAGCACTTTACCATTTTCCTAATTTTTTAGTCTTTCATGATTTATAGAACTTGCCCATACACATGAAAGTTTTACCAAAAAATGACTCGTATCTCGCAACTCTTTTTCAAAACTATTTCAAAGATCACGAGGCCTGAAAATAATTTTTTAATAATTCCGTAAATTTAGCTTGATTGCTTAATGCCGTCTACCAGCCATTATGACTTCGTAAATGTAATATTATTCTTATGGAATTTCTACTAACGTCCTCAAAAATATTAACTATTTATCTATTTAAAAGGGGGGGGAAATATCCAAATCAGCAAAAAAATAATGACCGTTCGCGCGGAGTCGCATTATTACTCCACTTTTTGAAAATATTTTAGAGTATTTTTTAAAGATCCAAAAACCTACAAATGAACTATTAAAATAGGGGTAAAATCATTTTTGAAAATCGGAGGAAAAATATATGTTTAGATGTTATGCAAAGGCGCCATTTTGATTCCGTGAACGTAATATTAATTTTATGGTTTTTCTACTATCGTTCTCAAACTTTTGCTATTTTAACTATTTCAATGCATAAAACTGCATCCGAAAGAACAAAAAATAAGGTATCTGTAGAATCAAATTTTAACTGCGATTATTAAAAAAAATATCTTTACCATTATTTTATTGAATAGATTGTTTTTCGGTCTGTATGATATTCCAAAATAATTTCAAAAATCGGAGAGAAAATGTGATTCTACAGGAACTTTCAAGATTTTTTACTCTTTCAGATGCTATTTTTAAATTCCTACTATTAGATTACACTCTCCCTATATATATCTTGTTCAAATTTTCAGTCGTTAATAAAATAATTTTATTCATCCACTCAAGTTCAAATACATTATTTTAAACTAGTAGTGGATGACACTTGATGTTAATACAGTTTTTTCAAATATTAATTCTTTAATTAAATTTAATTGCGTGAAAATGTAGTTTAGCCCAACCACTTGGCGTGATTTCAGAAATTGCCAAGCTTGGCGATTTTTTTTTTTTTTTTTTTTGACTTAACATTAAATCCGCGAAGTGGAACAGGGTAGCCCATTTTGCAAAATAACTCCAAATAATTCCTGTCGCCAAGGGTGGTGGGGCTAAACTACATTCCAACCATTTAATTTACCGGATGAATTAAGAAATAAGCCAATGCTTCTACTTTGTCATTTGTCTTGCAATGGCAAAGTTGGTAGTGCGTCGGCGTGGAATCTTCATGGCTTCGGATCGAATCTCACTGAAGCATAAAAAAGTTTTAATTGACTGTCAATTATTAATTTTAATTTTATATGAGAGAAAAAAAATTTTCTTATGTAGGATATTTAGCAGGATATACATTTAGGAATAAATACCATCAGTGACGAAGCGTGTAAATCGCTGGAAAAAATTTTCTTTTCCCACTTAATATTGTGATTGTGTCATATATATATACATATTTATATTAATTGTAATTATTTAATAAAAAGCAAGTAAAATAAAAAATTTCTTTGTTGATCTAAGTAGGAATCAATTTTAATTTTTTTTTTATTACTTGTTCATATTCAAATAGATAAATTTGTATAGATTTGAAGATGGTTGTGTATAAATTCCATTGGATTAACATTACATCCATGGAGTCAAAATGACCGGTAGATGGGAGCCTTTAATGTCTTTAAAAGGAGAGTCAGATAATATAGTTCTCAGTGTTTTTTTAATCCTCAGGAGCTTCCCAGCTTGCTTACAGATGAACTTTATCAAGTAAAGATAGCCAGCATCTCTTGAATTCCTTACATAACAATTTCAAGTATTTTTTTAAATAATTCCACAAATTTATCCAGATTTGTTAATATTTAAACTATTTCTTAATTAAAAATAAACCATACTTATATATTTTTCATTATAGGCTAACACATGTAGTTCATTCTTCCAATAGAATTATGAAATGGTCCAAAAAATTATGGAATGAGAAAACATATAATTACTATAGAATGCTCTTTTGAAAAGAAAATATCTGCATTTTTCCAAAATTTCCAAAATGATCAAGCAAAATAATAAAATAATATCAGGGTCTGCAATTATTTTAATGGTTCAGATTTAAAGACTTTTTCTGAAATCACAAAACTATCTTCTCTGAACTGTTCAGAAAAATTTATATTTTAATGCTTTCTTTCACATCTTTTCTTCCCCTCCTTTTTTGTTGATTTCCTAAGGATTTGCTGACAGCTTCTTTGTTCACTGATTTAATTACACTACAAGATAAAAATATTTTTGTTCAGGAGTTTTCTATCAGTGGGCCCTAGAAGTTTGTATCTATAATTATGAATAACTATGTAAAAATGTTTTACATGAAAGCTATCACTAATATATGTATTGTTTTTCATCAGAAAAACGAAAAATTAAAGGAAACTTTTGAGAATTACATGAACAATCAGGTTCTGCGTTATGATTTTTAATTATTGCCCTCACACTATTTTAGAAACAAATAACATTATGGTCTTAAATATAATAAATTTGATTAAAATTTTAGTTTTTTTATCTGCATTCATTAGCTCTTTTCTAAAATAATAGTAAAACATTTTTCAAAATTATAAGATATATTATGTTTCACTTGTTTTGCTTTATATTTACTGTAGACACTGTTCTCAACGAATTACAAATATGAGTAAGTATTTAAAAAATAAGAATTTCAAAGAGAAAACAGATTTAACCATTAAAACCAAAAAACCTTATTTTTCCCAAAAAGAAAGAAAAGGATGTAGCAAGGAAAAAAGTTTTTAAATAGTGAAAAAGTAAATATATAGTATTATCAATTACTAATAACCAATGCTTATAAATTACTTAAGCAATTAAAAATCAATATAAAAATAATAACATATTGAAATTAATTTTCTTCAATGTCTATGATCTTTGATTCTTAAAATTTCAAATTTTATGCGAAATACATATGTAACAAAATATATTTCTCATATCTATCTTTCTTCTCTTATTAATAAGAAAAACGTTCTGTAGAATTTTTATAACATTTATTAGCTGAGACTAAATATTTAAAATGCGTTCCACAAATTCACAGTGGATTACAATGAAGTTGCAGTAATTACAGTTTGATACAAAAGGAAATTTTTCTTCATTATATATGATCTTGAGTTCTTCAAATTTCCAAAGTTTATGCGAAATACATAAGTAATAAAATATATTTCTAGTATTTCTGTTCCTATTTTTAAATACACATGGATATTATTAGCAAGAAAAAAGAATTCTATTCGAATTTTCTTAATATTAATTACTTGAGACTGTATCTTTAAGATATGTACCACAAATTCACAGTTGACTACAATGAAGTTGCAGTCAATGCAATTAGCTATCACCATATTCATTATAAGCCACCGTCAAAGCGTTTTGCCAAAGATGTTCTTGTCTCCAAGCCTTCTGGAATAGTTTTCGAAAACTCATAAATATGCATGATATCTGCCCGAATTCATTACTTTCCCAGAACTCAGCGATGATAAAACCGAATACTAACTAGTTATTAATAAGGGATAATTCCGTAGTCCTGTCACACTATGAAATCCAGTTTTGCATTGTTTAAAGGATTTAAAGTACACACGCTTGTCAAATCGATTTCGCATTTCTGATATATCTATTTGGTGGATTAATCATATAATGTTTACGGTGATAGGACACCCCCCGAGCTATATTCCACCCTTATCAGTCAATCTCACAATTAAGTTATAATCTAGTTAGAAGGTTTTGTGTTGTTAAATAATTAATGGATCAGCTTTTGTTTATTTTGTTGAAGTTTTTATTCTGATTATAATAATCAAGAAAAAACTTTCTCGTATGAGAAAAGATGGAACATTATTGAGACGAATATTTTTTTCTTTCAAATTTATGGTAAAGACAGAAAGATATATATTTTTTTGAAATTAACTCTGTTGTATTTTCCATTTCGCTAGACATTGTTTTTCGTGGTAAATCTATTTTTAACTTTTCACTATTTATACGTTCACTAATAAATTTAAACAATACAAAATTGAAATTTATTTATGCTGAAAACACTTTCAGTATTGTATAACCTCATATGATTAAATTAATTTGAAAGTCTTACTTTACGGAATAGTTTTGCTTAGTTTTAGTTTTTTATTAACGTCGCACTAGAAGTAACACGAGGGCTATTGGCGATGGACCTCGTAATTTTGAACAACTGTCAAGTAAAGAGGACGACATCTGAGCAAGCAAGCCCCTCTCCTAACATCCACACCAAGCCAACGGGAGGACATAGGACCCCGACAGATTTAACGTGCATCAGCTCCGGCTACATGGCGGGTCTTTGGCGGAGAAAGGATCGAACCCGCGACTGAACGAAAACCGCCGGGCACGAATCCGAAACCATGATCACTAGGCTACCTCGGCCTACTTTACAGATTTAACTATGCAGTGTAGAGTGGTTTTCAAAAGAATAAAAATGAATTGAAGAATGAAAAGGTTATCAAAGTATAATTCTGGATTACTTATTTATTAGTATTTTATTTTATGTTATAGGTTGAGAGTTCTCAAGATTTTTTGGCATTATGAAATTTCTGGTGTCAATAGAAGTTCAACAGAGCTAATTGATTGGATGGCTGTTTGAGAATCTAAAAGAACTGCATTTACAAACTTGTGATGGATAGCTAGTAATTGTTTTAGAGTTATACCAATGGATACTACCTCACCATCAAAGCGGTACCAATATACCAGCATGGACATAAAAAGAAAAAAAGATTTGAAAAAACTCCAGACCGCTACATTAAAAGGACAGTGAAACTAAGAATTATCAATATAAATAAAACCTTACGTACAATAAAATATCAGTAAAATATGGGAAAACAAATTGTTCTTCAAAGGGTGCACGACCAATGTGGTCTTTGGGGTAATGAACAAGCAGACCGCCTCACAAAGGTGATGCCATCTTATTATAGCATCCAAATACAGCCACTTCTTTTTGGAAGATTAAGCTGTTCGTAAAGAACTTATTTACATCTAATTTCTTGAGGGATTTTCAGGTTCGTACATACCAAAAGAGCTGGAGGAGGATTAGTCTTTCTTTTATACCTGATTAAACAAGACACGATGCAGTTGTGGCCTTCACTCTGTCTACGGGACATGATTGCCTAGCTGCCCGTCTGCACCGCATTGGAATCTCAACCAATCCTATTTCTTCACTATGTGATTCTGGAGAAATAATTGTAAGGGACCACCTGATCCGATGTGGGGCTCTTCGCCAACCTTCCGAGGTGTCGAGATATTAAGAAGCAAGAGTTCTTCTTGGCATTGACTCTGATCTTCTCTAGTTTCTTCTTTTCTTCTATGTAATTTCTTTTTACCTAGCCATTGGAAATAAAAAAGTATTTTATGGTATAGTAAAATAATGAAGGAAATTTTGTACAACATTTCGCAGTTATATACAAACTACTTTCATTTATAAGAAGAATTTTTATCTATCTATACATCAATTTATATATACATATGAATAGCAATTTCAGCTATATGGAGAAACATGTTCTTGTTTAAAGATCTTTAAGATCTTTTAAAACAATTATCATCTTTAGAAAATGTCTTTCTTTTTCTCGTTCAATTTTGTAGTACAAATTTCTTTTGTTGGTAGAAATATTTTACTCAGCGTTTACGAATAAAGTAGTACAAAAATGATTTCAAAAATTTATTTTGTTTTAGCTAGAATTCCTTCTCAGAAAAATCAACTTATGTTAAGTTAGATTAGACACTTCTGTTAACAATCGTAACAATCTTGATATTTTTGTACGAAGTACAGTGAAGTCTTAATTGAATTACTCCTCATATGAATTTTTCTTTCTCTTAAGAAATTTTTATTCATTAATAAAGTTTTCAGATAATAGCGAGAATTCAGTATGTGACGTTGAGCTATTCGCGGTTTTCTCTTCACTAACCTTGGGGACTTTTAATTGAGATTGATTGCTTTTGCTAAACAACCTTTGCCCAACCAAAAATGAAACGTGAATATGTAGATAGAAAGCAGGTAGAAATGAAGCAGGAAAGTTAGGAAATATATAAACTC
Organism: Nephila pilipes; assembly: GCA_019974015.1. Classification (NCBI taxonomy): domain Eukaryota; kingdom Metazoa; phylum Arthropoda; class Arachnida; order Araneae; family Nephilidae; genus Nephila; species Nephila pilipes. The sequence goes on along the minus strand of BMAW01122622.1, from coordinate 2,352 downwards.
AGACTGAGAGTCGTGATAGAGAGGTTGAGTGTTTCTAGTGTTCGGCAATTGCTCCGGAGTCGGAGTCAAAGTCTGAGTTGGGAATTGTTACAAGTTATCGACTGGTTAATGTATGTTAGAAATCAAGATAGCCTTAATGGTAAGAGTCAGTTAGTTTATTACTGGTAGATCGAGTTAATATAGTTAAGGCCTTGTCCGGGAGAGCATTTATAATTGTCGTTATATTAGCAATCAACCAATAAATACAGCATGTACTTGTCTAACGTCCCTTCGTTTGACTTATTGGCTTTTAGTGTTAATACATTGAATTTAGCTATGGCATAAGAGGCGTACAAGAATCGTTTGCTGTCACAAGTATACAAGATGAAATTTCACTTTTAATTGTAATATCGTAGTGAAAAAAAATAAAATGAAAACGAAACTTTATAGAATGAGATTTGATCCACTGACATTTTTTTAAATACTTGAAAGCAAATAAAGTATCTAAAACAATCTCGATAAAAATTGTTTCCAAAAAAAGAACTGGTTTCTGTTACAAATATCTAGGACAAAGGGCTACAGATTGATAAAGATTTTAGTTTTAAGAGTCAATATTTCTTCTAAGTTTACAGAAAAAGAGGATTTCTATCTTTAGTTAGTTACATTCTAACAGAAAATGTTCATGGAGCTCATGTATGTATTGGAATAGAATTTCAGATTTCTAATGACATGATTTGAGCTAGAAAGAAAAAAAATATATTTTAGTGCTGCATAATTATTTAAAATTTTAAGAAAAATTACAATGCTTATTTCTCTCTCCAAAATTCATGTATTTGAATTTCTGTTATTACTTTTAAGGTACCCGCCTACCTATAAAACGGGATTTTCGGTCAAAAAGTCAATTTTTTATTTACGGCCTATTATTAAAGCCGAATTTCTCAGCATTCTAGAACAGTTTCAATTTTGTTTCTATCTTACATAGAACTTCAGTTATAAGCATTTTAATAATAGTCTGTGTCAAATTTTAGAACTAGAAGTAGCATTCTGCTACCGGAAATGGAACATTAAAGTTTGTTTTTCATTGATATTTTACGTAATATCGCCATCAAAATATCTTCCAACATGCAAGATGAATTTCCTAAGAACCAAAATGCAAATGAATATTTTAATATTGTAATATGATAAAGAGTTCTAAAGAAAGTTTTTGTTTGTTTCAAAACTGTGAAATTGGGTGAATATAATGATGCAATTATACAATTTTACGAAGGGCATCAAGTCTGCTTAAAAGTCTTAAATAAGCTGAACATTGAAAATCCGGGCTGCTTCACTGTAAAGGGATACAAAAAGTTGGATTACAATCGAATCAGGGAATTGAAGCGTTATACCACCTCTGTTAAATGTAAGCGTAGGAAAGTTTTAAAGAGCATCAGGAAAAAAAAAGATAACTTATTTAAGTAATACAGACAGTGAACTTTACAAATCAGGGGCCTTTTAATTTTAAATGTTTATTTAATTAGGTAAGTTCCTGGATTGAAATGTATTTTCAGCTTTTTCTCAAAATCAAGATTTTCATATTTTGCTTCAGCGCAAAACATCATATTGAAAATAGTTATGTATATATTATTATGAAACTTTCATGGAATACTCTATGAAAGTGAGTTCAGAACTTGAACCTCTCCTATTGTTATAATGCGATTATTTTGCATTTTATTCAGGATAAAATTCATAATTTGTCACAAATTGGTACGTTTTTTCTGTATATTAAAGTATGACTTCCTATAAATATTTAATTTTCAGGGTTATAATTGAGAGAGAGTTACAACTCTTAAATTAAATTCAATTAATCATAATAATTTTTTTAGAATTGAAATATCTCTATTTAAATTTCAGTTTTGGTGTTTTGCACAAGTGCCATTTTACTGCTATTTTTATGTATTTATTGGGCTGAAATATTAAAGCAATTATTAATTTACGCAAATTTTACATTGTATTTTAAGTTTTTAGCCATATCTTATGATATAATGCACATAAAAGTTAATTTTTCAATTATTTAAAAAAATCCTCTTCGAAGGTAGACGGATACCTTAATGCTACCTGTGACACATTTCCATTTCTTCATAGGAAATATTTCACTCTCTTTTCCTTACAGCATAACTGATTCAAAGATGGTTTAAATAATTTTTTCCAAGAAATTTTCAAAACAGAAATGTTCTTTGTGGATAACATGTATTGTTTTCTTAAAGAAAAATTTCTTCGTGTATATACTGCCCATTTTTTTTTAATCAGTCTTTAAAAATAACGCAGAAAATAAGAATTCTCACTAGCAAATTATATATATATATATATATATATATATATATATATATATATATA
>BMAW01122615.1:0-10472 GCA_019974015.1 Nephila pilipes | reverse complement strand
CGTGAATAAAAATTCAATAAAAGTTTTGTCATGCTATCTTTCTTAGGTGATGTTTCAAAACAAAATGTTTCATAATTGTGTTATTGGATATTAGTAATCAATCTGATTTACAAAAGTGTTTATTATTATACATCAGTTTCAAAATAAATACATTATTTTAAGTTATGCATGTTGTAAATTTGAAAATTATCATCGTGACGTAATATAGTATTTATAGTATTTTCATTAAAAAAAAAGCTTATTTACAACTAGTCTTAAAGAAACAACTATAAGAATATATAGATTAACTGGCAATTCATATTATTGACAGAAACTGAGCAAACTAAGCCTCATAACTGCTGTCAATAGTATCTACATTTCCGGGCCAATTCCTGTCTACTTCTATAACTTTGTGTATAGATATATATGAAGTTCAGCATCATTTTATTGCCTTGAAATTTAAAAATACAATAACGTAATACACCACTGATATTTCCATAATATTTATTGCAACAGTTTTGAAAAAAAAAAAAAAAAACATTTGGATGACAAAAACTAGAAATATGTTTTATTTAGAGAAAGAATTAGAGAATGAAAAATATATAATAGCTTAAAATATTTGAAACACTTTAAAAATATTAATTGAAATGTTTATGACTGGATAACCTTATAATATGGCTGATGATAGTAATAAATGTATTTTCTGCTGATTAATTTTAAATAATTTAAGCAATTAAATTATAAGTTGTAAATGCAAATGCTACAATTTTAAATATTTTCTGAAAAAAAAAATGGAAACATAATTTGTAAAGCTAAATTGTGAATGTGAATTTATTTAACCAAGAAATGAAATGAATACCAGCTGTAATCTTTAGTTATCTCAGTTGATAAATTACTAATGACATAGATATAAGATGAAACAAACTACACATCATTTTATAAAACATTTAAAGTGATCTGCATAACACACAAGCAGACACACGAAAAAATATATTTATACATACATAAACACACACATTATATATATATATATACATGACGAAATAATTTCTTGTTAATTTTCAGATATTGCTTTTGACACATCTTATCTTATTGTGTTGCAGTCATAGCTCAAAAAGCAAACCATAATTCCCTGCTTTGTAATTTATTTCACACTTACACGAGAGACAGGTAATAAAAAATAAAGAATGACATAGTGAAAAAAGATAATGCTAAAAATATCACTTCACGTCTTGGTTACTGCGGAAGAGAAGAGAATTTACCTTGCTTAGTATTTATATGCAAGGATTTCTTCAGATCACGGGGTATTGGATGAGAGAATTTATAGGTATTTTAGCTGCAGACAGAACGCATAGAAGAGATTATCCCTACGGATGTCACTCCGTGGGAAACAGCTGATTGAGCAGGCATTAATAGCTTAAGATTGCATAAATTAGAATCTAATTTGTAATGGAGTCCGGAAATAAAGATGAACTCTCTACTGTGGTAGTTAAAGTAAAGGAAACCTTAGAAAATTAAATATTTTTTAAAGTGAAATATCATTACGTAGGAGACTTTCCTTTGCTACTCTCTCTGATCACAATACGCTGATACAGTCTCCGAAGCATTATTTACAGATTCTCTACATGCATTTCAGAGTTAAGAAAGTATCAATTTATCAAAGCGAAACTTTTCATTTTTCAGCATGTTACAAAACTGTCAAATGGTATGGAAATTTTCATTTTGCCTCCAAATAAATTGTATATGTATTTTAAAAGTGTTTAATAAAGCATGTTTGTATTCCTATCTTTATACTCTACATTACATTTATTTCTCTACCAGTCCTTTATCCATATTAGCTAAAGAAGTGTGGCTTATTGCGCTAAAACTATACAACAATAGTTCTCAAGTAAAATCTGTACAGTTAACTTTATTTTATGTGTCATTAATATTATTTATCATTTAAATTATTTACATTCGCTTTTACTTTAACACAGCTTTCCAGAGAAATCATCTGAACGAGTCATTCATTCCTTTGAATAAAAAACTCATTTTAAAACTTAAATATTATTGAATGTTAAACAATAAAAAAAAACTATTATTTTTTTCCACTTCAAAAAAAAAAAAAAACACTTTGTAGATATTTATATCAAATACGTGATATTTGTCATTGTTAAATATTCATTAAAAAAAAGCACAGTATTTATCATTATTAAATATTCATTTCAATACGATATAGTATTCATTCAATTAAATATAGCATGTATCACGATTCAATAAATTGTTATAATAAAATAATAACATATTTTATTCGATTCAAATGTATATAAAATTAAAATATATTTATCATAATATCCAGTTTTATAAATTTCCACTATATATATTAAAATAAATCATTTTCATGATAATTTTCTAAGCAATGCACCAAGCTCTTTTAAAATAGAATAATTTAAAAATTTTGATATTATACATGACAGGTGATGCAATATTTTTCGAAATCATTTAATTAAATTTTGAAATACACCAATGTTAATTTTTTCAATTCATGAAAATTAAGTATCAAAAAAAAACCAATAACAATTTTAATTAAATATCAAGAAATTTTATCATCACATATTCGAAACTAAGATACCGTACAATATTTTGTACTTTTGTATGACTTATGATATTAAAAATAATGGAGACGCTTAACTTTCTCGAAAACATTATTTGAAAAATAATAAATATCTTTATCATTTTAGACATTTATATTTTACTTTATAATAAATGAGAAAAAACGCTATTGTTCTTCCTTTTCAACTATTTTATAACTTTAAACTTCAAATCAGAACCAGGTCAAGAAAATTTCAATAAGTTATAAATATATACGATATTAGTAAAAATCATAAAACTTGTTTTACAATATAGAAAAAATTATACATTACATTACTTACTTAACATCAGCTATTTAGATGAAAATTTGAATTTAAAATGAGTATCTAATTCAAAAAAGTTTATTTTTGAATTAGATTGATAAATTTATTCAATTTATATATTCTTTGGCGACGAATGGTACTTCAAGTGCACAACAACAGTTTTTCATTACATTGAAATGAGTCCATATTTTGGAACTCTTTCGGTTCATTTTGATCTACAATAAAATTGTGCCTTTGTCTCAATTATGTTTGAGTTAAACACCATGGCCACATTGGAAAATTCCCTGCAGGATATTAAAACTATATGACCATAATAATTTGTCTTTAATTACAAAATTTGTTTTTGACACATTTTATCTTTTTGCGTTGCAGTTATGACACAAAAAATAAATTTTAATCCATTGCTTAATAATAATACATTTCACAATACGTACCAAAGAGAAGCAGAAAATGTGGCAGTTAAAGTATAGGAAAAATAATGAAATTAAATTATAATTAAAGTAAAATCCCCAACTCTCATATTACACCCCCTGTATATATATATATATATACTTATAAATGAATTGTGAAGTAAATGGCTATTAGATAACATTAATAAAGTAATTTATATATATTCTATGCCCAACTATTTTCTGTAAAGCTTTATAAATGAAATGATATAACTGAATTTTCATGCATAATAAAGATATCTTTTCCTAAGCATTTTAAGGATGTGGTTACGAAGTCGTCTTGGCTACGAGCTGATAGCTGTCGTTGTTTCCGTTTAATTGTAGATATCAAATCTTTCATGCTGAATGTTATACCTATTGGAGCTCAGAGTATTCGCATTGGTTTCATATGAAAGTTCTGAGGTTTGGAATCATGATAAAGTGTGGCCCTCGAAACTTAGCCATGGATCAGAATTGCGAAGTCCATTGTCATTCGTCCTTCTTAGCGCAATGTTGATAGTAAATAAATCCAAAATTTTTGGTTTGGATTAATTATGCTGCTTTTTAAAATGTAACGGAGCTTTGTATTTTCTGAAAATAATTTCTTGAATGGTTTCAACGCAGATTTTTGTTGATATTTTTATGCGTAGGTTTACGTAGGTTTCCTTAATATATTTGTCATGCGCAATAAAATATTTTTGATTAATATAAAATAGCTGTTACGTAGAAGGGAAAGAAATGAAAACAGAATATGCTTATTTTTGTGACTTCAATTCTCATGATGTATGTTGTTGATAACTCTTTTAGACCTTTTTATGAACATAATTGTTGTAATAAGTATATATGATTCAAAGTATTTGTAAACACTTTGAAAGAATTAGAGGAGAGGTATACCCTTCAAGATCAGAACTATTTGTCATAGAACTTAGGAGTGAATTCCTCTTGGAGTGCAAAAAAAAGTGTAAGGTTCAATATTCATGTTGAACTTGCAAAATGTGAAAATAAACGGAAGACTGATGAAGTTTTAATAGTTCGAAAGACTTGATGAAAATCTGCGTCTCCTTGGGTGAAATAAACGCCTTAATTAGAAATATCTCATTCGGATCAGAATCGAATTTATAGTGACTTGTATAAACTTTGTGTGAAAAGATTATATTTTCTGTTAGATTTGGTCATAAAAGTTGAACTGAAAGAAAATTTAAGGAAATGTTAATTTTATAAAGAACATATATTTAATTATTTCAATTTCTACGATAAAATTATCATCCACAATGATTTCCCTTAAAACACATATATAAATTTAGGAGATATATATCTAATATAAAATCTAGTAAGTAGGACTTATGTGCAATTATTTTTTGTAGATAAGATTTTTTATTTGATATATTCCATTACATATTCTATTTTCAACAGATTGAAAAACAAATCCGCTAGGGATCGTGGTTTTTCCTAAAATAGACTTGGCAACTATAATTGATTTTTATCATTATTTGTTGTCGAATATTATATATAAAGCATCCATTTAGTTTGTAAAAGTGAGTTACACTTTCCCTGGATAGAATTTATGACGTCGATTCTGTCATGAAACCACTGATATATTATTTTTATTTAGTGATGAATATTTACATACCCAAAAGGCATTTTTATTTGCATATCTGGGCTAAACGGAATCCACACATTACACCTTAGTGAACACAAACAGATTTTGCTAAAAATTTTGGACAAAAGGGTTTGGTGACATTTTACGTCTTACCAGAATGTCTTATTGGCGCACTGGACTATTTCGCGTTTGTTGCAAGATTTTCCAGTCACCATTTAGAGGTATAAGTCGATTATGAATGAAAAAGTTACGGATGTAACAGAGAAAAATCTAGAAAGAGGGAGTGGCAGTTTCAGTCTCTCGAAAGAGCTGTATAATAACATCCGAGCAACTTCTTTCTCAAATTTCAAATATCCTACAACTTATGATTTTATTAACTCTGATTTTTTTTCACCGCTAAAAATTCTACATAGATGTTCGACTCCGCTGTTAAGTAATCTGAGTGGGATGTAGAATTATATTGCATTCTAAATGTTTTTCATCTTCTTGGAAATTACGAACTCGCTTATTCCCACCATTCAATTAATTTACAAACATTTTAAATTGCCAATAAGAAATGAATATGACAATATTCTATTCAGAGGAGCATATTTATGTAAGTTTCATTTTTTTCAATGATATTCAAATGAATATAATTAAGTTTTGGAACTGTATACAACAGTTATTGTTGTCGCACAATAAGCCTTTCAAAAAGATAGAATATTTTAAAGTATTCTCTCGCTTAACATTTCTCAAGTGTAATGTTAAGTATTTCTGGAGTTTTATTTAATCTGATAAATTCAATACAAAAGCAACTTCATTATTAAGACTCCACAGATGTTTTGATGAATTTTCGTTTTAGATTGAGCCATAGATAACTTCCGAAGTAGCTAAGTAGAATCTATTGTTTGTATCTGCCATTACGAATAATCAATACAAACAAGTTCTAGATTTTATTAAATATATAAGGATTAAGTTAGTCTTCTGTTAACAGATTTGAGTAACGTATTTTATATCAAACAATTTTTACTAACCCTCAAAGGGAGAGTGAGAAGTATGTATTTGTCATGCGATACTTTGGGAATTTAAACAACGCAAATTTCTTAGGCAGGAATGGCCAATCCATGCTCGCATGCACGGGTTAGACATATTTGCCTGTGGCACGGCTGAGTACTAAGAATGACACTTAAATAATCATTAAAAAATTAAAAATTCTGGAAACTGTAATGTCTCCTTCAGGAACTTTTTCAAAACACGTAAGATTTCTACTCATATGCTGGTGAATCAATAGTCCCAGAGAACAGTTCTGATTAACACCAGTACAACGATGCGATTGTCTATGTGGTTACGATAAGAGATCGATGGGTCTAGTTGCTTTATGTTGGTCCGTAGTCTGTTGGCGAAATAAGTGCGAAAAAGTGGGACACTCTTTCGATATAGAAGATATTAAACAATTGAGCAATACGTTCTATTTTTCAAAAACTTTCTTAAATTATGATATTGTGGGTCGTAATAAAAATATTTGTTTTCATTATACCCAAGAGTAAATATTTGGTATAGTGAAGAAAATATGAAGAAAATAAAACAAAAATAATTAATCTGAATCGATGTTTCAATTAACTGCAAAGGGAGTTTAACAACAAACATCTTGCCAGTTTACATTTGCAAACGGATTCTTACCAATTAAAGTCAGAAATATATATATGGCAAACAACTCTTTTCCAGAAGAGCTGCAATGAAATGTAAACTATGGTGCATGCTTGTTAAGAGCTTTCTTTGTTATTGGATCACAATAAAATAGTTTTTTTTCTGACGAAGAAGAGGTAATCAAAATAGCTTGCTAATATATGCTCAAAATGATTTAGATACAAACGTCAAATTCATGGACGATAAGATAGGTATTTTCTAAAAATACCGTCAAATGTTGTATAGATGACACGGTCCAGAATGTTTCCACATAATTAGTCTCTGATATACAATATTAGAAATATTTTTCCCTAGATTTATGGAAAAGCTGTGACCTTACTGATAATACGCAGTTTAACATTTGTGTGTTACACAAATGATAATTTTTACATTATGGAAGTACTTTTTTTTATTTACGGCACCTAGATTTAACTATAGGCGAAGACATTTGTAAAGAAATTAAATATGTAATTGAAATTTACAAATGTATAAGAAAACATTAGAAAATGTTTGCACATACAGAGCGTCTTCATGGCTCGGAAGGTAAATTTTTTGTTACATTGCTCAAGAATTGTTTGGAAATAAAAGTGTTTTAGATCACTATATTATCCACTAAGTAACGCTATACGTCCAGAGCTTAAACTTGTTTTCTGTAGTCGATAATGTAGCAAGTCGCATCAACAAATACTAGCTCAAGCTCTGAATCAAATAGACTTTGGGAGTTTAATCTTGAAGGAACGGATGCGGTTGGTGATTTACTCTCGGTAGTTTGCGCTGACTTTCTAAAGAAAGTGCACATGAGAGAATTTGAGCTTTGAAGGAGTGTTTTAAAATACCTGGGACAAAAAAGCTAAACTACGAAGTAAGTTATATACTTGCTACTCAAGAATGAAGAGAGGCTATGGAATTGTGATTTTCTCACGGATATTAAGGGACAATTAAATAAATGAAATTTGGGTTAATATTTATACAGGAAAAACAATTTTTTTCCTGTCATAATTTGTCAAATTTTTTTATGATTAAGCAATTGTTATTTCATTGCGAATGGGGAGGAAAATAATTAGCTCATTTCAAATTAATGCAGGAACTAGCTTTCAAACTAAGTAATGCTCAAAACAATTATAGATTTAAAAATTTAAAATCCATGTTGTAGCATTTCTTTGAGTGCTACATGTAATGAGGTTCAAGGAAATAAAAAAAATATTGATCTTTTCATAAATTCTTTTTCAATTTATTCGTAAAACGTTAGTTTTTACCCACATGAGCTCCAGACTAAACTTATTGAATAACAGTTACAACACTGCTCTGAAAATGAGTATAAGGAAATTATTTGAACTGCTAGTGATGCAAATTATGCTGATTTTCAGATATTTGTACTAAGAAGAGATTTTCCAAGTTTACACGATTAAATTGTAAGATATAGTTTTACATTTGGATCAACATATGTTTGTGAACAAATGTTTTCCGTTATAAACATAATATTTTCAAAATATCGTTCAAGACTTACTGACATGGACTTAAAACATTAAATTTGGGAGCCAATTCAAGAACGACTTAAAACATTAAATTTGGGAGCCAATTCAAGAACGAATCCCAATATAGATTACTTGATATATATATATATATATATATATATATATATATATATATATATGGCTGTTTAGTAATTTCACGGTATCAAATGTTTCAAGTTAGTAATTTTTATTTTACAGCTATTTGACGTTTTGAATCTATATAATGCTTATTAAACGCAGAACGTAAGAAATTTTGTTTTGTTTGTTACATTACTTTTTACACTTCTACTACATAGACTTACAAAAAAAAGATGTGTTGCTTCAACAACTTCATAAATAGCTTATATATAGCATGTTTTCATATTTTAATTCTTTTCATGCTGAAAAGGTTGGAAGTGCCGAGCATAGTTTTTTTGTTGATCAGAAAATGGCCCGCTAACAAAACCCGATTGTTCACCTATGGTCTAAGGCGACAGCAGAAATAATACGGTATAAGATTATACGCAATTGGGATGTCTGAAATTAGTTTGTGAAATGCCGTTCAGGTGATAAGACTTTAGAATCTGACAGAAAAATTGGATAGCCTTCAGGATGTTGATGGTAACCTTTTAAAGGTAATATTAAATCAACAAGATTGTAGTGGAAAGATTGAATACATGACTCAATCAACAGTTTGCTGAAACCCGAATAAAATAGGGAAAACAATGATTATGTTTTTATAGCCTGAGCAAATGTTATTTATTTATTCTAAATAGCGATATTGGTTTTTCCGCTTTTAATGTGATATTTAATAATAAGTTTAGGTAGAGATACTATGCAAATAAATCTCAGGTTCTAACTTGAAGACAGCCAAGCTTGAAAAGATCAATTCAAGACCGATTATGAAGATGAGACAAATGCAGTGAATATAACTGAGGAGGAAATGAAAGCGGAAGAAGATTGGTCCTTTGAATATCTTAGGAGTAGAGTTTTGTAGACATTTTTTGGCCCTAATTAATGAATCATAAAGTTCAGGACTGAGATGATTATTTTAAAAATCATATTGCTAATCAGTGGATACTAGTATTGGAGATAATTTTGGATTTAATCAAAAAGTTTGCAGATCGCATTTGGTTATAAAGATCATTATGATCTACTTTTGTGGTATCGGTAAGAACACTTTTGATGATATACTGAGCAGGCGGGTGTTTATGAACTAGTTTTACCACCTCTATACCCATATAGCACTATTCATTACTCATTTTCGACTGTTTATATGAAAATGAATATGACCATGGATATGGCTTCATCAGAAGAACTGAATAAAATGAGCATCTACTGTGAAGACGACTCCCTGTTAAACATATTGAAACACAGCATTAAACTTACGATTATCAAAACAGAAATTAGAAATTCTATCAGAATCCAGCAACGCTTTGCTGAATCACTTCAAAAGCTGCAAAACTCTTTTAAGTCAGGTATTGAAGAGAACATCCTTTACATAAAATCCGCCCTGGAAGAAATAAAGGTTCCTCTTTCTCAGTTGAATGGTGAGTACAAATAATTTTTCTTTGCTAAATCTCCACACTGCGCTCATAAAAATCTCTCAAATAACCTAATTTTTTCAAACTTAATTCAAAACTAAGCAATCATGAAAATAGCTATTTTAAGGAAACTGGTAATAAACTGAGAACTAAAAAAAACCAGGTATCTGATATAAAAATACCAGAAAAGGGGCTGCACATAGTAAGCAAAATCCAGATATCTCAGAATTTAAAAATCATTCAAAAAGAAAAATATCATAACATAACAAAGTAAATAACCTATGGCGAGAAAACCAATTCTAGAGAAATTAAAGCTAATGCTGCTAATAAATTTGCAGCTTTAACTGGCAAAGGAAGATTTATAGCTTCTTCTGTAAAATCGCTAGAAATCCCAATAATGCCTACCATTTTAATAAAAACAACATTAATTATCAAGATTTCTTAAAACTTTTGAATGGAAATTTCTCAATAGTTAAAAATAAACTATCAGGCAAATTCATAAAAATTAAAAAAAAAAAAAACTATATGGCAAACAGGAAAATAGTTTCTTTATTAAAAAATAATATGAATTTGATTACTCGTTATTAATCTAAAATTCGACATACCAAAGAAAGTAGATTTTAAAGGAATACCAACTAAAGCCAAATTGAAAACATCTCCCAAGAATTAACCAATAAATCTTAGTTGAAAAAAGGTAATCAACTCAGAAAATTACTTCTAACACATCAATCAATAACTCCCGAGACTAACATTGAAAACAGCATTTTTTTTGCAATTTTTTTTTTTATTCATCAACATAACACCTTTTGTTAATCACCTTTAAGGGTGATACAATCGTTCCAACGCTTTTCCAAATCTTTTTTTTTTTT
>BMAW01122610.1:0-10657 GCA_019974015.1 Nephila pilipes | reverse complement strand
TACCAATATCCTTTTTAACGAAAAAGCATCGCAGTGATTGGAGAAGAATTAATAGCAAAGTGTTAGAAAAGCAACAGAAATTCACAATTAGCTTCGGAATTATTTATATTACTTCTTTTTTTTCTTACAAAACTATAAATTCAATACAATTGAATTGAATTTATAATTCAATACAATTGAATCAATACAATTTGAGCTTTGTCTGTTTTGGAATTTATGAGCGCAAAATGTAGACAGAATTCATAATTTTTGTTTCTTACTTGTAAATCAAATTTGAATCCTTAACGTTCGAAAAACTCCACTGTGATTCAATAATTAATAAGAAGGCTCTTTTACATGCCTGTTATTTCTTATTATATAGATAGGTGAATCATTTTATAATGTGCAATAGGCGACCTCCCCCATAAAATTCCAATTATTGTTGTAAATTGTCACCAAATAATGTTTTTGGAGGCTGAAAGTATGTGCAAAGAACGTTTATAATCCATACAAAGAAGTTTGTAAAGAAACACCCTAAAATCATTTCATATTTATAATATGATTGGTTATCCATTTGAGCGGGAGATTTTCGAATCAAAAGGCATCTTCAGGATAGACGTAGTATGTCTGGAAAGGACTAGCGACTTGATGCAACACCACACTCTATATGTTTTGGAAATAAAGGGAAAAAGATTGTCGAGTATGTTCTAATGGACAAATAGTAAGAGGACACAAACAAACATGAACATATTGTTTAACATGTCCCTTCGCTTTACGTAGGGTACTGTTTTGAAATTTTTTTTACTGCGGCTGATTAGGAAAATTATTTCAGATATAAAGGATTGTAACTTCTATTTCCATTGATATTTTTTTTTTTTAAGTTTCATTCCTTTAATCTAGGTTATATCGTATTTTTTAAAAATATTTTAATGCGTGTATTACACCTACTTCCTCGATTATGAGGATATATTATAATAATCAATGTACAGCATTAAAGAATTAAATTTCATGTGCGGTAGTTATAAGTTAGTTTTCAAAGTCAGTAGAAAAAATTATACGGGAGATATTTTACAAGTGTGCTTGGGCAATTTGTAACAGTTATATATTTCTTTCAAATAACTAGTTGAAGCATATAAGCGTTAAACAGCGAATCGGTATAAAAGAAAAGGAAAAAATATAGAAATTAAAAGAAGGGAGCCGTTACATACGTCTCAATAAGCAAGAGCTTGTGGTATTTGCATATTTCCTTCAGAAATATCAGATAAAGAAAAATGAGTTCTAAATAAATTCTCAATGTAAAGGAGTGGGGACGCGAATGCTATTCTAAGCCTTTTTTTCCAAGACTGATACAATTCGCTTTTAATCTGATTTTAATTGCCCTTTCAACCAGATTTCATACTCGCTCATGGAAAGTTGACGCCCTGAATTATCCACCCACTATTAGGCGAGCAATCGCTCAAATTCCAGTTTGTTTATTTCAGCAAACTTTGCCTTCTAGGTCAGCACTTACTGACAGTTGGCTCATAGAATTGTCAGCATTTCTCAGTCGAATGTATTTGAACGAACTTTCTCACATCATATAGCTATTGATTTATTTCATAAAATTGTATTTTTCAGAGATCAGGAAGTTTGTCTTCCTTTTAATAAGTAAACTTGGCAATTGCAATAAAATGTTCCTAAGTATTTCTTCCCCTGACCACATTAAGTAGGTACTACAGGCATTCATAAATTCATTTTATGACTTTGGGGCAAAATTACAAAAGCAGTTTGATAAAAGTAAATCAGAAATGTAATTATTACGTTACTATAATATACATGGAGAGAGAGAGAGAGTTTATAACACGAAGACTGAAACATTTATTTGATATTTCACAAATATATTATTTATAAAACGCAGCATGAAATATATATATATATATATATATATATATATATATATATATATATATATATATATATATATATATATATATATATATATATATATATATATATATATATATATATGTTCTGTATCACACGCTTGCTAATGAAAACGAGTTATATGGAAATCTGAGAAAAATAATTTTTGGATTTTCTTTTCTTGAAAACCGACTGAGATGACATTTACGTGAATTAATTTATGCATAAACAAATAAAATGTTTATGTGTAGTTGCTACATGAATGAGTTAGAAAAGAAATGTGGCATGCATTTTATATCTTTTGCTACCTGCTCTTTGAATACGTAATCATGAAGTAATGGAATAGCTTATTCAATATCAAATTTCATAAAAATATTCTTTTAAAATTAAATTATATTTTAAACTTTTTAAGCGGTAAGAAAAAAGACAAGGCATCCCTTCATGTTTTATGGTAAAAGGATATCCCATTTAATACGCTTTGCAAATAGATATCAATATTCCTGTGGATAGAATAAAAATGGCTTCGTGAAATGGGTCTGCCTGGATAAAGTTCCAAATGATTGATATCTTGTTTGGAAATTGATCCATCTGTTCCGAAAGAACCGATTCATTTAAGAAGACAGTAACTTTTTAAAATTAAATATTTATAAGAAAACGTTTTTATTCATCATATTTGGACATACATGAAATTCTCATTCCACAAAAAAGCCTTTATTCTGAAACCATTATCAGACAATTATTTGAAAGAATTTTTTTTTTCAAAATACTTCAGTATCTTAAAATTCCTTCTACTTCTACAAATTCTTATATTTTTCATGAAATTTTTACTTAATTTCTTAGAAATTATTTTTACAACTTTGTGTATGAATTTAGTTGTACTAGTTTCATGAACAGTTTTATTATTTTTTATCATACATAATGAAAACAAGTAAAAAAAAGCTGCATCGAATTTTGTGGATTTTTTTAAACTTCTTAAATACTTATTCCATACACAGAATTTTCAAAGATATATTTTGAAAAGCAACCAGAAAACATTTTACAACTTTATATCGATTACAGAAAAAAACCTATTCATTTTAAGTACATGACTATCATTAAAAGTAAAAATAAAAATTGTGAAAACACAGTTTAAAGTTTTGAAGGTCAAAGAGATTATTTGGCATACTATTAAAAAATTTAAATAACTCGCTAAATAATGTAACTGGGAATGTAAATTTTTTATATACGTTTAGAAAAGTCATACAATTAAAATAAAGTAAAAATGTTTTTCGATATTTTGATAACTTTTAGGATACTGTTCTCCTTAAAATCATATATCCACAAAAACGAATGGAAAACTAACCAACGAATCGTAAATATAATCATTTTGTAATGTATCAAAATAAGTTAATGTAGACTATGTATTACAGTTTTTTTAATGCTCATAAAATTCAAAAGTTTACTTTATTTTCTTTAATTAACAGTATTTTTATTCATTCTCTTTCATAATCTAAATTGATTTAATTTCGCATTTGTTTGATTTTTTGAAATTTATTTGAATCCACATGAGATTTTTATTATTTTATCGAATTAACTGTTTTTTTTCTACCATTATCTGATTTTTGTATTTTGCTTTATAATCTTCTGAAAATTTTAAGAAAATTTTGCTTACATTCTATGAATGGATTTCTTTTTCTCATTTATAAAAAGCTTAAAACATAAAATAACCTTAATTAAATTTGTTGTTGTTGTTTTTTGAATGATTTGTTCTCTCGGCATTTTTATATTCCCATCTAATGATATAAAGTATACTCATATTAATATAAAACATTTTGTAATATAATCAGAAGTGTTGGGGAAGTAAATGACCGTATATATTTATACCGTAGAATGAAAATATGTAAAAAAGCGAATGAAAATGTTTATATAGTGCGTTACAAACACAATTTCAGATTTATATTGCAAATACATAGTAAAATTTGGCAACAAACAATTTATTTTATTACAAGTTTTAAATTCACTTCAATAATAGGATTTCCTTGTTACGGAAGTGTGAATTAAGCATTTCTCATATAACCCAATAATATGAGTAATATTGAATACATCTAATTATTATGGGGAACAGTTTCTTATTTTGTAATAATTTATTTAAAATTATTTAAAAGAACTATATTTTGTTAATTTGTACAGTAAGCTAAAACACACAGTCCTAAATATAAGTAGTTAACAAAAGTATAAATATTTCGCATCAAGTTTCTTTAAAAGTCTTAAGATAAGTATATTATATACATATTTATTATTTATTCGCTTACAATAATATACACGTGTTTATTTAATTATGTTTTATTTACGATATCATTTAACTAAACTCAATGTATATAAATTTTCTTATATTCTTGAAATGAAATGAAAATGCTTCGTTCATTATTATCATTACGTTTCCGAAAAGTTCCAAACACAAATAAACCATCATTATAAATAAGAATAAACATTTATTTAATAAGTATGGAATGCGAATTAAACAAACATTTTCATTTATTCATTTGAGTTCATTAATTTCCTTCTTCTTTTCAAACCATTCATTTACCACTAACTTGTTTTTTATACTATCATAATAACTTAAGATGAAGTGACAGTACTTTTTCACGAGTTAATAATCGTTTCCTAATTACCATTAAATATCATTCTGTTCAAAAACATATTACAATCTAACATTTCACTTCCTCCTGATAGCTTGTTTAGAAATTTAAAACAAGCAACATCTGAGAATTTATATGTTACACGAAAAGAAAAGGAATGAAAATATTGAAAATAAATTTAACGAAGAGAAAATTGTTTGTCCAATACTATAGGAAATACGAAAATATAAATTAAAAATATCAAAAATATTTTTACACAACTTAATTTATTTTTTCCAAAACGCTTCAATTACTTCCAACTCAAGTAAATTAACATTATAAATCAATAAATAATTTACTTAATTAGATAGGTCCAGATGAAATAAAACATTTTCTTTAATTTGTGTTTACCAACATCTCTCTCTGTTTTAAAACCTTTCATTTTCACCGCTAGTTTTTTTTAGATTACTAAGATGAAATGACAATAATTTTTCTCACGAGTTAATAAACATTTCCTCAATTATCTTTAAACAACGTTCCTCTGAAAAAGGTAGTGGAACCTAACATTTCACTTCCTACTTTTGGTCTATTTAGAATTTTAAAACAAACATTTTCTGAGATCTCATAGTAGGCAAGAAAATAAAAAGATACGGTTTTTCGCTTGTGAACACCGCAACTGAAACCTGTTTCCGATTAAGATCTCCACACTTTGCACACAAGAGATCTTTTCTTCCTGCTCGACCATCAAGGTTTATCAGTCATTGTAAATACCTCACCAATGGTAGGAAATTAGACTAAAAAACGAAGAAAAGTGTGAATATCTCTCACTAGACCGTATCAGATGCTGACAAACGTCTACAACCAAGTCTCTGATCTTAGATAGAATTCATTATTGTTCTTTTTTATCGATACCCACGTGTTTCTTTACTTCCGTTGCCACTATTCTATGGAAAATAAATCGGTGTTTAAATCTAAAATTATTACTGTTTGAAGTTTAGGTAGATATCTCGAAGTTGAACCGCTACAAGACGTGGTTACACGTTCACCTTGAATAAACTATCACATATGACGTTTATTTATTAATTTAACTAACTGAAACCTATCTTAGATGAATTTTAATGTTAGATACGACCCTGTGCAAGCTCGAAAAGGAATTCAGTCGAATTTTTTTATCCGACTAATTGTTAAGAAACAATGTTGGATTTTGAATTCGTAATTTCTATTTGGTATTTTCTGCTTCCCTTTTTTCATTCAATGCTGGGAATAGAATGATAAAGAATTAATTAATATGTTCAGAGTGTAAAGTGTCACTGTTCTATTCTTGACATTTTAACTATAAAAAAATTTCGAAGATATTTTATCATGTTTTGAACAATTAAATTTGCAATTCAAATTTATATTCAATGCCTCTGATAGTTTCCATTGACGATTGTAACACTAAGAGATAGTTAAGTTTTCGAGATGAATTACAAATAACTTCAAGACTAGCCATGAATTTATTCAAAAATTATTGTCATTGACTTATTTAATTACACATTTAAAACGTGTGTGCCTTTTATATTGAAGTGTGTTTGTTCCATTATTCATAGAGAGATCGTGACTAATTACTACTAATAAATATAACAGTGGGCTATACAGCCCGAAGAAGAACTTTTAATTGATTTGTTGTTGCAGATACTTAATAAAACGATTTCATGCTTGTTATGTTGTCTATAAATTGATATTAATTGTCAGCAACAAAAATTCTTCAATGAATACCTAAGGAAGAGCGAAATATATACAATTATAAATGTAAATATCACATCATTATTATATAGAGTGTTTACAAAAAATAACCCAACTTTAGAAAACTACAATTACAAAACAAAAAGGTTGCTATCTGTTTGAACTAATTAAATTAAAAGGACACTTTAAAGTTTTTAAAATCATAAATGTTAGATGTCACGACTACCAGAAACATAAAGAATAACTATTGGTAAGTAAATGATGGGTGGATCGCAGAGCGGATGATGCACTTATTCCTAATTATTGGCCCTCAAGAAAAACTCTAATTCAATTCTCTGCGATTTTTTTCCTGCGGGGCTATTAAAAAGAGAAAGTGTTTTCGTTACCGATAATCATTGGTGTACTGAAAAAACGAATAACTACTGCAATTCAAATTTTAATATTGAACACGCTGAAAAAAGTGTGGGATGAATTCTATTATCGACTGGGTATTGTATCGTCTATTGTCGTATTTCTGGTAGTATAATCACTTTGAATATTTATAATTAAAATGTTATTTATAGTTTAAAATGTACAAAAAGACGATAGCTTCCTTAGTTTTGTAATAGTAATTCTTCAGATTTAGGATAGCTTTTTGTAAATCCCTGTATTATTACCGTACCTTTATTGTATACTTTAATGTGATTTTATTCAGTTCTGTCGATTCTGCTTCTTCCAGTGATTCACATTCATTTACCGAAGTTATTCGTGCAAGTATGATAACAGCTGAACGGAACTGCATGTTCTAGTTATTATATATCATGATAGTCTCAGATGTACTTGGTATGAGATATAAAAGTGTTTAATGTTAAGATTTACGCTGTGAGGGTGAAAATACAACGGCACTTTATCTTATAGAAAATGAGATTGATTTAATTTGGGATACATAGTGTCCTGATTTAGCAGAATTTGTTCGGTCACAATTAAGCTAACGACAAATTGACAAGTTATGACAAACTTCGCTAAAAGGATTTTTTTCCTTTCCTTTTTTTGAGTTGATGCTTAATTCTGCTATACCTTTCAAGCGAAAAAATTGTAAATAATTTATTTTAAGAAACCTGTTCTTCTGAATTTGTTTGTTGATCTTCGAAACTTAGAATTATTTGAATTAGTTAAGCGTATTTAAGGTAGACATCATAATATTCACAAACTATGTTCAAAACTATGCCATAGTTTTTTGGAGAGCAATATGAAATATTAGAACTTGAAGTAAATTTTAACTAACTGAAATGCGAACAATATCGAATTATGCATTCGCGTAGTAAAAAAAAAAATGTCTTGATTTATAGACCTTTAACACTCAACAAGGGAGTGAAGAACAAGGAAGAAGGGTAACAAGAAGATAAATGAAAAATTATGTATGGGGATAAAAAATTGATAGTCGTTCATTTTTAAGAATTTTGTTATGCGCACTGACAATGTATTTTAATACGCAATAAAATTAAAACATTTCTAAACATATTATCTATCCCCTTTATTTATGAATTTTTCTCCTGAAACGATTTGAATAATCAAAATTGCTAATTATCTCTTGCTACTGTTTACGATTCAAGTCATAATACATTTCAAAAGCCTATACTGCATGGCAAATATGTAAATAACATATCCATATTAAAGCATGCATATTTGCAAATGTCGAATAAAAATATTAAATGTTACGTTTCTCTACTTCAAAAACAGAAAAATTAAATTTGTTATTCAAATAGGAAACCAAATTCAAAATTTTGCTCAATATTTTGCGATTTGTAAAATGTGTTACGAGAACATGCACCAAAAAATAACATAAATTTGTTCCAGAACGTGCCTTATCTTTATTTTACTGTGCGTGATTTGTTCCAAGACGTATTAAAGATTGATAAACATGAAAAAGTTTGATTTTGCTATCTTTATATGTGATGGTGTAGTTTCAACTTTTTGACGATATTATCTGATAAACCTTACTGGTATGGATATCACGCCCAGAAGCGTGCACTATTATTGAGGAGAACTATTAAGCTGTACAAAATATCTTTCTTAAAAAAGTGTAACTTTTCAACGCAACTTTATTATTAATATTCTACATCACCTGTTATCTCAAGCTCTGTTCAAAGAGAAGACGTAGATGGCAGTGCTATCTCACCATTTAATGTGTTCTTCTTTATTTACTAGAATGATTTACGAAGCCGCGTAAACAGGTTTGCGTGACATTTCACCTAAATTGAGAGAGAGACGCATTTTCAGTAATAAAATCTCTTTAATGAATCCCAAAAGGAAGAACGAAATCCAGACATTTAATTGTGCTTGTAACACTCGCTGTTTTAGGCAAATCTTGAAGAATTTAAGAATTATACTAATATCATGTCTCATTTCTCAAGAGGTGTATTTGCTAGCGAGTTTGACAAAGCATGTATTTAGCAAAATATGAAATAAAGTTGATCTAAACAATGAAAGTTGTAAAAAAAAATTCCAGTTACAAAATTTTTAGACTTTTTAAAATTAGAAAATGGTCTGAAAAAGTTTTAAGCTGTTAGAAGATAACGAAAAGAAATTGCATTTATAAGTTATCGATTGTTATGTTTATTTCTAAAATACTTTTAACTATCTATTAAATTGTAGAAGTTAAACATTTCAAAATTATAATTTTGTAAACGCAAGACATATCTTAAATTATTCAGATACGTAATTAAAATTTATGTGATGATATTTACACCAAAGTTGTATTGATAGGAAAAATCAGTACGAATAAAAATAAGTTGATACATCAAAGTGAGAGCAGATAGATTACAACGATATCAGAAACAAAATTAAAATAACTTTTTAATATTATGAATCAATGCATTTGCTAAATTATACAGAAATTAATAATTGTAAGCCTTTTCAAAGTTATGTTGAGAGAATAAAATTGTTTATTATAAACTAACATTCTTATTTATTATTTAAAAGAATCACCAATTTCATTTGTTATTTTAAATAATCACCAATTTCATTTATTGTTTTAAATAATCACCCTTTTTATTTATTATTTAAAATAATTTTTATCTTACATGTTCGATTTGTTCTCAATCGCTTATTTGTTTATTGAGGGTAAGTCAAGATCAAAATGCGATTTATTTCGTAACGTTAAACCTATTACAATAAGAACAACTGTATTACTTTAAATTCAGTTCTACGAAAAATAGATTTTGAAGCATCAAACAACGAAAAAATTTATTAAAACATTAGATATTATTTTAGAGTATTTTGAAATCTGTATTAATTTGCATCGAAACTAAAGTGTTATCTGTACCCTGAATTTTCTGAACAAATTTTGGACTTTGAAGTATAAAGTATTAAATATAATTAAATATACAAAATTAAATTTATAACCAGTCACTTGATAAAATCTCAAATTTTATTCCTTCATGTATTAATGGATAAAACTTATTTTGAGTTCTAACGAAATTTCTTAATACCCCTATTTTCAAACAAAACTTTAACTCATACTGTATTTAATATCTTTTTATTATAATTTATTATTCTAATTTTTTTTCTCCATAATCACTTACTGCTACATTGCTCAATTGTGAAGAAATGCATTTAGTTGTAAAGAGTTTTGTACCGATTAGAAGAATTAAAGTTATTAAAATAAGATTCTAAAGAAAATATATTGATTTTAGGTTACAAAGCATTTAATTAGTTTGACAATACAACTATGTATAGAAATTTGGTGGCAGGAGGTTTAGAAATAATTATCAGTTCTGAGTTCTGTTCAGGGACTGCTCAATCACACCTAGATTCGCATTTCTGTATCGTCCCATCGAAGAAAAACCGAGCTATTAAGGTTTTCGAACACTTGAAGAGGCTTAAGACATGAAACTTGGGATGTCGAAATAGATGAAGAGAGTCTTTAATTATTTATGGATTCTGTAAAATGTCAAAACTGGAAAGTTTATATGGCAAGATTGCTCGCGTATCAATATCGGTATGTTGTAGCTTAGAATCAGAGAAATCGATTTATAACAGAGGATATTAAATGGTAAATACTACAGCTTGTAAATTGGAGCAAATGTATAATGTTTTAGGATGTTCATAGGACTTTAATCCAAAGTATTTTTAGATGTATTTGAAATACAAAGGCTTGATTATGATTAGTTTAGGATTATGTTTGTCGAACATATTTTTAAATGTAATTCAATGGAAGAAATTGGCATCTTTTGTTTAAAGTATGTTTATAAAATATACTCATATATTTATCAAACACTCATAAATTTATAATTGAATAATGTAAATTGACATATCTGTCAATTTACTCTACAGAAGTTGAACTTCTGAATAAATCAATTTATTAATCTATAAATATAATTTATAGGTAAAGATTCATTCATCACAACCATTTTAATACATCAATTTACTCTAAAAGGCGTCATTAAGATTGACTGCATTGTGCAATTTCATTC
>BMAW01122604.1:0-16071 GCA_019974015.1 Nephila pilipes | reverse complement strand
AAATATTGCCAAGTTTCGTGATAAATGATCGTTTGCGGTCACCCATACCACATCCCATTGCATGGCACTCTGAACAATACCTATATTTTAAGTAATAATTTTTTTCTCTAAAAATAATTAAATTTCCAAAATTACGAAGTTCTGTAATTGTTTCAAAGAAAATATATAGTGCTATCATTAAAAAATTAGGTTCATAATTTTTTGTGCATTGTTTTCTATATGATGATTAAAATGTTTTGTATATATATGAAATATTTTTAAAAATGGCAACTTAAAGGAAATATATTTGAAAAATCATATTCATATTCAACTCATAGGGAAAGTAAAACTTAGCTACATTTTTTTTTTTTTAATACTTCAATAAAATGAATGAAATATTAGTAGGCTAACAAAATTCTATAAATGCAACAAAAAGGAGAATCTTAAATTCGACATTTTATTTTCACCCTCATGTTCTGGTATCCTTAATAAATGTGTATAAATTTAAAATATAAATGGATACCTAATAAACCATTATAATAGTTTTGACGTAAACATTTTTATTACGTATTATGGAATGATACTTGAAACAGGGTCCTTACCCCTTACTCTAAAAACTGTGCATTAAATATTATTGTAAAGCTAATAGTTTCACAAATTAATTTTCTGTCCTTTGGGGAGGGGGTTACCCCTCATGAATCCCTTAAAATGTTTATCTTTTTGCCACCCTGTTATTTTTAATATTTCAGATGTTATCCACTTAATCCCGTAAAATTATCTTGTACATTTTCATTCCTCTTAAAATGGCGGATAAGTCATACATTTTTTTTCTGTTACTTATTATTTCTAATGAAAACAAGATAGCCGCAATTTTTCGAACACGGCGGGAAATTTGATGGTAACCATTTTTCAATACACGATACTTGGCACAGTTTGGCGCAAAAAAAAAAGCTTCAAATTTCGCAGTGGGCAATACAGAAGCTATTCTACAATTTTAATTAAAATTATTTTAATTTGTGATTTAGATATAAGTTTTAAAAACCCATCTTTGCTAATGTTAGAAAATTAATACAAAATAAATAAATAAATACGATCAAATAAAAATGTAAAGAAAAATTATGTACTTAATAACAGAAAAATAATAAAACAGTTTAAATTGATTTGAAAAAGGCAATAAAATAATAAATTTATAGAGTTTATACAGAAGAACTTAAGAAACTCAGCATTCGATGAAAATTCGGTAATTAGAATAATATGTTTATATATTATTATTTTAAGTGCTCATGGTATTCAAATTTTTTGATATCAAATATTTTGACTACAATTTCTCAAACAATACAAATTTGTTCCTTTATTTTTTGCAATTCCTCTCTCTGTCCGAACTAAAAATATTCCATTAAATTATCTTCCTTACCTTTTAAAAAAGCTTTGTATTTATAACGAAAATTTATATTGTAAAAAGAAAGATACAAATTCAGTTCCATAGTAAGGTATTTCAAATTATTATTATTATTAGAAATTAATAGTGTCAAGTCACTGTTACTGTATTTTTATGTGTACACAATAAAAGTTTATGAATAGACTTCTTTAATACAGAAGAAACAAATTATTCCTTCTATTTTCAGAAACTGCTTAAAAAGAGATTGTCCCTAGCTTTCTTACTATTTGCATAAATATTAGCAAGGCAAATGATTTGAAACATTATTTCCGATTTTAAAATCAATTTTTTTCAATACAAAACATTGATTTAAATGCAAGAGAATTTTCACTAAACTTTTAAGACAATCTAAAATTTCTGTCAAATATAAATTACGAAAATGTTAGAAATGTATTACAAAATAAAACGTCAACATTCAAGTTTCACGTTGTTTCTTAAGAAAGATAAGCGAGAAAAGTGAAATAAGTGAATTAGAGAGACTTCAATTCTGATATCTATTTCTTTACTTATAGGACCGAAGTCACGATCCAGAAGCTTGAAATTAAGAAATTCAGACACCATATTCACAATTATACTACCACAGGGTCTCATTAAATTTTCTCTAGAGCCAAATCACATTAATATTTAGATACAATAAACGAGTCAATATATTCCATAGAGATTATTTCCATAAGAGGGTTTGCTAAAATTACCTCAAACAAAGCTCACAAATTCTCAAGCGATTTATTTAATAGTTTAAGAACATTTTCAAAATACTCTCAGATCGCATATTTACTTAAAATTTGAATTTGTTATCAAGACACCGTCGGAAAATTTCAAAAAACAATTGACACACCTCGGATTTACTACTTTCTCTCTCACTTGGGTATATCCTTATTAATGAATAGTTCAAACAGGTTCGAACCGGAAGTAAATGGATAGATAATGATAATAGCCAAATTATTTTATTTAGTTCCCAAAATATTTAAAGTTTAATAAATCTCGACCAATCTATCTGTAGATACAGTCAATCTATAATCATCTGATATCTATTTACTCTTATTCGCGTTGGAATACTTCATTTTCTTTGTTTATAACTTCCACCCACTCAATCACTACCATTACCAAAATTATTATTGAATTGTGTTGCTTATAAATGGAATTTCTGACTCTTATTTACTACTTTTGACTAATTCTTGCAATATCTTTAAAATAAATGAAGCGTGTACTAACGTAATGGCTTTTTTCTTATAACCCTTACTCAATAACTATTCCTTACTCCCTAGCTGGACTCAGACAGATATGAAGACGATGTTTTTAGCAAATAAAGATAGATTAAATTATTTATACTTCGCTCTCAATTTTGCAACTCGTTTCTGCTCCAACTTCTCTCTCACGAGAACATGTTCCCTCTGTTTTATGTTTTATTAATGTAAAATAAAATAGATTATATTACATTTGCCACCCCTTTCTCGACAAAGAGGGAGGGACATTGCGATTTTTTCATACATTAACCGTCACCATAAATCAGAATCATATTAAAAATCTCCAGCGGTTGGTTGATGATGAATAATTGATAAAAAAATAAAAAAAAAAACCCTTGATAACATTGAAAACAAAAACATATGTAATTTTAAATCTGTTCAAAGCATTATTTTCTTTTTGAATATTTTTAAAATAAAAAAAAAATAAACACATTTGTTATGGTAGAACAGTAGGTAAAAATCCGCATTTAATCAATAAATAAAATAGATATTATTCAAAAATACTCTTTCGAATGATATTCAAAAGCATAGATCAAGAACAGATTTATTTTATAAACTCTTAAAATAATTTAACTTTAACGTTTTAATAAAGGTTTGGAGATTTCACGACAACGCACATTACATGAAAAATAGAGCAATTAGTTATTTCAGTAAGATTTCTGTTGTTGAGAGTATTATTGGTTAAAAGTTAGTCTACTGCAGTTTATATTATTATAGGCACTCTATATTATTGAATCTGTGATCTTGTAACGTCCCATTGTTACCACCATCTATTGTCATGACTAAATAATAATCAGACTAACCATTAATAAATAGACCAATGAAAATAAAGTTATACAGTGAAGATGACAAGTCTATTTTATTCATGACAATGAATAATCGAAGATTAATTTCAGGAATACAATATTTATAAAAAAAAAATCACTTTTCACTTCTGATTTTTCATTTAATATGATATGTTAAGACTTATCTTATGTACCAAGTCGGGGTAGAGTCCGTAAATTTATCGATGAGGATTGGAATCCATGACCTTCTGTAAATATTCTTTTTATTCTCTCTTAATTATCTGTACTCAGCGTAAGGTATGATATACATGTCTCACATTGATTGTCAACTACAGAATATTTAAATTTTATTCTCTATCTTACTTTGAATATTGAACACTTGTCTAAAATTGTCTAAATGACAGTTTAAAACACTAATTAATCTATGTACTACCAACCTATTTCAATTCGACTGAGTAGAGTAACTGAAGGTGAATTTTCGAGTCCTTAACCCGAAATCAAACATTTGTAACTATTTGAAACTCCTATATGAAAGGGTTACAAATGCTAATGAGAAATTGAGAAATTTTGTATTTACTATCAAAAGAACGGTTGGATCATTTCGTAAAATAAGTGACACTCCTCAGATTTACTGCCTTCCCTGTCACTTAGATATATCGTTATTAATCATGATGAGTTTAGACAGCCTCGATACGATAGTTAATGAAAAAACAGTAATGGTCCGACTCATTGTTCATATATATGCAGGATCCTCCCTATTTTTAAACCCATATCTATTTTCCCTGTTCACGAAGGAAATATTCAAAAAAAAATTTATAACTTCCAACTACTCTTTCTCTACCAAAACCAACCATATTATTCAATACTGTTTTGCTTACAAGTGAAAGTTCTGTATCTTATTTATAATATCTGACTAATTCTGCTCTAAGTTATATAAATTCCGTTTCATTTATTTGGGAAAGTTTCTCAATTAACATTATATTATTAAAGTAACTAAAGCCTGTACTAGCGTGATGCCTTTTTTTTTCTTCTGCTCTTAAAGTTTCCTTATTGTCTAGGTAGAATCAGAAAAAAATAAAGACACAGTCAACAATGGATGAAATTATTTACACTGCGCTGTCCATCTAGGAGCTCGTTTCTATTCCTAACTTTCTCTCATGAGTACATGTTTCCTATAATTATATTACATTGATAATTCCTTTCCCGACAAAGAGGGAGGGACGTCACAATTTACTGGCGCCAACAGGCATCACGCATCACAATCGCATTAAATTTTCCAATGGTTAGTAGAAGGTAAATAAGCGATAAAACCCCGTTATAACGTTAAAAGTGAAAATATTAGTTACTGCAAATCAGTTTAAACAGATTATTTTCTCTTTGGATATTTTTAATACAAAAAATAACCATGTCTGTTACCGTGGAACAGAATATATCAATGCGCATTTAATCCATTAAAAAAATAAATGTTATTAAAAATGCTCTTTTGAATAATATTACCGAAATGATCAAGATTCGTTTTATATTATAAAGTCTTAAATTAGTCTAACATAAATGATTTAATAAAGAATTGGAGATTCCACGGCCCACCCATTACAGAAAATATAGAACAATTATTCATTGCAATAAGATTTCTGCAGCAGAGAATAGCATTGGTTAAAAGTTAGTCTTTTGTATTTCATTGAATTTGTGATCTTGCATCATCCCACTGTTACATCCTTCTATTTTAATGACAAAACAATCATTAAAATAGTCACCAATCAATGAAAATAAAGTCCTACAGTGATGATAACAAATTTATTTTATTAACATCAATGAATAGTCGAAGATCAATTTATAGAATACTATCTTTGTTAAAAAAGTCATTATACTGATCTACAGTTTAATACGATAGCCCAGTATTTATAAATTAAAAAACAAGTCTTGTTAGAGTATTTAGATTTGTAGATGCGGGTTCGAAATCTTGACCCTTCGTAGATCTTTTTTGTGTACTTTTCTAATGCTTCTTCCTCAGATTAATGTAGAATACAGATGTCTCATATTGACTGTCAAGCAGTTAATATTTAAATTTTATTCTCTATCACTTTTTTTCTTTGTAAAACGTGCCTAAAAGTGTTTAGGCGTATCTTAGAACACGATGTTAATCGACCTCTTATTATCTCAACTGGATTCATGTGAATCCAGTTCAGATGGAGTAGAATAACGTAAGTTGAGGGTATGAGTCCTTAACCGTACAATAAATCTTCGTTACTGTCTGAAACCCCTATATGAAACAGTTACATATCCTAACGGTATCAGTTTCACGATTTTCTCCCTCCTAACTCCAATATTCAATTTTTCGTTACTTACAAATATATTTCCTTTAATCAATTATTACCCTTCGCAATTTCAGTTTAATCTAAGTGATTCACTTTTCATTTTATTGAGATAGTCTTTTATTTATACTATACCAACGCAGTATCCCGAGTTTTAGTTAAAAGGAAAACATGAAAGGTCAACCACTGTAAAAAGTCATTTTTTTGTTGGAGATTTTCAATTCAAACATCATATTAAAAGTTCCAAAACTGATAGTCGACAGGGAAAATGTGGTATAGCCCATGTTGTAATTTTATTTAAAACTTGAAAAAGGAAACATAATTCTATTAAAAATATATGGAATTAAGTAGTTTGATATAATAGATGTTAAAAGATGAATTTAAAGTGGGAGGTTTTATATGTGAAGTGTTGCAAAAACATCCGTGGAATTTACTTATGAAATCTGAAGTAGTGTTTCATAAGGATATATAGAACAATTAGTGACATTTACTGGACGTATCAAAAATGAATTTTAATTCTGTGTAAACTTAGGGTTATGAATAAGCTGATGTATAATATAATATTATTAAGAATAGTATAAAGAAATTAATTCTAGAACAAACATTTCTTGTGTATTGTTACATAGTCTATTATCATGTCACTTTTTTCTTAAGATCAAAAAACAAAACTTGAAGAGAAATAAGAACTAAAAAAAATGGGTATTAAGTTTTGTAAATGCAGTCCTCTGGAACAGAGTTCATTATCCTTGAAACTTGTTCTGTATAAACTTTGAATAACTTCTGCATTAATCTTCATCATACATTACCATGTCTTTTGTTTGTCTAAAGCCTCCGAAGAAAATTTATTGCTTCTCAAGCAATATAACTACTATATCTTTCTTGTACCCGAAGAGATTAAAAATAAATGTATACAACAAAATCAAACAAGTTCAATTTAAAAATAAAAACAATATGGAAAAACTTTCCTCAACGTAAAAATTTATTTTAGTTTCAATTTTCTTCTAATTACGTACATGGAAATGAGGATCCACTAAATATTATGAGTTAAAAACATTTCTTCGAATAAGAAAACTTTTACATTAAAAGTATATTTCTGTTTAAATATTCTATCAGAGAACTAAGAGTTTCTTTACTCAGGAAATTTATTTGATTTTATAACTTATAAGGATGTCTCAAATGTACGATGGGATATAGTAAAGTTTTAATAATTACATAGAAATAGCCACGATATATCTATGATAAAATTTATTCTACGCATTATTTAAATTTTATGTACATAACGTTGTAGATTATAGATTTTGATTTGCTTGGTTGTTGAAAGTTGTAGATTGAAATAATCTGCTATAAGGAGAAGATAAGTTCTCAAATAGCTAATTTCTACATTGGCGGTCCTCGAAACGTCAAGAAATTCTGGAAAAAATGTATAACAGGATGACTATTCAAAGATGTCTTAGTAATATAATTAATAAAAAAATTATCAACATTCTTTTTAACAATTGTTAAATAACGATATAATGGTATAATAATTAAACATTTTGCTCTTACATAATTAAACATAAGTTTATTTAATCTATTGCTTATGACCCCAAGCAAATAAATATTTATAGTTATATTTAACAACATTATGCACAAAAGGGTTATTTAATATGCAGAATAAATTTTTATTCAGGTATATATTTCTTTGGCTCCTTAATATAAAATTTAACCTTATGATACCTTTTCGTATGAGGAATAATATTATAGTAAAAAAAGTACAAAAATTTGATTTTGATTTATTGTATGTATTTAAAGGCTACAGCTTATTTGAGTGACATCAAAATTTCAGATTAAAAATGATTTCAGCAGGAAATATGTATTTTGAGTATTCTTGATACACAAAAAAACATTAGTTAGGTCATTATGTACATGTTAAGAATTTACAATATCCAAGCTTGCTGCTTCTGGCATTCTCAATATAAAAATGTTACGTGAACCATAACTTTTAAAATAATATAAATAAATTTAAATAATATCCTTTAATCTAAGATTAATAGAGTAAAATAAGTTCAATGAATCCTTAATAACTTAATTTTGCAACATCTATAGAATCTGATTTCTTCCAAGGCCAATAAAGAATAAGCAAATGATGTGTTCCTTTTGATTATGAATCCTTTAAATTATACTTCACGTGGAATAAAGATGTTGATCATAGTTTTGAAATATAATCACGTGAAGATAATGATTTAATTAGTTTTACATTCTCTGATATTTTGCATGCGATCAGGAGAATATTTCGAATATTATAGCATCCTTAAGCAACGACGTGTATTTATAGATATATGCATATCAGTTGATTTATTTAAGAAATTATACAGAGAAATGTTGAGTACACTCATCGCAGTTATAGGTAATGATAAGAAAAGAAGGGAAATTGTTTCCTTGAATCTGTAACAACCCAAAATGAAAATTCTTATTAGTACAATGGTCATTCTATAAAAACTGAGATTTACTTTTTTACATTATGGTAACACCACGAAACTAAAAAATAAAAGTGCTGTGGATTTTTTCAAAATATTTTTGAACGCTTATAAATATTCTAAGCTAGGATTTGATTTTTCCTGTTTTCTGCGTGTTTAAAGAATTGTTGTTTTTTTTTTTACCTGCAGAAATGTAGGGGAGTGATTCAGAATTAGCCTTCAAATAAAAAACCGAAAACCCAAATCTACTGGAAAGGTCATAATGAATATTTTCTTTGATCAAAACGGTGTAATCTATTAGCATGCTAAGCCATCAAAAACAACAGTGAATGATGAATATTATGTTTCAGTTTTGAAATTTGGGCGACAACAAACTTAGAGAAAGCATTATGAACTGGTAGGGAATTGGACATTGCTTCACGTACGCATGTCACTACTTCTGTTCAGAAATATCTTAGTAAATCCTAATATTAAGATCATGTCACATTCCCTTCACACTCTAGAACTAGCAACATGAGAATTTCTCGCATTTTTCGACGTTGAAGGCAGTTCCATGGTAGAAAGTTTAATACAGATTCAGAAGTTATTTCAGCAATTTGGGGTTCTTTGAAGCAACTTCTAGAAAAAAGCTTCTCTACTTGTTTTGAAAAGTGAGTTGAACGATAGGTCCATTGCATATCATCTGAGGGAAGGCATTTTGAAAAAAAAATTATTTATTTTTTGAAGTAAATATATATTTTTTAAATTTTGTTCATTGTACTCTCAGATTTAATGGAACTTCCTTTGAATTATTTGTATACCTGACCAATAGTCATATATATTTATGCACTTGTATAAAAACTTTAGGAATGCTTAGATGTCTTAAGATAAAAATATATTTTCCTGGAATACTTTGAGGGGGCGTTGTGCGTTGCAAGTTGTCACATAAACTAAACTATACTAATCGATGAATAATTATTTTTTCTCATTTTCATGCTAAGTAGACACAATGGCATATTTTCGGCACTGTACGAGAGCTATATTTTTTTTCCTAGGTCCAATCGGACGCGAAATGAAAACTGCCGTGAAAGTCCTATGACGCTGTGCTCAGATGTGTTGCCCAGTGTCTCTGGTATGGTCGTCGATCACCTCAAGCGACAGTTGTTAGTGAGCCACGTTAAGATGTCTCTAACAGCACAGTATCTCACTAAATGTAAAATAAGAGCAGTCATTCGATTTCTGTATGTTGAGGCTGCAATGCAGTCGAAATTCATCGATGAATGAGCAATGTGTCCGGAAAATTTGTCATGAGGGATAATTTGTGGTCGCTCACTGCAGCTGCAACAAAGACAATTCTAAAGCGTTTTCAATGGGACGTGTTTGATCACTCATTATACAGCCAGGACATGGCTCCCACCTGTTTTTATCCCTTTACTTTACCCATAAAACGTTAACTGGGAAGGCAGAAGTACGGGTTAAACAACGACCTACTGACCATTACCAAGAATTGACTACAAACATAGACGGCTACCTTTTATGATAAGGATATATTAAAGTTGTAAATTAAAATAAGTTTTGCCCATAGACCTAGAAACAGATCTCCACATTTTGTCAAACGTTTTTAATCCCTGTTATAATAAGCTTGTAGAAATTCCCATTAATGCATAAAAATACTTATTTGTTTTTGAAAAGATTTTTGCACCAGAGAAATGTACATCCTTTTTCAACATCCCTCCATTTTCCATGAAGATTAAGCAAATTAACGAGTTTTCATTGATAGAGACGTTAATCCAGACAAATCTGTATGTCTGCTTAAATATCTGAAATTAAATTACCAACTAAATTAAATCCTAACTTCTGAGCGGTTTCTATTCAGACTCGTTAATGAATTCTGACGAAAGAGCAATTAAGCAGAGGTAGTGACAATGATTCATTTTATTCATGCGGATATTTATATAATTCGATTTTCTATGAGCTTTGTGTGAAATGATTGTAGGAAAATTATCTTTCGTAAGACCGTCGTCATGTTATATTCTATACTGCTTAAAATATTTATCCTTAAAGCAGCATAAAACAATATTAAAAATGACGAAGTATTTAGGTAAAAATTTTGCTTCACATTATTTGAAACTATCTGTTGCTTGTTTGAAAATGTGAAAAGCTTACTGACATATTTTGATAAATCACTTTATTTTTTTAATATAAGTTGCATGATTGAATTATTATTATTAATAATATGTGAGTAAAGCTGCAGGGAGAATTGTAATGCTAAATTTTTATGATAGGGAGGTAATTATCTCTCCTTTCCTTCTAAGCTTTGTTTTGCTTATTTTAAATTAATAGGTATTCTACAGTAAAACTGGTTTCTAACGCACCTTTTTTATTCTATCATTTAGTGGTGCCATTGTGTATACGATTGCTTATTAACGTCGAATTGAGAAGCTACATGTGGGCTAATTCCATGGAATTTGTAATTTTGAAGTTCGGTCAAGTGACGATACATGAGCTGGCACTTCCACACCACGTCAGCAGGAAGACTTGGACATCAACTAGATTCATCGTGAATCAGCCCTTCTTCACGCATCTGTGGAAGCATCAAGGCTCGAACCCAAGACGAAATCTACTCCGGACTTGAGTCCGTAACTATGACTACTAGAATATATTGAGACAATTTAGTGGTGCCAGCACTAAATACTAAAGATTAGTAACAAATTAAATAACCAGACATTGAAAGAAACAAAATTGTTTTTATTGGAATCTTTGAATAATGAAAATTCAATATTGCTATGCATGTAAAGCAGGTCCCTGCACGTGTCCAACCTTCATATAATATTTCGGCGGCTGATGAGTTTTTGATTCCATGGAGGGGGAGAAAATTTAACTTAGGAATGCTGACTGCATTTCGTATTCTTGTTAAGTAGATCCGAAGAACAGTTACCTGGTCGTTTTCTGTACTTCTTACCAACTGGACAAAAAGAGACGCCCAAGACGGGCCAATTATTAAGACATTTTAACTTCTGCGTTGTAGTTGATGACTGCCGCCACATACTCACCCTACATCCCGATCATCGTCCCGATACGAAGATAAACATTCTGAACATATTTATACAGAGAGTCGTTTTTCCATCCATTTCTAAAATTAATATGCATCGCCTCCCTGTCGAATTGAAATTTCCATTGGACAATTTCCATTGGACGTCATCGGCTATCTCGAGTTAAGTGGTGGGTCTCATTGACATGTGCACTGTAACCGATATATAATTGGAATGATTAATTAGCAATTGTCTTAGATACACAGAGAGAAGTGTTTTGCGGAGGGGTATACACAAACTGCAGTTTTTGGCTGTGCTGCCATCTGGTGTTCAAGTCCTGGTTCACCATATCGGCTTTAGGTGGTTAACTGATCTAGTGGAGAGGAAGAAGTTTGACCATGGAAATGCCGTTGGAGTTTCTAACCCTTGACCACTTAGTCCGAAGAAAAGTTTACTTGCACCGTTCTTTTATTGCAAAGTTATAAAAAAGCTGTAATAGCTTTGATTGAAATGTTACCAACTAGAGTATAAGAAATATCTAAATCCTCCTCTGCTATTAAGGCATTTGAACTTCAGGCGAATTTGTTGAAGAAAGCCACCGTAATATTTTAAATAGTGACTGATCTGAAACTTCCAAATTGGATGCGAGTCAGCTCTAAATTTCTAAGCTGGATCCTACAACACATGCATTCATAGGTAATTACTTCACAAAAAAATCGAATCCTTTTCTCTTTCATCTCAATCAGATATTTAATATTCGTACAACTCTAATTTGCATAAATCATGGTTCATTCACCAGAAAAAGTTCATAAATCGATTTATGTCATATGAAAACCCCTAGATTTTGTTTGAAGAGAAATACGAGGGAAAAATCTCATTATAAGTATGGATAGTGATTGAATATTTACGATTTAGCATACAATCAATCGTTGAAACTCTTATCTCCTATAAGTGATTATTTAGAAAAAATTATGCTTCCATAAATGAGATTTTGCTAGATGACGACTCGCTTCAAAATGTAATAAAAAATCATTATTGGGTTTCAGTAATAGAGATGGTTATTGCGAGGAATCGTATAAATGATATCAGGACTCGCGGAAGATAATAAAATTAGGAATTTTAAGGAATTCCCTGTTTTTGTGGCATCCGTGTCTTAAAATTATTTGTAGAACTTTGATTTTATGTGAGCTTAATGATGATATTTCTAATATTTTATAGAACTATAAAAGCATTTTTTTTCCTTAATTAAATATCGACATGAGCTTTTAGGCATATTTGTATTCAGGTACCCTTTTTTTAAAAAAAGGTATTTGTTAACTATTCAAAATAAATTTTGCTGCGTGTATAAAACAATGCACCAAAAACCGCGAACTAACTTTTGTAATAATATCACTGTATATTTTGAATGAAAAAAAAAATTGTACAACTTCGTAACATTGAAAATTTTTTTTTATGTTTTTCAAACATAATTTTTTTCTTAAAATTCAATTTATACTTACAGAAAAAAATAGTTTAGCTTCACTACATCCAAAAATAACCTTTGTGGAAGCATTAAAAAGTTGGCACCATGTAGTATAATGTTATATACGAATGTGTCTCAATACTCATGTCCATTTCCACTAAAGGTGGAATTAAAAAAAAATTGACTAAAAAATACTTTAATTAAATTATCATTTAATTAAACTGATCAAGCAATGCTTAATTATTAAGAACATGAAATTATCTCTATTAATAATAATTATAAAAATAATAAGACGCAAAAACAAGGAGTCTTCAGTAATATATAAGATTGTCCGTCGTATATATTACTAACGTTAAGATCATTAAGAGTTATAGTGACAATAACTTATTATTTATCTTAAGTTGCACATGAACTATAATTCAAAATACAATTTTAAAAAAAAACTAAAAGGACGTACTTTCACTCCTAGTACATTCACACAGAGCTTAGCCTTTACTAGACCGTCTCTCATTAGAATAGTTGTATGGTGATGTCACTGCTGCCCCGGACTGTCTGTATAATAGTTATTACATAACTAGAGTGGTTACAGTTGTGTATTCGGAAATAGCATAGAGTGTCCAATATAATTGATAAATATGATATAAATATTACTTTATGAAGATCTTTAAATTTGTAGCCAAATTGACTAAAATCTTTGAACGTCAAACAACAGAGCATATAGTAGAACGTATATAGTATTGTTTATTAATTTCAATATCGGGCATTAATGTACTTAAAAAGACAAAAATTAAATCTAATCTCCACTAAATTTAACCTTGCACAAATATCATGTCAATGAGAATATTGAATACATTAAAAATTTAAGCGAGTAAAAATATTGGTAATAACAATAACTTAATATATTTTTGAGAGAGTTTATTATGCATAAGTAATGATAGAAGTTGTTATTCTTAAAAAAAATATCTGTAATGAAATTGATTAATCTACCAATAAACAATTTACAGCTGTAAAATTTGTTGAACTGAAATAAAATAAGTAAAGTTTTACATCAAACTGTAAGCTTTCGATCTCAGTGTTTGTAATAATGATCGAATAAATTTCCAAATACAGTGCAAACATGTTGGATTATAATACTAATTTAAAATGCCTCTACATCATGTATAAATTAGAAACCACTAATAAACTTTAACTGAATCATATGGTGTAGACTATGGTGTGATTTTCAAAGAAAAAATAGTTAGTCTATCTTTGTATAGAATCTGTATTTAGAAAAAGAAATTTAGTAACGTTTATTAAAAAAAAATTGTAATCGAAAAGGACCGGTTTAGTGATTTACATCTAAAAGATAAGAACATCAATTAAAATGCCGACTGACTCTAATTAAAAAAATCGAAGTCTGGAGAGATACAGAAAAAAGAAAATACTAGAAATTTTTTCTGATAATTTCTTTATTTAATAAACATGATTAAAAATATTTCTAATAGAAATGTAATGGTTCTTCAAAATTATATAAAAAAATATTAATAATATGTCTGAATCAAAATTATTTTCAGACATAATTAAAAAGAAGTCGTAATTATAACTATAACCATATTAATTAAATAAATAAAGCGGTGTCTTTACTATAATGTTCAATAAATTAAATTTTTGATTTAGTGTTCCTAAATTCTCTGAGGAATATTTTACCAAGTTTCTGAACCTTTTTATTATTAAACTTTCCAAAAGTTGGGGCTAAATCAATGATATTAAGAATACCAAGAAGACACTTTCATAAAAATTCTGTAAATGGTTTTTAAATCAATTATTTTAAAGAAGCGTAGTTTATCACTGCTTTTTTACATCTGGAATATTTTAAGCAGAAATTTTATTTATTATTTATTTTTGCGCATAAATATTTGCATTACGCAAAACAAAAGTTTTCTAAAACCCTATTACTAATGAAAATATGGAATTCTTTTAAAGTGAATAAAAAAGTTTATTATGAAATCAATTAAATATCAAGCAGTCGATATATATAAAAGAACTATTCAAGGCTTTCGTTGTTTAATATTCAAACTAGCATACTATATCCGAATGAAAAATCTTTAACTTATAACTGTAATCAAATTTTGTTGAAGCCAACGTATAAAGAGCAATGTTGTTAATTATAGTATTCGAATCTAACTTTATTAGTTTAATTTTTATACAACGTTCCCCTCATATTTTGTCTTTCCCCTCTAATATAAAAAGATTTAATTTTGCAACTTAAGATTGGTGGAATTTCAATTGTTCAATTGACATTAATAAATTTAAGAATATTATATAGCAAACAATACATAAGAAACAAATGGACTTACTGAAATATTAATTCATTTATTTTATCTAGAAAAAAACATGTTAAGAGAATAAGTCCTGTATTTTAATTATAGGTAATAAAACTTTTAATGCTTAAAATTTTTAATTTATCATGCTGAGTAAAAGGTATAAAAGCAGATACTAAAAGTTATAGTACACTTTCAAGACATAGTGTTTGGTCTAGTTACACATTTTTATTTTTGATTTTATTTTAACATTTATCTGTAAAATTCTGTTTGAATTTTGCTTCTATCTTATTTAGAAGCTGAGTTACAGCTGTTTTAATATTAATTGATCAAGAGCTTCTCTAACCAAAAAGGCTACAAAAACGACATTTTTCATTTCAGCAAAACAAAATATCTCAAAAAGTTATGCATCAATGGCCCTAAAATTGTATATATGTGTGTTTCAACTGCATATACATATGCATAGAATAGACTATTCTTCAAATCTTATACTGAGAAGAAGTATTTTTAAATTGCAATAAAATGACAATTATAATATGACTTTGAAAAAAAAAAAATCAGTATTCAGAATTCGAACAACCATAGCTTCCTACATAAGGGCTATATTATCAAAATAATAGTACATTCCTTAGATAAGGTTATATTCTGTATTATTCAATTTACAAAAGTCGATACATTAATTTTCGTATGAGTTACCATATTTTGCAGAAAGACTAAATTTTTACTTATATTTATATAAAATGCCCTTACAACAAAAAATTTATATAAAATGCCCTTACAACAGTAAATTTATATAAAATGCCCTAACAAATATTTTCTTGGTTTTTTTTTATATGGATTTTGAAGCCATACTAAAGTCATTAAATCTTGATTTGTAGGCGAACTTTATGTTAATTCAAAATATTTCTTCGAAGGTGTACTATTACCTTAATGGCTGAGATATTCAAGGAAACAAATTGAGCAAAAACCATGAAAGTAGATATATAAGTATATTTAAGTAGAGTTCAAATTTCAACGGAGATATTTCCACCTAGATGTAAGAGTTCTCAACTGTCTTCTTTTTCTATGTATAGGATTATCTTTG